>NW_019167960.1:5635729-5659962 GCF_002303985.1 Durio zibethinus | reverse complement strand
GCATTTTTCTGTTTTATCATATGTTTACCGATTATACTTAACTTGATTTTAATTCTTGTGCATGTTATTTTGATGTATTCTTAGAGTAGTCTACTTGCAATTTCTATCTTGTCTCATTATGTTGTTTATTTCCGTACTTATTTTCATGCTTACTGATTATGCTTTCTTATTGTTGTTTACTGTTATGTTTTTACTTGTTTTTCCTATTGTAAGTACAGTGTAGTTTACTCTTCTTTGCTTCGATTGAGTTGAATATAATGTGAGTAGGTTGATACTCAGTACTTAGATCTAAGCGACCCTTATTCCGTCTCTATGGGATGATACTCACCACTTCTTATTACTTTGAACAGTCATGCACTTGTAGTCCAATGATACATACGTTAATATTGGTTATTATTATATCTTTATTATAAAAAATCAAATTAATTGTAAAAACTCAATTAAAAAATAAATTAAATTAATTTTTATTTTTACAAAACGATATTTTCTCATGTGTAATTTTAGATGTCAAATATTGAGGCTTCAATGACTCTATCTATGTCATAATTAGTCTTGATTTATGATTAATTTTTATGATATTGAAAGGTATAATTAATATTAAATACTAATTAATAAGGGTAAAAGTGGAATAAATTTCATATTCCATAAAGAATCAAAAAAACCTAAGAGAAATTACAGTTTTTGATTCCGGGCTATTTTCCTATTCTTGACATTGATAATAATCTTGAAAACCTCATGAAATTATATTTCGTGAACCAAACGTGAAAATCATATTATAAAAAATTAAATTTTTAAGAGAAATATCAAAATTTACGAATCAAATGTCCCTAAAAATAATGCAATTCAAGATAAAATTTAACATTTTTTATTTATTATAAAATTAATCTATTTAATGAAAGTATTTTAAGACCTAATTTAAAATTGTAGTTAAAAATAGCTTTTGAGTTCAAAAGCTACTTTTGATTCAAGCTCAATGCTAAACAACAAAAGAAAATATAGCTTTTTAGTTTAAACACTTAATTTTGCAACTCAAATTAAAAGGTTACTTAAAAAGTGTATTTGCGGTTAAAAAATACTTTTGAATAAAAAATCACTATATATTTTAAATATTTTATTATTTTATACATATATTTTTAAAATATTTCAATTGCTCATTGGATTTTTATAGCAATATTTGATACTTAAAATTTATAACCATATTTTTCTTATTACATTTTTTAAATACAGTTTTTTTAACTCAAACTTTTGTCAACCGTATCAATAAAATTATAATCAAAATCTAAAACTATAATCATCGATAATGACCATTTTCATGGGTTCATTGATACTTATATATATATATATATATATATATATTTATGTGTGTGCACACTCATGTTTATAATTAGACAAGAAAGGTAGATTTTGTTTTTCCTTCTTTTATCGGGATATTCTTTAGAATAATAATAATAATAATAATAATAATAATATTTTTATCAATTAATGTGACATTTAATTCTAACTCTTTTACCAAAATTTATATGCATCTATAGTCTTTCAAAGTTACTTTTTAATTATGATATATATGTACATATTTGAACTTGCAAAGCTCTTTTCCAAACAAAATGAAAGAGCCTTCAACTAAATCAAAGTGGACAATATAATCTCTTGCAGGGTTGAAATGCATAGTTTGCTCAGGTCTCCATATAATTCCTTAACAAGTTCTATGAACCACCAATGCGTGCGTTCTTGCTACGGTGAATTCCGCACTCAAGTGTGAAACAATAGGGATTTTATAGGAATGGATAAGAGCTAAGTTTTTGAAATCTTGCCCACAGAACTTGGTCGACTCAAGATAGTGCTTTAAAAATTAGGAGCAAAGGCAACTTGTGGTGGTTAGCGCTATAGTCAACGCATATACTCTAATGATCAAGAAAAAAAAATGTTCAGATAGATTTTGAATATATATCTTTGTGATTAAAGGCAAATAAAATATGTCCATGGAAATTACCTTCTTTTTATTTTTAATGCTTTCAGTACAGGATTAAAACAAACAACATGTTTCAAAGAATATTTTCATTAAATTTATAAATCACTTATAAAGAGGAACTGTTGATAGTAAAATTTGAATGTAACAGATCTATTATTTCATTGAGGATATTTATGAGCATCGCAAAATTTTAAAAAATAATAATAATAATGAAGGAAAACTTTCATTGAACACTCGTAAATATTTAAAAATAAGAAAATTTGAAAATAAAAATTTTAGTAGACATCTAAAATTTTCTCATAGTTAACCTTTTCACGCATAAAAATAAATTCATCCACAGAATTTATATGTATTATAAATAGACATGCAAAAAAAATCTTGGATTTATTACTGTGAACTTAAAGCTTCCAAACAAAATATTTCAATCTTACCGACTTAATCCATTTTTTAATGGTTACCTTCTTCAATTTCCAAATCACTTCTCTCCCCTTTTTACTCTAAAGACTAAAGCCATTTTCTTCTTTTAGATCATCTTACCTATATATGTCACAAAATATCCCAATAGAAAATCAAAATTCCAACAAACAATTTAAAGTTCTAGAAAAAGATCATACATCACCTCTGCTAACCATCCATCGCCCTTGCGAGTTTGTAAATTCTCAAGACAATAATCACAAAACCCACATCATACCCATTTTTAAGATAAAATAAAAAATCTAAAAGAATTTGCAATTATAAAAATGACAACCGTACAAAGCCAAAATCTATGTCAAGAAAAGGCATGAATCTTTTTTTTTAATAAACGTTCAAGAAAGTTGTCTTTATCTGATTATCTTTTATTTCCAAAATTATGCCAACTTTTAGTTAATATAAATATATATAGGTGAAGAGATGAGTCTGCCATGCTTAATTACTTGATCATCAAGCTTGAAACTGGAAGAAGAGATCTCATGGCCAGAGGCAAACCATTCTTACTGTCTATGTGGCTTTTAGTCGTTTCATCCATTACTTGTGTTCAAATGCAACCGCCGGTGCTCGTCTAGGTACATTTGAACCAGATGTCATCCACAAGGTTATAGTCATTTGCTTGCTTTATACTTTTTAATGTGAATGCTAGTGCTTCTGGAGTTTTTAAGGTAATGTTATTCGTGATATTTGGAGGCTGTCGCCGCTGCTTTTTCGTTGGGAAACCATTCATGCTTCGCTGTTGGAAGTTTGTTATGGTCATGATTGATAAATTTAGAACTAAGGCACCAATTTCTCCTTTGTATTAGGTTCAATTTGTTGCTGGTGAAGTGGATGTACACTCATTGAAAGTGATGGCACTACTAATAATTAATGCTTGTTTGGAATGTCATTCTTGAAGAAAGCAGATGGGTTCTTTTCACGATTCTTTTGCTTTCCTCCATACGAATACAATACACCTACATTAATTGAGCATCTGTTTTCTGAAAATCAATAATAGAGTTGCTAGCACGAGTTGGTTGAGTTGGTAAGGAGTTGGTTGAATTGATAAATGTCAGAATACTTTATTTTTAAAGATTAGACTTGATTTCTGCTGTCAGTAATCTCTTTTTATAAGTGATTTATAAATCTAATATAAATTTTCTCTGAAATCTACGATTTACTCTTACCTTAAATTAGAAAAACGCTTTTATTCTTAAACTTTTGCCAAAAAAAAAAAATAATGAAGTTTTGATAATAAGATGCTATGCAAGGGAAATAATCAATTTGCAAAAATGATAAGAAATCTGAGAATCTAAAAATATTAAACCATGACACAGTACAACAATAATGCAAAAAAAAAAAAAAAATTAATACAATTTAAAATTTTAGTAAATATTATTTATGAATTTTAATAAAACAAAATATATATTTTGTGTTTTTGTGTTCATATGAATTATGAAACATAATTTTCTTGTACAATTATAATTTAAATACATAAGTTTTTGTTATTTTACATTGACATAAATATATGAACTATCAGAATTAAATGATCTAACCAAGCAAGATAAAGAATCATTGCTCCGCAATATGCATGTGTCCATGATGACGAAAGTTGGCTTACAGCTTCAACGGCCACAAAACATCCATTTGAAAAAATAAATAAATAAATAAATAAATAAGACCACTATACTGCATAAAATAAGAAGGGATGAATCTGGCGATTGAGGTTTTACTTCAATGGTATCCATACCTTCACTCCAAAACAGATGTATTGAGTTTTGAATGCCCCTCCATAGTTTAACTATGAAGATTATATATTTTCTTCTTTCCAATGAGTAAGTTGCACGACGAGACGTTACCTTCTCCTCCCCATGCTCTCAAACTCTAGTTTAGGATGAGTTTCAGCTGCAGTTCTCGGATATATATGTATGCTTTATGATTCAGTGCATATGTATTATGGCCATACACTTCAGATATGTAAGGGCTAATTAGCGACCGGTGAATTTCATTTGTGACACTAATTAATAGTGCCGGTAAGCAACAAATGGGGTGATTTTGATGAATGTTCTGCCTTGGACTTGTTTTAAACGCTCAAACATCAAACAAGAACGGCTAGAACCATCAAAACAAGACTAAAATTAGGTTTGACAATTTTAAACATGACACCATAATAGAATAGAAAACAACAAAAAAAAAAAAAAATGAAAGTAATAATTTAAAACTTCAGCAAAAATCAGATTTGACAAAAATAATATTATATATTTGATGTATTAACATGTATTCTAATATGACAATTTTTATATTTTACTCGTGTTTAGACACGAAATAGACAAAGACAAATACATATATTGCCAAATTTAGATAAAATTCCTGCAGAAAAGTAAAAAATGAACGGTGAAGAAAGGGGTGGTGGGGGGCGTTAATGATGACTGCTTTAGCTTTCTTCTTCCTTATCACTTTGTTTAACAACACCATAGAGTACATCAAAAACAGGATCTGTTTTATTGGAATAATGATCTATGGATAAGCAAGGCATGCATATTAAAATCCAGAAAGGTGGTCCAACATAAAAAATTAAGACAATGACTAGATAAATTTGACGCATGAGAGTTTACTTTTTCTTACATCATACAATAGTATACTACATTAATCTGCAATCATTTGGAAATATAAATTACTCTAGTATTCTTGCCACATATATAAATTACTCTAGTATTCTTGCACCTATGTTGACACTATCAGCTTCATAAGAGGGGACTGCCAAAAAACCCACCTAGAAACTGCCTTTTCTTCACATTCTGAAGGCCCAAAATTGCCATAAAATTAAAAGCCAGCTGATTACCCACCTTTGATATGGTCTAAAACTTGAACTGGTATCAGTGACACCAACAAGAAACCTACAATCACCAACCGAAGGGTCTAGAAAAGTGATCACACCAAGTCCATCAAAGTTACAACTTTGTTCATTCTGCATTTGCAGCTGATAGTAACTGTTGAATGCATATGAGACATTTCCCTTTGCTCCAATGCCATTACATGATCCCCCGTAGTTGAGTGTTGTGCAATCAGCAACAGTACAAGCGAGTTTCATGTGATTTGCCACATCCAAGAGATCCCTAGATGGGTTTGCAAACACACCATCTACTAGGGAGATACTGAACATTCCTGGCATTCTTTAACTTTTTGTTTCCCAAACCAAGGTTTAGAGCATATTTAGCCTGGCCATCAAAGGAGAACATCCCCCAGTGACGTTCAAAGCTTCCTGGAAGTGTGCTCTTAGCCCCTTCATCAAGCAGACTAAAAAGATAGACATCCATGGGTGGAACACCAGGCCTAAGAGGGGTTCCTTCGTTACTTATGACATGATTAATGAGGCCTTGGTTGAAAACCCTAGCAGCAGTGAGATTAGCACCAACCGCCCCATCTGTAGGCCAACCTACCTCCCCAATAATTATGGGCATCTGTCCATATCCGATTTTACCAAGGGCTGCAACTAATGTGTCAAAATTTCCATCAAACGCATTGGAGTAAGTGTTGCCACCGTCTATAACAGGATGTGTAGTACCCTCAAAGAATGCATAGTCTTGAGGAAAATCTGAGCTCTCATAGAGGCTTAGAAATGGATAAATGTTGACAACAAATGGGGAACCATTTGAGTTTAGGAAAGAAACAAGTTGAGTTATAATTTGAGTCAGTTCTGGTCGAAATGCCCCTTGGGAAGGAACATTAGCTTCATAGGCATCGGCATTACAAGGGACCACTAACTTTATGTATCCTGCAAGATTTGCTCTGGCCAAAGATTGCTGCAAATTGACCAAAGCAGGGACTACATAGGACTGAAATTGACCTGAGTAACTTGTAAGGAAGGGTTCATTTCCTACAGCAATATACCTGTCATCACAGCCAGAATGAAATAACTTTAGAAGATTTGCAACAGCTTACTTAAACTAGCACATAAGTAATGCTTTGACAAACATTAAGTTACTTTCAAAGCAATAGATGCATCAGAAATCCAGTTCAGGTGTTTCTACAGAAGGGGAAAGTCCATTGAAAAATCTTACTACTGCAGGCCAATGTAGAATCTTGAAATGCAAGATTCAGAGCTTGGCATTAAATAGGGGCCTATAGAGGAAGCCATAGAAATCCAACTTGAGGTTATTTTGTCTCATTATCTCTCCTGAGGTTGAGATACTAATTGAGTGTTTTCCATAGAAAAAGTACTAATTTTTCATTTTATGGTCCTTGGTGCCAAAGAATTCATTCAGGGATTACTACATCTGGGGTAACATGGGTGCATTCAATTGTCAAAAAGATCATTCACACAATTAAAATATCCAAAGACCAGCCATTGAACCCAGCAGAAAAAAGGAAAAAAAAAAAAGAAAACCAAAACTCCCCTACCTCCTTTTCCCCATTTATCTTTCCCCAAAAAATGTCTATGCTGATAAGAAATTTTAACTTCTATTGTCTCCACTATCTAAGCAAAGGAAAACTTGACCTTATGCGCACCAGTTTTCCCTCAACATTTGTTTTGAGTCTAAATCTACAACCACTTGGACAGCGACCACAGTGTCAAAGAAGATACTTTAATCCAAATATCAAAATGGAATTAATGAAATAACCTGTCAAGGATGGAAAAAATTTTATATACCATCACATGAATGATGTTGTGTAGGTTATAGTATGAGAAACTGTGCAAGCAGCTTGATATAGGGAACAGCACATGAACTCTGGCATACCAATCCGCAGCTTTCAGGATAAAGTAATTGAGGTTGTAAGGCAGTATGCCGCTGCATAAGCCTATAAGAAACTCATACTGGGGACGCCGCTAACATTAGATTGGTTAAACACAAATTGATGACGCAATTATTAAAGAAATGCTAATCTATTTAAATTCTTCGAGGATCAACAAATGAAGATTCCTTCGCCTGACCAATTCAACATACGAATTTATTCAAAAAATAATTTATCCTATATCAGAAACTTTTAGAAGCATTTATCAGCTGAATTTGCACAAATGGTTTCCAGAACTAAAACCAAGCATACCATAAAAGATCTTCTCAAGTTATTAGCTATATTCTAAATGATGACATATTAATAAAATATCTGCTTATTGTCATATAAAATCCTCACCAGAAACAAAAACAAAACAAAACACCAAATAAAGAAAAAAGTTACTTTCTTTAATTTCTTTTTACAAAGAATTACCTGATATCAGCACCACCTTTGCCAATATAAGTAGAGATATTCTGGCGAATCCACAAATCAGCAGCCGCAGGGGAAGAGCTGAGTGTAGCCAGCATCTCATTTGGTATCCCAACCATGACCTGAATCCCACTCCCCATCAAAGCTTTTAACACCAATGGGTCGGCTTCAAAAAGTTTCACTTTTTGTATATTATTTTCCTTCAACAGATCCACCACCGTTGATGGCCTCAGCTTGTGGAATGACATTGTCCCCCAGTTCACCCCTATTGCTGATTCTGCCACTAAAACCAACCCTGAAAACATCATCACCATCATCATTACAGAAACAAAGAATGATGATCCAATGATTCTTCCTCTTGGGGCTGTCATGTTTCTCCCTTGTCGTCTCCTTCTGCAATAATCTTTCATTTGCTCATTGGGGTCTGTTTGATCCTAAAAGAGACAGAGAGTTGTGAGAATAGGAAGTGAGAACTACCCACAACAAGAGAGTAAAGTTCAAGATTCTGTCACTTACTTATTACTAGGTCTAGTTGGTTTTTTAATGTTAGTGAAGTAATGACTCAAATACCCTCAACAGTCGTTAACGTAATATTCATGGTAGTTTCTGGGCATGTAAGACAAAATAATCAGAAGATCAAAAAAAAAAAAAAAATCACTTTTTCACTTTATTAAAATATCATGAACTGAGCAGTTTGAAGTTTGAACACAAAATCAAATTGAAGATATGGGTGTTTGATTTTTTGTTTAGCAAGAAAGCTCAGGTGAAAGATTATTCGATTTGCATAGTGCAGGGCCGGTCAGCTGTCTAAACAAAAAAGATAAAAATGTCAAACAAAGAGATAGAGTATGGGGTCGTTGATGTGAAATTCTAACTGGGAATCTGGACACCTGTCTCTATGCCCTCTTTTCCTTGAGACTTCTCACATTGCAACAGCCTAATTTTTGGAATATTTCATGTGATGGTGTTTTTGTAGGACTGAGAAATTCAATCGGAACATAACTGTTTTTTTATGTGCTAGGAATCGTTTTGTCTACTGTTATCTAAAACAAAACAAAAAAAGAGAGAGAGAGAGAGTTAAGAAAGCATTGAAAGTTCTCAACAATGAGAACAGGAAATTTGTTGCTCCAAAAAAAATCCAAGAAACGAAATTTCGTTTGGATAAGATAAATTTGAAAGTTGAAACCATTAGTTCTATATAGTCTATAACTATCTTAAATTTCCTTATGCTAGCGAATTTTACTGAGAGATTGTTTAATTATAATCATAAATTATGTGTTGTATCGTGTAAAGGTAAGCTAATAACATACACATAAGCAAATAATATATAATAAATCCACATGAACACAACACAACTAATTAAGTGTTAATGTGTGATGTCTCCCAATTATATATTTTTTACGATTTAATATTTATATAAAAAAAATTTATAATTAGATATTAGATCTTTAGCTTTTGTCAAGCATTTTGTTTCATCAGCTTATTGTAAGTTGATGTAGTAAAAAAACTAATCATATCAAGACACGTGATAGTTCAGAAACCAATTTATATATTAACCCATTGATCAATCCTGTCAAAGTTTATGAGTTACGAACATCACATGTTTATTATATTATTATATGACAAAACATAATTAATACTTTTCAATATAATTAACTTATTTTAGACGCAACTAATGGGTTTAAATATGAATAACAAGTTATATCATGTATTTTAAATTTTAATAATCAAAAAATGAAATTAAATGGGTTAAATTTTTTTTAAAGAACACATTTGATATATCTAGTAATATATGTTAATATGCTATATGATTGATTAAATGGGTATAAGTATGTTATATACAGATTAACTAAGCGAGTCAACTTGCATAAGAAACAAATTTTTGTGTCATAAATGTGTTGGATACAATTCAGTTAGAAACACATCATGCAAAAACATAAATTTGCTTAATTTCGTGTCATATATATCTCATGTTTAAAATTATTAAGTTTTATTGACTGTTAATTGGAGAAAAGAGAAGCTTTCAGAGACCATAAAACTAAACACATGGGAAGAACGAAAAAAGAAAAGGAAAGGAAAGAAGGGAAACAGGAAGAGAAGAGAAAAGGGTTGGGGAAAAAAATGAAAAGGATTAATGCTTATCATTACACACATTTATTTTGTCACAATATCATAAATAAAACAATGACAATCATTCACATAATAATGAATCCAAAAAATCATTATGTTCACAATTAAATTTTATTTTTAATATGTTTGATTATCATTTATTCTATTTTATTGTGCAAAGTTTATCATTCTAAGATAACTTATTAATTAATACCTTAGAACTCTTACCAATCATAAGGTTACTTTCAATCATTAACATACATTAATTGAAATTCACAGAGACAAGTTTCATACAATATTTACATACTAAACACATAAATAAGTTACATCATTAAACATACACATTTTCTATTCAATTATGTTTTCAATCAGTATGCATCACTTGTCTAATGACAAGATGGAATCTATAAATTCCTATAACGATTTTCACATTCTTATTAACCATCCATAGATGTCCAAATATTTTGTGTGTGTCACTGGTGATCTGACCTAATGGCTAAAGAGCCTTTAAAGGGACATGTAAGGCTTAGTTTCAAGCCAACCCATCCCCCAACCCATGTATTCAAAAAAAATTGTGTGTCACTATTGAAACTTAGGCTTATAAAAAAGGTTGCATTCTTTTTTGTCTCGTTTTTTGCAAAATTATAAATTTTTTTATCAGAGTTGTAACATTATGACGTTTTTTTTTTGTTAGACATCCAAAGATTTTTGAAAAGATTCATTTGTCTAAGTGTAAAGAGTGTATCTATTCAACATCATGTATATGTTTAGATCTTCCTTACATGCATGTTACCTCACAAGATTAACTCTTTAATCAGATGGCTAACCCTTGATGATGTAAAACACAATATCATCATCATTTGGATCCATTCAGTGATACACTAATTCAATTAGCATCCTTATGTCTTTAAGTAATTGTGCTTAAGTTTTTATAATAATAAGAGTTATCACAAAAACAATAATGATATTTCGAAATAAAATTCGAGAAAAATTCATGAATCCATAAGTCAACACAAGTAAAAAATAATTAAGACTTTTCTTAATTATTCTTATGTGATCTGACTTTTCAAAATTAATCAAGGACAAAACAATTTAAAAAAAAAAAATTTTTTAAAAATTGAAGCATATTTTTGAAAAAAAAAAAAAAAAGGGCATTCGAATACTTTGGAAATGACACTTAGATGCTTGCTTTTTATTTTTAAAAAATATAAGATATTAGAATGCCTTGAGCAGCATTGGAATGTTCATTTTCTATTTCAAAAATTTTTTTGTTTCAAAAAATAACACTTCATTTTTAAAAATTTGCTTAGGGCATTCAGATGCCCTATTAAGCATACAAATGCTCGAATTTGGTGAAACTGGAAACTCGATCCAAATATTTCAAACAACAATGGCAACTTACATTTTGAATGATCCAAAACATTCACCTTAACTTTCTACTATAAAATTATACACTTATATGTAATACTTCCATAGATTTTCAAATGTATTCTGATAAGAACTCAAGAACATGTCAACAATTTCGGTGTTTCAAAAAAAATATCAAAACAACTAGGAATCAAGTTAATTTGGTTTTGATACCAATGAAGAACGAATAATAATATGATGAACATACTCATATATCAAATATTATAGAAGACCTACTTGATTTGCAAAAGTACAACACAAGCTTTTTTACGAAACTATTGTGGAAGTGATGTCAACTTAATTTTATGAGTGGGGACAAGATCACGCATTCAAAAATTGTTTATTATCACATTGTAAGTCCTTAATACTGATGCAAAAGATTTCTCGAAGAATTTTCTTTTCTCTACCAATCTCTGTCTTTTCCTTTCTTATTTCTATATGACTCATCATATAATTCCACATAAATGAAACTTTTTTCGTTCTTAACTTAGATAAACATTTCTCATCCTCTTTATTTCTTATCATGACCAGATGCCATATTTATTTTAAGAAGGGAAGCCAATAACCATTTTTATCTTATTTCATGACGGCCGATTAACATCTATCATATATATAAAAATGGGGCGGTAGTTTTGGTGTTTGAAAATTAAGCATTAATTGCGCAAAGACAGCTTATACACAAGGAAGCAAACTGCCAACAGTTTTTGTTTTTTGTTATTTATTTATTATTGTTTTTTAAAAAATAAAATAAACTAGTTGTCTCTATTTGGTAAGTTTTTTATAAAAAAGTTTGGTGATAGAAAAGTTCATTTCTATCCCCATACTTTTTTAACGTTTGAATGATCAAAATAATATTATTTATAAACATTGTTGATTAAAACATTGTATTTGAAAGTTTGATGATCAAATTAAAAAATTTTTAAAAAAAGTAATTTACTCAAATAATATGATTGTGATGAATTTGTTATAGATCACAAAACTGAGTAGGGAATCACAATGCCAAACTAAGTTTAATCGACAGAAAGCCGAGCTATCTCGGCCATTTAAAGCAAGACCATTTTGCATTTTCCGTTTAGTAAGTTGATAAGTTCAGCTCTAAGGTTCATATATTTATCTTTTTAGCCTTTGAAAAGTTGCAAAAGTGGGTCGCATTGCTCTTTAGTTGCCACGTAAACAAGATTACAGATTCCCCATTTCTCACCAATTGAAAGCAAAATGCTTTTGTTTTTCTTTCTTTATAAAAAAGTCAAATAAAAAAGAAACTATGGGCCATTTTCCCCCTACAATAATATAACATTATCGGTGATTCCATTCCGTTTTTCACACCTTTAACTTTCTTGTCAACCTTCATGGAAAATGAGATTTCAATCCCATATTAAACTAATTAAAAAGCTTGGTTTTTAAAGTCATTTTGGAAGTTGGAGCCAAATCATCAGTTCACATGAACATGATATGATCCCTTTATCTTCCATTGCTTTCCTCAATATTGCAACCATGCTTATAGGTGGCCTTGCGTTTATACAAAGATCATATATAAAGCAAATGATACATTTGGCCTTGATCCATTCTGAATCATTCTTTCACCTTGTAGAAAAATAATTAAGAATATATTATGTGTCCACTTAAAAAATGTCAATTGAATATGAAATTTAATTTAATTAATTCATATAACTATATAAAAAAAGTATTTAACAGATATAAAATTTGAATTTCGATATTTATAACTCTTTCCTCATACAACTATAAAAGAAGGCATTTTCTTTTTTTTTTTTTATATTTTTGAATTTTTATTTAAAAACTACAAATAAAATTTGTTAATTTGCTATAAAATAAATTTTATTTATAATAAATTAATTAATAAATAAATTTGCGGTTTATTCTACGGTCCGCTTGGTGAACAGGAACCTTATAATGTAGCTGAAAAACTGGCTGTAAAACTGGAGTAAACTTCTTCGCTGGGTTAACTTGATTTAAAAAGAATGCTCTAATTATCAGATTCAAAGGTGGCATTAGTTGGGTCCGTAATAACTAAGCTCGGCCATTGAAACATTGTAAGCTTTTTGATGAAACTGACAAACGTTCTCTTCGTTGATGCAAACGCGTTTGCAAATGAAAAAGTGGGGTTGATTGAAGCGATGTCATTCAAAGCAGCTTATATATTTTCTGCCAAGTGTACAATAATTGTTTTGTAATATTTCACCAGCTAGTATAGAAATTACATGCATGTTAACAGAATCTATCCTCTTCCCATGATAAAATCCTTGGTCCAGCTAGAAACTTTTCTGACATGACTTGGATCATGATTCTTCTAAAAGAACGCTCATGTTTTCTTTTTATTTTCAATTTTTTACGGTGCTTTTGCAGTCGGACGACACTGTAGCTCACGATGCTTATGTCAAAGTTGGGCACCAAAATATTCTTCAGAATTTGATACCAACAAATGTCATTTTTGCGGTGGTACTATAACAGACGGTGATACTTAGCGCATATCAAAAACTATGGCGACAGTACCATAGCAATTAGTCTTCACACTTAACACTTGCTTTCCCTTTGGTAGCACTTTCCCGCAATAGGCTAATCTATCATTAATCTTGCAAGATTTCCTCCATAACCTGTGCTCCATTCAACCTTTCAACAGCTCCCTTTGCGTCTCCAGTTTCTGCATACTGAACGAAACGAAACTTTCTCCCTATCTTACTCCAGTTTCTAAAAATAAACACATACAATTCTACCATGATTCTAAAAAATTTCTCGTAGCCATCTCCCGATACACTTGTGGAGGAACATTGTTGATGAAGACTTTGAAAACTTCCATCTACTCGCACACTTCAACCTCCTTGTTCAATAAACTTTTGAATGTCTAGCTTAGAACAAACTACTATACCCATTTTTTGAAGTAATAAAAAATATTATCATATTTCAATATGCATTTCAGTTATATTTTTTGAAATATCATTCAATTATATCTTGTTCGATATTATGTTTAGCAAAACAGATGTATTTGAAGATCTTTCTAGTCATATAAAACTTACCATAATATTAGAAAAAGTTGCATGGATGTAGCATGTGCTCTGACTAATTTTAAATCATGATCATCACTTCAATTTCATTTTGTCCAATGTTTGGAACTAAAGTCAATAAAAATAATCCTAATATTTCATTAATTTTTTTAAAAATATTTACAACTACAAATTATTTTTATAATCAATTATTAGATTTATACATAAAATTACTAAATAATCAACACACAAATTAGAATATAATTAAATAAATTCAATACAAAATTGAACAAAACGTACACACAATGAAACTTGAACCCTAAACTTCAAAGTTTTAGAGTCTCTTTTTTGTCACTAAACCAAGGCCCGATTAGCACTTTCATTACCTTTTATGGCTGTGTTTGTTTTGCTAAAATTAACTTTTGAAAAATAATTTTTGTATTTTTTATATTTGTATGATAAAAAACTAGTTGGTTAACAAAAAATAATATTATTTTTTGAAAAAGAGTTATCTATGAATAGGATTATTTCTCAATTTGAGTATAATTTTACTCAAGTTGGATCTTGATATAATTTTTCAAGTTTAAACTTAATTTGACTTGATCCAAAATATTATTATTTTAAAAAATATTTTATTTAATTTTACGTAAAAAAATTAAAATATTAACATTAAAAATCTTCTAATATTTCAATTTCAAAAATATTTTTATAGTTCTACTCAAATAAGACGTTGATATAATATTTTAAGTTTAAACTTAATTTAATCTGATATGAAATATTATTATATTTATAAATAATGTTTTTACTTAATTTTATTTAAAAAATTAAAATATTAACATTAAAAGTGTTTAGATATTTTAGTTTTAAATATTTTTATTTTTATATTATTAAACATATATATTTTTAATATTTCAATAATAAATAGTATTATATTATTATTTGAATAATAAATAATAATATATTAAATAATATTTTGATTATTTTAATAATGAATATTAAATAATTTAATAATATCATTATTATTTTTTGATTTAAAATATATTATTTTTATATGTTATTTATTAATGTATTTATATTATTATTTAATAACAAATATAAATAAATAATATTTTTGATATGATTTACTTATAAATACTTTCAATATAGAATATAATTATTTTAATAGTACAAATGTTTTTATTATTTTAATAATAGATATTACTGTTATTTAAATATAAGAAAATAATATTTTAAAATAGTAATTACTATTTTAAATATTTTAAAATATTGATAATTAATAATAAATAGTTGTTTTAAGTGTTTTATATAATATAATAATTTATTATTAAATATTATTATTAAAATATAATTTTTTGAACATTTTATAATTTTAATATATTTAATCATAAATAATTTTTAATATTTTAATAGTTATGTTAATATTATTTTAAAAATTAAATTTTTTTTAAAAAATCAAATAATAAAAAAATATTTTTAATTGACATATCCATATGATAAAAAAATTTTATTTTTTAAAAATTATAAACATTTTTTAAAATCAATTTTCGGTTAATATTTTAATAGTTATGTTAATATTATTTTTAAAAGTTAAATTTTTTAAAAAATCAAATAATAAAAAAATATTTTTAATTGACATATCCATATGATAAAAAAATTTTACTTTTTTAAAAATTATAAACATTTTTTAAAATCAATTTCCGGTTAATATTTTAATAGTTATGTTAATATTATTTTAAAAAAATAAATTTTTTTAAAAAATCAAATAATAAAAAAATATTTTTAATTGACATATCCATATGATAAAAAAATTTTACTTTTTTAAAAATAATAAACATTTTTTAAAATCAATTTCCGGTAAACCTAAAATTATTTGTAGCCCTCGTTCACGAAGGTATAAAATTCAACATTTAGATTTGGACATTACCAAGTTCGGCCAATCCCGTTTTGGGCCACGCAAGATTGTGGAAGTGCGGACCACTTGATTCCTAACGCATTGACGACTCCATCTTACACTGTCATCTCACAATTGCAAACCATTGCTAGGCTGTGTCACCTCAATGATTCGCGAGAAAAGAGTCTCCCTACTCTCCCCAAATCAGACTTGGCAATCGATGCAAAGAAAAATATTATAAAAAATTAAAAAGTAAAAAAAATTTACAAGTGCCGTTCCTTTTTTTAATATTTTAAATGATAATAAATATTTTATTTTTTATATTAGTAAAATTTTAATTTATACAATTATTTTAAATTTTTATATATTTTATAATTTTATTTAAAATATTTTATTAACTCAATATTATTCAAATAATTCAACAATTAAACCATTAATTTAAAATTCGAAACTTTGAAAGAATCATTATGATTTGTGCAACTTCGCAAATAAATCATATAATCAAGTTTTTTTTTATCCAATAGTATAAGATTTAAAAAAGAATTGGTGACCTGATAGTTATTTTTTTTTTTATACTTATAAAACATCAAAATTGGGTCACTGGTTTACAATATCAGGTAATGTAATTGCATTCATAGCCAATTACCTAAACCAATGTAATGCGATCTCACCTCCTCATGACGTAGATTTTATTTCATGCCGATTTGGGCACCCGCTTTTGTCTCAAACTAAGTAATAGGTTACAAAATAGTAACCAATGTGTACGAATTTCATTTTTCCTTCTTAGTTATAAATTGTACAGTAAAAATTTATAAAAATTTTCCCTTTTTATATAATATATCAATCATTTACATTTAAATTTGTTTTATTGGATCAAGTGTTTTTAAAAGTTCAATTTTCGCTTAACTTGTAAGATTCGAAAAGTTTAAAATTTTAAAAAATATATATTAAAATATTAAAAAATTACTGATATTCTAATATTTTTAAATATATTTATGAATTAAATTTAAATTTAAAAATACTTTTATTAATAATTTAATTTTTTGGATCAAAACAAATCAAACTGAAAAATTTTTATTTAAAACTCGACTTGAATAAGATAAAACTTCAAATTAAATGAATAATTCAACTTATGTATAATTTAATATTTTAGATCAAAATGAATCGAATTGAAAAATTTTTACTTAAAACTTGACTTGAATAAGAGAAAACTTCAAATTAGATTAATAATTCAATTCATAGATAGATTCACGCACTTAAGCATTGATTTTTTTTTTTTGTTAATTTTAGGAAAATGGTGATGCTAGAATTGCAAAATGACTAATAAAATATATCTTAAGCATTAAATTTGATAACTAATCTATGGAACACAATCCATCATAGATTGATTTACTACATGATCCCAATTACGTATGTTGGAATAATTAACTTAATTTTTATGTTGTTCTATATTAGTAGAAAGATAAGCCCCTTAACTTTGGATGAGAGCTGCGAAGAGCAGTTCGTTCCACGTATCAGGAACTCCGGGGAGACACCAATGTGTACAATCGGTGCCGCGGCGGCCTCCGTAGCCATAAGCTGAAGGATGTCCGTCCTTTCTTAGTTGCGACAAGGCTGTTATATCAAGCAAATGAACTGGTTTCGACACACTTCGCAATACTTTATTTAAAACAACTTGGGCCGGATGTGGACCTCCAGGATAGTCCATGCTTATCATTGGGAGCGTTTCCCCTCGGCAAGTCTTTGCTGTCGGATCCGCCCAATCCCTCGAACTAGTACAACAACAAAAGACCATGTCAATCCGATATGATTTTATCTAAACGTGTGTTAATAGGACTTGAAAGGCCCGCTTCACAGGCACTTGATCTTAGACAAAAAGGAGATTTTTAATGTCACATATAAATTATAAATTTATTAATTAATATGATATTTATTTTTAATATATTTATTTTTAAATAATGATGTGTATAATATTAATTAATAAATTTATAATTTATATATTTAATTAAAAAGTTTTAAATTTTAAATATTATATTTAATATTTTATTATAATTAAAAAATTATGACATTATCCTTATATTAATAATAACTAATATATAAACTACTTACTCCATGTGATCGGGGGAGACGCCTTGGAAAAACACCTTGGTTTTAGCAGAATCTACATTGAAGTTCACCCATCTGGCCCATGTCCTCAACGCTTTCTCATAAGCAACCAATCGATTCATGTCTTTGTGAGTTATCTTATTGTCTTGGACATAATCCCATCTGCAACATTATTCCCAAAAATTCACCCAAAATATATTATAAGCAACAAGTTTTTTTAAGGAAGTCAAAAGGGAGGGTTAGTTGAGAACTGACGGTTGCTTTCGACCGGTGTGAAGCCACCAATGCCAAGTGTCAAAGATCAATACATCAGCCCCTTCCCAAAGTTGTCCACTCCCAATTGAGTTGAGTTTGAGAACTCGCCCATATTTTTCATTAACAATATCAACAAGAAATGCATTGCGTGAGAACATAATTGAAACTCCATATGCCTGCAAAGAGCATCATATCAAGAATGATAATTTTATATTTAATATACTATTTGTAAATCATAAAAAATTAATTTTAAAATTTTAAAATCTTAATAGTTAATACACTTAGTCCTAAAATTATATTTAAAATTAAATTTTTACGAGATGCTTGTTATTGTATGATTCTCTAACCGTATATAACATATATATATATATATATATGGACAGTATATAAAATATAAATTCTAATAATAATGTTCAAAAATAAAATTAGAAATCAAGCAGGAACTCCTCTTAGTTAAGGGAAAAGATTACTGGGAAGCTGAATGTGGAGAGGCCGCCAATCCTTTGCAAGTTGTATTTGGCTCGACATACAGCTGTATGAAGCAAACATGTGAGAGACAGCCATTGATTTAAGCTGAGTGAGTCACCTACAAACATGATCCGCTTCCCTTTAAATCTTCGTAAAAAGTCTCTGCCATTGAACCTGCTTAATTCAAATTCGATTTAGGTTTAAGCATGATTTGGCATAATAACACAATTACAATAGAGGTTTTAGTCTTTGGCTTAGACTCTTATCTTCTTTTTTTTTTTCTAATTTTTTTATATTTTTAATTATCATTTTTTTTGTTTGAGAGTCATGTTGGCCCTCGATTAATCCAAAATCGAATCGAGTAGAATCTCATCTCTTCCAAACTTATTTTTTTTATTCACAAGATTCGAAATCGAAATTCTACTTAAGAAAAATCAAACTCTTTACTACTTAAACCAACAAGCGTTGATATTTTTAATTATTATTTATTAATTTATGATAGACTCCTACACATATAAACTGTGTGGTGACAGATGCAATGAAAATTATAATAAACAGAAAAAACCGTAATTTTTTATTTCAATTTATATAAAGTGTGTACCTAAATAAATTGAATCAAAGGATAGTTTCAAAAATAGTAAATGTTTTTATCAATTTCAAGTTAAAAAATAGTAAGCGTTATAGCATTCATGTTTTCTTCTGTGAGGATGGCATGGTATATTTCCCTTACCAAACAAATTAAAGTTACTGTCAAATCTAAAGTCGAAACTGAAATGATTAAAGCATCTACCATTACCTTCAAAATAGAGGAGATAATATTGAACACCACTTAAGCCGGTAGGTAATGGTGCAACAATAAGAACACCACTATAAGGCCATGGAGCACTAAGAACTACCAGTTACCTTAGGCTAAAAACAACATTTTTTTTTTCTATAAATTGGAATAAGAATACTAAAATAAAAAATTAGACCCATATATGAAAGAATTTTGAAAAAAAAAAAAAACTCTGTAACATTTGAAAAACACATGATATTGACATGAATTTAATGTTTATGAGATAGATTAAAATCAAAGCATAGGTTATAATATGTCACATGTAATGGGAAAAAATGTAGGAAAAAAAAAAAAAAGACGGTATACCTTGGCAAGTTACATGAAGTGGGTTGCCATCTATAGTTTTGATAGAGGTGGTCAGGTCGACCATTGCTTTGGCAATTGAATTCTTGCAGTATGAAGGGGCAATTAGTTGAATTGTAAAGAGGATAAGAAGCATCATACACCCATTTTCCTTTGTAAAGATCACATCTGCTTCCATGCACTTGCTGGCAAAATTCAATAACAAAAAAAAATGCTGCCAAAGCAAATGGACCCATCATTTAATTTCTATTTTGTCAGAGAAAAGAAAGAGAAAAGAGGAGAATCTATTGTTTATAGCTCGCAAACTCTGTGATTCTGGTTTCACATAAAAAGAAAGTAAGAAGACAAGAAGAGAATTGGGATTGGGTCTTGTGATTTGTAAATGCAATGGCAATGCAACAGAGATATTACAACAGGGAGAGAGGAGATAGGCAAAAGAATGCTAATGCTACACGGGAATTGGCATTGGTTCATCGTGCGTCTTTTTATAGGGGATGGACTTAATAAGAAAACATCGATTGAAGTTGACATCTCTCTCTCTCTCTGTCGCAAGTCCCACCCCTTGCTTTAAGTTGTGGGACTTGATAACAAAATCAGAAAGAGAAATAGGAAAGAAAAATGAAGCACATCCTTACGTCCAACCCTAAAATTAAAAATATTTAAGTGGAGATTAGACAAATAATTAACGTCAATCAATTCCATACTGGAAGGAAATTTAATGCAAATTAGATATTTTAAACGGTCGTTTTTATTTTGGGAAAGTTCCTTGTTGTTTAGGAATGAAAGCTCTTTAAATATAGTTTTGTCTTGTGAAAATGTAAACTAATGGCATGCAGCTTTAATTTTGGTTATTTTGTTTTTCAAATGGGTGTTTTTTGCTGCCTATATGTAACCAAGGAATTGTGGAAATGGACCTTAAGAGCAAATAAGGAATTGAGGCTTGACCTTTTCAAAACTAGACAAAGTCCAAAAACGTCCCAAATGTTCTAGGCTTATTGTCTGGTTCTAGTGGACTTTTTTGCCTGCATGGTCGAATGTCTTTATATTATTGATCAAAGTGATGCAGCTATGTTGTTTTATTTTCCTTTGTTTTTTATCTAGATTTTTTAATTTAACCTTTTTTCAAAATATTTTTTTTCCTCATTTTTCTTTGAAATTTTCTATTTTATTCATTTATTTTTATTATTCATTTTTATTATTTACAATTATTTAAATTGTTGGTTTTTTGTGTAGTTTTCAGGTTAATATTATAATTTAAAATCTATGCAATATTATTAATGTAATTTTTTTAGTACAAAGGAGGTTGGGAGATAAGAGGAAGGTCATAGGTGATAAAATTTAAATTGTATATTTATTGGATGTCATATTTTAAATAGGTTATCAATTTAAACTCTTTGAAATGCAAATTGGTAAAATTTATGAAAACCAAAAAAAAAGGTTAAATGTTATTCAAAATTTATTTAAACAAAATTAGATGTTTATACATAAATTTTAATTTTAAAATCTTGTGATAAATATAGCTTTAAAAAATAATTTTATACTATTTATTATTAAAAAATTATTTGATACACTATCAATTAAGTTTTTTAATTTCACAAACAGGATTAAATTGTGAAATTAAAAAACTAACACATATCACACAAGTGAGATTATATATCATTATGTTAACTCCGTTTGTAAAGTTTAAAAACTTGAATGTATTTGATAATATCACTTTACTATTAATATATTATTTAAAAAGATCGAGTATTAAATTAAGTACTTAAACACATCCTAAATCCGATTTGTAGATTCTGAACCTTAACAACTAATTATTCTCATTCTTATCTAGAACTATATTAATACATTATAATCCTTTAAAATGTTGTACAATTTAGAGCAAATGTTTTATTCAAGAAATGAAACTCATATATATGCTCAATTTCTTGATCTACATTAGTATATTTGTCCAAAAGAAATTAAAACATCCTTCCATTATTCCTTAATGATTTAAATGTTTAGTGTTTAAGCCTTATGAGTGAGTACCTCGACGTTGAGATATACACTCCATGATTTAAAACTTATAGCATCTCTTAGGTTTGGATAGAAAATTTTAGAATTTTGAAGAATTTTAAAATGTTAGTAATCTAAAATGCATCAATTTAAAATAATAGAGTTTTTAATTGAATTGTTTTGGATAATTATTTTTTAGAAAGAATTTTAAATATTAGAATTTGATGAGATAAAAAATAATTATAATATTAAATATAAAAAGAAAAATATTTAACAAAAAATACAATATGAGTATCATTAGATTTGTAAAAATATGTATATATTATTAATAATATGAAAATTATTAAAAATATAAATTTATATCGAGTTTTGTAGTTAAAATTAAAAATTAAAAATAAAAGTTGTGAAAAAAAAGAAAATATAATAAATGCTGATTTCTTACTATAAAATCAAGTAATTTCATTCCATCTCCTTAAGTGGAATTTGAAAAAAGAATTAGGACTCTCCAAAATTTTTCATTCAAATTTCAAGAATTTTTGACAATTCTAATTTTTATTTTGTCAAATAAAAAATTTTTTCATTTTAGAATTTCAACTTCTTTTAAAATTTTCTTTTAAATTCTTTTAATTTTTCAATTTCTGAAAGTATCTATAAAGACCTTACTACAGCATTTGCATCCAGCTGGCTTTGTTAGTGAGTAGCTCAACGTTTGATTCCATGACTTTTTATAGTTCAAAGGTAATTCAACGGGGTTTAGGATTTAAAATTTATTGCTTTTTATCAAGAAAAAAAAATATTTTTTCAATACTTAGTTATTTTTTCGTTTTTTTCATTTTAAAGTTTTTGTGTTTGCAAAGATATATAAATGTGTACACAAAAGTTAACCTATAAATTTTAACTAAATTGACTAATAATATAAATGATAATTCTATAAGACTAAAAAATTCAATATTTATTTGAATAAAGATATAAAATAAGAAATTTAAACAATACAAAATTCAATATTTGAATATAATGTAAAATAACATAATATAATTATTTGAATACATCTTAAATTATTAGAATGTACATTCAATAAGAAAATTCCTATTGCATAAATTTAATATTTTATGAAATTTTTTTTTTTCATTTATTTAGAAAATTTTTCCTTTTTCTTCTTTTTCGCTTTATAGTATTTCTTTAAAAAAAATTATATATATATATATATATATATATATCTACACAGAAGTTAATTATTAGAATAATTAAATGAAATTTTAACATAAATTAAATTTTGATTATTTAACCTAAAATCCTAAAATATTTACCATCGAATATCCCAACGATCGCAGAAATTAGGAAGCGTGAGGACTCTATAGATGAGGACTCTATAGAAATATCATAGATATTTTCACGAATTTATACCTTTTATGCGTATTTTTTTAATGAGTAATTTTTTTTTTATTTTTCGATATTTGATAGTTATTTTAGTTTCGGATTAATTAGAATCAAATCAAATTTTATAAAAAATAAATTTTTTTATTTTTTTATTTATAAAATTCAAAATTAAAATTTTACTTAAAAAAATCAAATTTTTTAACATTCATACCAATTGATATTAGTTTTAATGAGTAATTATTTCATGTCATTTTGATTTACTCAAGGATTTATTAATTTAATTGTTGATCGTTGTTAACTTCAATAAGACATTAATCTTACGTGTATAAAACTTTATTGGACTGAGGCATTTAATGTTTAAGACAGACCATCTTTTCTTGGAATATTTTGAAAGTTGTCGGAAAAATATCCTTTCGGATGAATTTAGAAGTTGGAGAAAAACAACAAAATGCACGTTTGTCAACTTACGTTTTCTCCGTGGCTATACATTGCCCACAAACCTTCTCACGGGACTGATTCAAATGACACGGTTATTTATGAATATTTTTAAAATTAAACTATTTTTTTAACATCTCAAAATTTTTATTTAAATATTTTTTTGTCGATAAAATTAATAAATTTTTTTATAATTTATTTTGTATATTATAAATAAACATAAAAAAAAATTTTATCCGCCATTGTGCATCTACCAATCTTCCACACACCTTCGTCCTCCCAAAAATATTCTTTTTATGGAAGATTTACCAAAACTCATTTTAGAAGTGCGCTTCGCCTTTTATGCTACAAAACGGGAAAAAAATAAATTTGACATACACACATTATACTATATTACTATATAATGATTTCAAATTAAAATTTAATTAATATCAA
>NW_019167960.1:5601091-5634729 GCF_002303985.1 Durio zibethinus | reverse complement strand
AAATATGTTAAAAAACAATAAAAACTTGTTTTCGTCATTTTCAAGAGAAGTAGGAACAAAACATGCAAAATATGAAAATATGGAATTCACATTTCGCATCTCACATTGATAGCAGGTTTTACAATTAATCGTGGCGTCACCTTGTTGGCCAAAATAGTTTATTTACAGGTTATGCGGAGCCCACCATATCATGACTATGGACATTTTTTCTTGTTTTTTTCAATGCAAGATTGGAATACCGGTTTCAATATTTTCAATTTAAAAAATTATATTACTTTTTTATCTATCAAACACATTTTTAATTAAAAATGAAAAACCATATTTTAGAAAATGATAATTAAAAATGAAACTAAAAAATATTTCTTGAAACCAAACACACACTTAGACTTTGGTTTTTACATTTGCTTTTACTTTTTTAAAAAATAATAATAAAAAGTCAAGAAAAAATTGAAAATGCATGAAAAGCAAATTGTAAGAAATCAACTAAAAGAAATTTTAACATATAATATTAAGGCTTAATACCAAGTATAATAACATGAAGGCTTAATACCAAATATACCTCTGAGCTTTAGTAAAAAAAGAAATTAAGGTTCTTGATCTTTTGGTGCTTGTAAGTAAAGTTTGATCAAATCTCTTTGATCTACCTTTAGTCAAATGCTCATTTATTTTTTTTAATAATTCCATGGTCATAACACAATGATAGATGCCAATTATATAAAATATAAGTTAATTAATTAAAGGCTAAAATATAAAAAAGTTCTTAAGTATTTAAAAATCTAACTAAACCTTTTATATTATTATTGTATCTAAATAAGTCTTTCAATTCTTTATCTTTCACTATCTAAACTCTTCTAGCACATGTGGACCAAACAAAAGCATTTAATATGTCGAGTCATTACTTCAATTGTTGAATCAATCAGATCAATTGTTGAATCAATAAAAAAATTTAAAATATAAATGTTTCAAAGTTTTAATTCATTATGTGATAAATAATAAAATTCTATTGTAGGTAAGTTCATATTTAAAAATTTTTAATATATAACATAATATAATAAGCATGAAAAAGTATATATATTTAAAAAATATATAATAAATTTAAATTATAAAAATAAATTTAAAATTCAAATTCAAATTTCCTAACTCCTAACTCAAACTCTGAAAATATTAATCAAAATGTCAAATAATTCAACCACAACCAAACAAAAGTAAACATCCTAAAAAACTTAGAACACAAAAAAATAAAAAATAAAAAAAAAAAGAAAACTAATGTAAAATATATATTTTAAAAAATAAAAATATCTTCAAAATGATGGTATTTGATATAAAAACAATAAAGTTGCAAATTGATGCATAAAGTTTTAATTTTAACCAACAAATTCTTTATCCTTCAATTTGATGTGAGTGTGACCTAGAAATAGAAATGAGAGGGGTTGTTTTTTTAAGTCGATTCTTTAGAGTACATAAACTGTAAGGGGTATGGGAGGATAAAACTATTTTATTTATATTTTAATTCTTTTTATTTTATATATTATTTTAATTAAATAACATGATATTCCATAATTTAATTTTAAAAATTAAATTTATCATAATTTTTAAGTTCATTTTAACCGATCCAACTAGTGGTTCGATATGGTTTTGGTAACCCAATGATGTGTTAAAATGTATATGTGGACACAATGTTGTACACATGGCACAAAAATGTGTAAAAAAATTAAAATTTCAACAAAACCGTCTAACAAAATTTTTGTTAATTTGTCACAAAAAAAATTATTATCAAGAAAATAAAAATATATAAAATTAATAAAAAATAATAATTACTTTTATGACATTAATGCTCACTGAGTGTTATCTCATGATTATAAGTGATTATCATATTTAAAAATAGATAAAATATATATTTATTCAAATAATATATATAATTATCTGAAAACATAGTACATTGGAATGCATAAAAGTTTTTTTAAATTTTTTTAATTTTATATTTAAATTTTTTTCAAAAATTTTTTCGGGTATCAAATAATAAATATTTTTCTATATACTTATATTTAAAAAATATTGTAAAAAATAATTATTATTTATTGAAAAAAGAAAAATATGTATATGTAAAATTAATAAAAAAGAAATGTATGTACATTGGAACTGATAAAAGTATTTTTTATTTTTTAATTTTATATTTAAACTTTTTTCAAAAATTGTTTTCGATAATGGTATCAAATAATAAATATTTTCTATATACTTATATTTTAAAAATACAGTAAATAATTATTATTTATTGAAAAAAGAAAAATATGTATATGCAAAATTTTTAAAAAAGAAATGTCTACATTTATATGCAAATTAAAAAAAATTAAAATCACTTTTGTAATTTCTATATAAATATAGACATTTCCTTTTTTTTTATTAATTTTACATATAAATGTTTCCTTTTCACTAATTATTTTTTATCATAGATTCAAATAATTAATTTTTTCTTATTAATTTCTATATAAATATAAACATTTTCTTTTTCATTAAGTTTACATATAGACATTTCGATCATGGCATCAAATATAGATATAGACATTTCCTTTTTTATTAATTTTATGTATTGTTATTTTCTTATTAATAATTATTTTTGTCATGGTATCAATTAATAAAAATTTTTGTTAAACCACCTTTTTTTTGAAATTTTTATTTTTAATATTTTTCTTGTGTATATTATTGTGTCCATGTATACGTTTTTTGCCACATCATTGGACCCACATGTACTAGAAGAATTTAGATAGTGGAAAATAATAGTTGATTGGCTTATTTTGATTCAACAATAGTATAAAGATTTAATTAGATTTTTTTGAATACTTAAAGAGTTTTTTTTTTATATTTTAACTTAAATAAAGAATTAATTATGAAATAAAAAGAGTTTGATTCATCCAATCCTAATTAATTAAGGATTACATATTTATATTTATTTACAACACATTAAAAAAATTTTAATGGCCACACACGATAGGATGTGGAAGGTAAAGGTTAAAACAAAATCATTAAGTTAGACAATACTTTAAAAAAATGGAACTTGAATAATTTAATTGAATAAATCAATAGTCCAAGGATTTAATTGAAAGAGCAGTTACCTTGAAAGGACTAGGTGTGGGCGAACTCCCTCTCTTTCTATATATATATATATATATATAATGCTTGGTTGCCTCTCTTTGTATTGCATACACATCTTATGACTTGAGAACAACACAATTCTAAAACCCAATAAACATGTTTTATAGTAGATTCTTTCATCTCGTGAGTTGAGAAAAATACAAACCTAAACCCTAACGCACTATAAGGCTAAGCA
Organism: Durio zibethinus; assembly: GCF_002303985.1. Next base: position 5,631,404 of record NW_019167960.1, on the reverse strand, counting down.
CCATTCTGTTTCCCTAGTAGATTCCTTCATCCTTCGTCCGTGTGGGCTATTATTAAAGGTTGGGGCCCTTGGACAATTGATGGTTTGCTACAATTTAACTTGAAGTTTCTTGGTGGAATTTGCTTATGTTGATCTAGGGTTTAAAAGGTTATACAAAATGGAATCGATGTGTGATCCATGTTTTTCGAGAATTAAAATTTTAAATTTCATCGCATTAACATGTTTACTGCATGATTAATTCTCAATATGAGTACGATAAGGATCATATCAATCAATTCCACAAAGCCCAACACATTGGCATCATTTTTTTAGCAAAGTTACTTTGTTTAAATCTTGTTCAATAGAGCTACTTTGTTAGTCTCGTTAAATAGTGCATTATAATTAGTTTAGTTTTGTTTAGTTACAATTTGTTTGTGAGATTTGTCTACATACTATCGAGGCATGTTTATCACTTACTTCTGATGTTTAAAACACCTTTTGCAGTTACAAGAGGATCTTTGGCAAAGTCATCCTCCTAAAGTTGCAAATTGTCTGATTCAATCACATTTCTATCAATCACTACAAGAAACTGGATAATTAATTACAAAATTTTCTGTTGCTAATAACATTTTTATCGTTAGCATTTATTGTTAGCGATGGCATTTCGGTCGTTAGAAGTCTGACGGAAAGCTCTAAGCCATTGATACCATTCCATTGGTAAAAACCTACCTCGTCGCTGATACTAACTCCATAACCGACAGAAATTTTTATCGTTGAAAATAAATATTCCATCAATAATAAAAATTTCCATAAAAATATAAATAGTCGTTAATGAGTGTTAGTGAAGGAATTTCCATCACTAATTATTTTATTTTATTTTGCATCCAACAAATAAAACAAATTCTATCGCTAATAGTCCTTTACAACAAAAATTCCGTCGCTAATGCATTTTTATTATTTTTCTAAAAATAGATTTTGAATTCATCGCTAAAGTTCTTTTATTTTTAATTTTTCCAAAAAATTTTAAATTCTATCATTAGTACTTTTAACAATGAAAATTTTGTCACTAAAAGATAGATTTTTTTATTTTTATGCTAAATTTCTATTGAAAAAACATTTTAATGATGAAAATTTCACTACTAAAACCAAAAAATAAGGGTAAATTTTAGAATCGGTCCTTGCTTTTTTATGATCAATCCTTCTCTCAATAAAATCAATCCTTTGAAGTTTTAAGCCAATTATTACATTTTTGAACCTATTACATTCATCCATATAAATCACAATACAACTATATTATACTATAATTCAATATTTAGTTCATTTTTACAAAGTCTACCAATAGTGCATACATACACAATCAAGAAATTCATAATAACCATCAATTCATTTGTTAATTACACAAACATTATAAACCTCCATAAACATCTATGAAAATTTCAATAAATCCATACACCTCAAAACAACATGTATATATAAAATTCATATGTATTGTCATCTAAATAAAGAGACAATGTCACTGAGCACTACCTCATGATCTATACTATCTAAAAGATCCGAATCCAGGAAGCAAACCACCATCAAACATATAGGTAAACCTTAAAAAAATTGTTTTCATTTCCTCTTGTAATTTACTTAATTGAGGCTTGTGATTGCCTCATTTCCTTAATTTTATTTTACACATTTGACAACTTCTTTTTAAGATCATCAACTTCATAGGATGAATTAAAACTAGGATTGAAGTTTCAAACCACAAGCTAAGTAAAAAGAGCTACCACAAGAGGAGAGGGATGCATCAAATATATACATTGCATGTGGCTTAATCCCAAATCCATACACATGGGTGTGAGTGGTTTGCAACTCTCTAATAACTCAACACAAGCTTGCGAATCAAACTCTAGATAAACAAATGTATCCTCACTATCATAACGGTTTTGTATCTACCTGACTAATTTGGAAACGAAATAAAAAAATAACGGAGTTACCACCAATCTTTTTTTTTTTGGCTAGGTGTAATTGGCAACCTATTAAAACATATCCTTTTAATGAAATCTTAAAATTAATTAAAATTTATTAAAATGATAATTTTAGAGTCTGCGTAACAGTCTACGTTCGGGAGTTGGTTACGCGTGGAGAATGATTAGCACCCTTACAGCGCCTGTTTAAAATGGTACCAATTAACTACATGTTATCCTTTGATTTTGATAAAAATCAGTCCCATTTTTGGTGTTTGAAAAATAATTTTCTTAAATTTTTAATTTGATTTTTCATTTATTAGAAATTGTTTTTTTAATGTATTTTTTAGTGCTCAAATTTTATTCAAGAAAAATAAATTAGAACCATTTTATCAAAATAATTCTTAAAATGTTCAAATACATTGGTAACATTAGAATAACTTTTTTCACTTAGAGATTTCTTAGGCATCGCTTCTTGGAATACCTTAGAATCTCATCATCGAAAGCTTAAATTTACTTTTTGTAAAAAAGCTACGTCGTGCATGCAATGCAAAATGTTACCATATTGATGCACATATTTTATTCTCTTTTTTTGAAATTTTATTAATTGTTTTATTAATTTTTATTTTTAATTTTGAAGAAAATGAAATTTTTATTATATTGAAGATTTTCTATAAATATTTCAATACACTAGTAATATTTTAAAAAAATATTTTCGCATAGAGATTTCTTAAAGCATTTCTACTTGAAATACTTTTAAAATCCCATCAACGAATAAAATTTTTTTTTCTTATTTTTATTACTTATCTTAATTTATTAATTAATTTTTATTATTTATTAAAGAAAAAAATTATTGTATTGAAAATTTTTTATAAATACTCCAATATACTGATAGTATTTAAAAAAAACTTCTCACCTAGAGATTTCGTAGATATCATTATTCGAAATACTTTTGAATCTCATCATCGGATAAATTTTTTTTTAATTTTTTAATTTTGTATTATTTTTATTTAATTAAAACCTTTTTTTACCAAATATTTTATAAAGTTTATTCAAAAATTTTTATCATTTATTTTTATTAATTATTATTATAAAACAAAAAAATTTTATTTTGGTAAATTTAAATATTTTAACATGCATAAATATTAAGCATAATAATTGAAATAACAAAAATAATCTTTAAAAATCTTTAAAAAAATTCAAAAAAATTTTTTTTACCTAAACCGAATCGATCAACGCAGGTCTAATCGATTCAGCGGTTCGGTTCGGTTTGATTGGTTCGGTGGTTCAGCGTTGATCTGGTTCGGTCTAGAAAAGTTTGGCTGACTGATTAGAGGCTAAAAGGACGCGGGTCAACGGGTCGGGTGTGCAGACCCTAAATCGGGTCGGTGGGTTGACGAGTGGATCCTGAGTACTTAAAATGGCATTGTTTTGGGCCTTTATTGAAATGACGTCGTTTTAATGCTTAGCCTTTCTATATAAAAGTCTAAATTTTTTTCAGTCATTTTTCCCCTTTTAAGAAAAAAAAATCCCTTTTTTTTTCTTTCAACCAAAATTTAGGTGGCCGATTGCACGCACCGCAACTATCGTCACCGTTGCTATCGACCGTCGGCTACTGTCATCGGTGACCCGAAAAATCCAAAATCTCCTAAAATGTTTTTCTTAACCTTCTAAACACAGATCCAACCTTCATTTCACTTGAAAGTATCCCAAACAGCGTAGATCTGGCCTGGAAAGTTTCAGTCAAAATTTTTTTTTTGTTTGTGTGTTTTTTTGTTTATACTGGCGCTAGGTTTCCCGTTCCAAGGGACTGTGTTTCTGGATTTTTTACTTTTTTTTATTTGATAGAAAGGTTTTTTTTTTTATCGATCCTCTCAAAGTTTTTTTTTATTGATCCCCTCTCGATTTTTTAATCGATCATCCCTTTTTATTACAGGTAACAAAGCTCTATTTATAGAGTTTTCTGAGATTCAAATCTTAGATTTTTTAAGATTCGAATGCCATATTTTTAACCCAAAATTTATACTGTCAAGTTAGGTAGTGTGTCAGGCAGCTGCCGGTGGTGGCAGTGGCTGGCATTTTGAACTTTGGTGATGGTGCATTTAATGCATAAGATTTGAACCGGATAAGGAAAGAAGAAGAAAAAAAAAAGAAAGAAAAAATAGAAAAAAAAAGAAAAAAAAATAATAAATGGTGTTTACACTCACCGTACATCTGATTTAATGAAAAAGCATAGTTTAATTGCCTATAAATGCATGTTTCACTTATACTATTGTAATAATGAAAATATTAAAAAAATGTATGCATGAAGCAATTTAAGTTATGCTAACAGTTATAAATTTGTTAATGCATGCATGAAATAATTTTAACTTACACAAATAGTTATAGATTTGTTAATCACAATATCACTCTATCCTCGTAAATGTTTATGGGTGCAATTAAAGAGTTCCTTATATATAAGCTATTGTGTAAATGTTTATGGGTGCAATTAAAGAGTTCCTTATATATAAGCTATTGTTGAAACTTTTGTGACTACAATTAATCTTAAAAAAAAAAAGTTACTATTTATAAATAATAAACAATAAAAATATATCATTAAACATTGTCAAATATATCGATCTGTGTGAATGAATTGAAAAAAGACATGAACCACCTCTGTGCTTTATGATACTTTTTTCTTTCTCTATTAAGCTAATTTTCTCTTACTTTGTTGGACCTTTGTTGCCATGTATTGGTACCTTAATTTTTTTTTTCAAGTAGCTGATCCAAAATTTCAACTCTAATCCAATCCAATTGATTGTAACCTTTGCACTAGGCTATTTTATTCGTGTGAAAAATTTTAATGCATTTTTCCTTTTGGCTTGCAGCATGTCTTTAAATTATGTTTTATAAGTCTCTTCCCATATTTTATACACCAAAGGTGTATATTTTAGAGACCATAAGAATTTTTCTTAATTGATAATGAAAATTTGTCATTACCATATTCAAATAAGTAAATCCAAATAAAATGAAAATATATTTATAATAAATATAGTAAAAAATTATCTAGAATTTTCCCTATAAGCTTGTCTTCACATTAGAAGGACCTTTTCTCCATGTTAGCCACAAACCATTGTAATAATCTTTAATCAATCTCGTAATTGTTTGAGCAATTACAGGTTCTAAGAAATTGTTGTATACAAGTTATTGATTTTAATAATATTAGTAGTTCAATTGAATAAACAAATAAAATAAACAATTTATAAACACCTTACTTGTTTTGTAGACAAGTAATCATTATACATTCGTTTGGATTTACTGGCGTGGGTACACATTGATTAGGCCTTATAGTCCGTTTTCTTAAAGGCTAAGGTGCAATGGTCTCATTACCAGGTGTCATAAATTCTTTTTTTTTTCTTCCTTTTTTATTATTATTTTTTAAATGTCAAATAATTCGACGACAGAGCTTTTGTAAGAGAAATAATAATTTTTTTGTATATTCTTGAGGTGATGAAATTTTTTTAATTTTTTGTCAAAAGTATTGGAGTCAATTAAGAATAATTTTTAATAATTAATCACTCAGTAAAATTTTTAAGGCTTATCGGATAACACGATTTGAGCTGGTACCATCTTCTGATGAGCATTGTGAGGGTGTTATAACCTTCCTCACATCTAAACGTACTCTCGAACTTAGTTCTGGTTTCATAGACATTGAATTTACTTTTTAAAGATATATAAGCTAAACTTAAGATTTTTCTTTAAAAAAATAATAGATTCGGTTAAGTAGTCAATCGCACCTAAATAAAAAGATTGATAATGACTTCTCAAATTAATATCTAGCGATAGGTCTATGAATCTAAACGTTATGACAATAGAAATAAAATTAAAATTAATAATTAAATATATGTTTACATGTAAATAAAATTGTAATGGTAAAATAAAAAAAATTAAGAACATTAATATTAAAATGTATTGATAAATTATTTTTATATTTTTTAATATTATTTAATATATAAAATTTTATAAATATTATTTGATCACGATATTGATAATATTATTTTATAGTACAAATAATAATGTAATATTTTGATAAGGGTAAAAAATTAGAAAAAATGATAAGAAAAAGGATGTAATATTTTAATTCATTAGGAGCGTTTAAGTCCCATCACTGCAAGTTTAAGTGTAAAACAAGTAAAAAAAGTAAATAGTACGGATATTTTGTCCAATACACATCACGATGAGCCACTGCACCCATGATGCTCCAGTCCGTCATCTGGGTGTACAGTGCAAGCCATTGCTCTTAACGCCACTGTGGGAGACTTGCCAAACGACAAACGATTGGGCAAAAGGTTGCTCAAACCGCATCGTATCGAGGCTTCGGTTAAATCCAAACAAAGCCTAGATTTATTTAAATGGACGTTAAAATTAGTTTTTTTAAGATTAAAAATAATGATAAGTGTGAAATTTATTATTATAATAATAAAATTAAAATAAATGATGAATATATGTTTAGATATAAAATAACGGTGAATGAAAATAAAAAAAAATTATTAAAAAATTTACTTTAAAATGTATTAATAAATTATTTAATGATGCTACATGCAAACTGAAACTGGACTGGCCTACCTGGCAAAAGATTTGCCTTGGTATTGCCAGGGGTTTGGCCTCCCTCCACGAAGAGTCAAGAATAAAAATTTTGCATAGGGATATTAAAACAAGGAATGTGTTGCTTGAAAAGAATCACAATGCAAAAATTTCTGATTTTGGTCTGGCGAAGCTAAATGAAGATGACAAAACCCACATCAGCACTCGAATTGCCGGGACTATGTAAGATTTTTCACAAGAACCAGCTTTTTCACTTTACTTCTAGTCATTAGTGTCATAGCTAGCAACTATGAAAATTGAAAGATGCAAAGCACTGACCTCATCATGTTGGGGAAATTTCTGAGCAGGTTTAATCTTCCTTGGAATTTGATTGACAAGAGAAGTTTGTAAATAACTAGTTGGTCATATGAATTAGTATTGCATTCTAAATTCTGCTTCCCAAATTGCTAATGGTACCGATGATTATAATGAACATCAGCCTTGGGTAAATAAAATGAACTGAAGATTTACATTATTTACTAAATTTTTCCCTGACATACGCATTATTTATCAATTGCACTTTTCTTTGATTCTGTAGTTGTTATATGGCTCCTGAGTATGCAATGCGCGGTTACCTAAGCAACAAAGCTGATGTCTATAGCTTTGGTGTTGTTGCATTGGAAATTGTTAGTGGAAAGAGCAACAAAAACTTCAGGCCAAATGAGGACTTTGTTTACCTTCTTGACTGGGTAAATTAAATCTCTCATAAAGTTCTTTAATCCACTTCCATTATACCTGTGGAGTTTCCTTTTTGGTTTCTTGTTATTACTTGGACCACACAACTATGTCTTTAATGTTAGGTTAGCTCTCTTGCCGTGGTTTCCTCCTGCTGAACTTTCTGTTCAATGCATGTACATCATTTTGAATCCGGTTGATTTTTTATGTTAACCATCTGCAATTCTTATTATTTCTCAGGCATATGTTTTGAGAGAGAGGGGAAATTTGTTGGAGTTAGTTGATCCAGACTTGGGATCAGAGTACTCATCAGAGGAGGCAATGGTCATGCTGAATGTGGCTCTCCTATGCACCAATGCATCCCTCACACTGAGGCCTACCATGTCACAGGTTGTGAGCATGCTCGATGGTCGAACAACTGTTCAAGACCTCTTCTCAGATCCTGGGTGTTCATCCATCAGATCGAAATTCAAGGCATCAGTTAATCACTTCTGGCAAAATCCAAGCCAAAGAGTAAGCATGTCAATCAATGGCCCAAATGCTGATTCCTTAAGCTCAAATATAGAAACAGAAGAGACAGGCCATCTTTTAAAAGTTAGTTCTGTTCAATCTGAGGTGTAATTTGTGCCATTATCATAGTTTTTCATTTTTTTTTTTTTAACGCTCCTAACAACTACTAGGCAAAGCATTGGTTGTTCTACTATAGTTTATTATAGCATCAAGTGTATATAGTAACAGGAAAATCCCTTGTTCTAGTAATCTACTCTCTTTGTATTGTTATCAAAATACCAACAAAATCTATATAACACTGTACCTATGCCAATATAACTATATATAAATGAAGTACAATAATTAACTGTGCAATGCCTTTATTTTTTTCATTTTCCATCTGGTCCAGGAGAGTCTAGGCTCTACTTGTCAACTTCTATTCAACTATATCTATATATTAAAAGGGTCCAACAAGGACTTTTTGTTTGACACCTATCTAAATCTAAATGTTTGACAAATGACTTAGAAGTAATTGGTTTGTTTCCGTTGAGTTGGGGAAAGGCTATTGGAAAGGCCAATTGCATGTTTGTTGGGTTGGTTAAACAAGTTGGATGTTTATTTGGTAATTACTTGGCTAGGAAATGATGTTTCAAATATGAATTTTCCAAGAAATGTCCATATTAAGTTATGAGCTTTGCCAGAAAAGATTGATTTTTTATTGTAGTGTATTATTATTTTATATTTTTAATTAGATTAGAATTATTTTTTAGTTATAAATTATAAAATAAAAAAATATTTATAGAATTAGTTAGTTAGAAATAAATGAGCTTTTAAAAAAAAGTTCAAGGTTTAGTTAGACATATGGGTTTTGCAAGAAAGGTAGAATTGGATTTTATTATGTAAAATTTTATATTGTCCATTTTGATTAATGTATATCCTAATGCTTTCGATTTAGTATTATTTTATTTACTAAATAATGCTCGCACTTTGCATTCTTTTGATTTCAAAAAATTATATCAATAAATCATATATAATATTATATTACAATATACATAAAAATTCAATAAGATTTGTTTAGGTAGACGCTTAAGTGAATAATTTATATTATTGACATATAAGATAATTTTAAATAAATTTATTCAATCAATTATTTAATTTTTAAAAATTTTAAAATTTCAAAATTTACATTTATCCAAAATTTTTAAAGTATATAAGATTTATTCTAATTTAAATCTGATAAAACATATCTTATACTTCACTCTTACCCATATATATGAAATACAAAATTCAAATAATTTTTAAAAGTTAAATCCCTAATCTTAAAAATTATAAAAAATTATATACTGTCTAAGTTAATATTCACATAAATTTAAATAAATAAAGTTTTGTGGTTGAACCACTATTATTTACCAATTTTTTTGCCTTTATTTGTCTATAATTTAAAATAAAAAAGAAAAATACTTTATCTCAAATTAAAATTATACACATATCTAAATTTAAAATTATACTAACCTCTTTTATCTTAATTTAAAATTAAACTAGGATAAACTACATTTTTAAACATTTGAATTTTTTTAAATTAAATAATTATCAAATATATATTTATGATTTTTTTCTCACAATCAATATTTTCTTCTTTATAAAAGATAGAGTAATCAAATTTTCATCACAAAAGTTTGACATGATAAAGTTTTAAAATTAAACATGAAAAAGTCTTTCATAATATATCACATATGTAAATCTTAGTTTTTATACTAAAATAATTTATACTTTATGTAATTGTGAACAAAAAATTGATTTTTTTATTTAGATTCGTATGTAATTTTATTTTCATAATTCAAAACTTTCGTAATGCTTATTTAGATTTTTTCATAATAATTTATATATAAACAATTTTTGTGATTTTGAATTACAAATTATAAATAATTACGAATATTTTTATTTAACTATATATAATATAAAAATTAATATAAATTAAAATTTTAAATTATAAAAAATATAATAAAAATTCCGTGCATGGCATGGGTTAAAAAAACTAGTATATAAATAATATACAAACAAAATATAAATAATTAAAATATGGATATATAAATAACAATATATATCCTTATATGTACAAACAAAAAAAATTAATATGATTGTAATAAATATACAAAAATAGACCAACATTAACACATAATCATCAATAAATAAATTAAGATTATTCAAAATTGTTGACTCATTGTAAATTGAGATTATCCTCTAACAAATTCCATATATTTAAAAGTTGCATAAAAAACAGATTTACTGATAATAGAATTTAAAAATTGACAACCAAGTCAACAATGTTAATGTGTATTTGATTTCTTAAATTTGTAGTGATAATTGATAGGGAAGGTTTTTTTGTTATTATTGAACATATCCAACTCAATCCAATAATTCAATTGATTTACCATAAAACTGTAAGACCCAAAGAATATTAAATAGAAAAAAAGAACAAAGATAAGGAAAAGAAACTAAATCAAAGGTAGGAAAGATTCATATTCATATTTAAGGAGTGAAATAGTAAGTGTTCTAATGACATAATACGTTATGTAAGTGTTTGATTGATGAATTTCGCAAATGCAATTCATAAGTGCATGAATTATATCAATCAATAATGAGTGAATTTTGTTTCCACGAGAATTAAGTTAATTTTAGTACTAATTACCAAAATTAAGCAACTTAACTATATTTGGCTATTTCAAATCAAGGTTTGACCTATCAACTACCAATAATAATAAAGACATTAACCAAACAATCTATTAAAAAAAAAAAAAAAAAAAAAAAACGAAGAACACAAGAATCGAATGAAAAACGCTAAAACAGAATTATGCAACATGAAGAGATCATTGAAAATCACAATAATCAAATATAAAGCATCTATTAAATTATTTTAAAGTTTAAAATGAATAAAATTATATTTTTTTATTTCAAATTTTAAAGTAGACAAATAGCTTGTATCAAAATTAGAACAATTACAACGTATGAAGTAGCAACAAACTCCTCAAGCCTTCTTTAAGCTATAACAAAAATCAAATCATAGAATAAATGCCAAAATGAAGAGAAAAATACTTATCGGATGAAATTGAAACAAAATAGGTTGAACAAAATAATCCTAAACAGTGATTTGAAGCAGAGAAAATTAATTTTAACAAGAGTAAAATTAGCTCAATTCGAAGAATTTTAGAAGAAAGTAAACAAGAAGTTATTAGATTAAAAGAATTTCGAAAAAAAATTTGGATTGAGAAAGACAATTGAAAGAAAAAAAAAAGAGGTCAAGAAGAAAACTAATAAAAGAAAAAAATGATCAAAAAGCTCAATTTAATTAGGTTAATATTTAGATAATTTTGTAATTATACAAACTTTGTCAATAGAGTTAAGAATTTGGAGGTGGGTTGTCTAATTTTTATTATGTTGAATTTAATTTAAAACTGAAAGACTTACATATAATTTATTTTAAATGGGCGTTTGGTTCAGGGGAATTCATATATTTTTTCTCAAAATCTTATTTTGAGTATTTGATTTCAACGTTTGATTCAGGGTTATATGATTTGAGGAAAATCTAACATATTCCTCATAGTACCCAAAGTATCAAAATAAAAAACCTACTTCTTCTTGTGGTATTCTAAGATTTCGAGAAGAGAAAAATAATGTTATTTTCAAATTTACTTGAATAAAAACACCTAAAATAACTATTACTATTTTGAAATGCATGTCTATAATAAAAATGCTTGAAATGACAAAAAATGCTTTCAATAATCTTTTCATAAAATTTTATGATGTAATTACTTAAGGTGTTTTTTATCATAAATATCTTGAATAATTTCAAAAAATTTTTTTAATAGGATTATTAAAGGTATTTTTGACTAAAAATATATTCAATAATCTCCTTATAAATTTTTATGACGTAATTACTCAATGTATTTTTAGCAAAAAACATCTTGAATAATCTCAAAAAAATTTTTTTAATGCGGTTATTGATTTTATGAGGTGATTACTTAAGGCATTTTTTGTGAAAAACGCTTGAATAGTCTTAAAAAAATTTTTAAATGGGGTTATTAAATATGTTTTTGGTCAAAAAAATTTCAATAATCCTCTTATAAATTTTTATGACGTGATTATCCAATGTATTTTTAGCCTTGAATAATCTCTAAAAAATTTTTTAATATGATTATTGAAGATGTTTCTAGCAAAAAATACATTTAATAATCCACTTATAAATTTTTATGAAATGATTACTCAAATATTTTTGATAAAAAATATCTAAAATAATCTTGAAAAAAATTTTAATACGATTATTGAATGTATTTTTGATTAAAAATATTTTCAATAATCTCTTCATAAAAATATGAAATTATAATTATTATTTTAAAAAAATTATAATAATTATTTAAAATTTAATATATTTAAATATTTCTAATCAAATGAATGAATCTAAAAATAAAATATTTTAAAAATAAAAAAACCTCAAATATTATATTTTTTTGAGAATCATATTTTTTACAAAATTTACGATTTTGTAAATAAAACGTCCTTTAAAAGCTAATAAGCTTTAAATGAAGAGCCAAAACAAAAGAAATAACAATGTAAGTAGCTTTAAAAAATCCAGGTGTCATCATTTTAGGAGACTGTAAGTTCAAATAGTTGTTGGTTAGACGTTGGAGTTGAGAGTATGCCTTGACTCCTGACTACAAAAATTTATAGTTTTAAGATAAAAAACTAGAAAGGAAAAAAACCATTAAAAGAAACAGAGAAAAAATAAAATGCAAAAGTGACAACCCGTGCACCCTAGAGCACGTTAGTGAAGCTGATCTTAGAAATATATGAATCTGCGTAGAGCCTGAACTTCCTGACTCGCCATCATCCCAAAGTCGGCGCATGTTAGCATAATAACCGGAATCTCATTTGGTCTGGGCGTAAAGAATGTTTACTTCTCCTGAATTGTGATTAGCATTAGAATCCGTTGATCGATCTCTTCTCCATATCTCGACCATCGAATCCCTTTGCTCCTGCCAAATCAATCTGTTAGCTCTCTTTACCTTAATTTTCAATCCAATCTATAGTCCAATTAATGCTATGATCTTTTTTTTTTTTGAATTTTAACTTCTTTTTTAATGTTTCCAGTATGATGTTTATATAGCATTTTGTCTTTGCAATTTTGTTTAGATTAATTGTTTATTATGTTACATAATTTCATTTTTTGATAAAGAAAAAAGGGAAACAAAATACATTTCTTCTTTTTTTTTTTTTTTTTTTTTCAATTTCTTTTAAATGTTGAATGTTAGAATTTACAATTTTAAATAATGTTGTACTCAGTTGATTATTGTTGGATGAGCTAAATGAGCTAATTGTTGAATTTTTTTATACATCATAATTTTCATTGATTTCCTTTTATCTTGAAATCCAAGATCAACCATTTGCAACAACTGACAATAGATAGAGCTATGAGTTATGACATAATAATAGAAAGTGACTATACTGCATCTTTCTCTTTCATGGAGTAATATGTATTAGGAGAAGAGATCGAGAAACATAGTGGATATAAATAATATGAGGAAACCTCCTTCATTGGTAGATCTTTGTGTTAGAATGGCAATAGATAACGTAAGATACCTTGGGGATGACGGTGAGACAGATTCACATCTTCTTGAACGTATTCTGCCGCATTGTACAATGGATCAATTATTGCACGTGGAGAGGAGTAGAAAAGTATGTTGACTTGCATAGTTTGTGCAACAATAGATATTTTCCTTTCATTATATATAAATTTAAAAGGGATTGATTGATTATTGTAGGGAAGGGATCTTAGTTCAGTAACTGATAAACTATGGAAGAATTTCTATGACCTGCAGTTTGGTCGTGCGAGTACTAAACTTGTAATTGAGAGGATGAAGCTCAAGAGAGTGTCATTTAGATGGAGACAGTTGTATGAGGTAATCTTTTAACTTTCTTTCCTTTCATGCCATCTTCTTACCTAGTAGCTAGGTTGTTGGTGGAATGTTGAGGAACCTGCAATTTGCCTTGACTTAAAGATGTGCACTGATTTATGGACTTACCTACTAAAGTTGGATGATTTATTGTAGGAAAATTGAAGGACGTTCAGGAGGTTGAGAACAAAGCAATTGATCGGCTTAATCAACTATACAAGAAAGAAGATGCTTGTATGCTCCTTGTTCTCTGAATTCTTAATAACAATATAAGCCATGGTTTTGACTCGTTGCTTGCCTGCTACATGTATGCTTCTGTATCTTATACTTTTGTATCACTGGTTTGATTTGCATTTAGGGGTCATTACCAGTGCATAGTGCCCCAAGCTTTCTCTTGCAAGCATACAAATCTTGCAAAAGAGGCCACTTCCTTGAGAAAGTGCTGAAAATTGGAACAATTTCTTAACTATCATTCCCAGGAACCTGCTTCAGGCCAAACTTGCACCATGAAGTGGTCTTTAATTGTGTGTCTACATACTTGAAGTAATAGATTGGACAGAACTAGATCTGCCTTGTGGTAGTCTCCAATATATTTATATTAAAATATTAAAGTATTGACTGAGTTATGTACGCTTTACCCTAAGACTGATTTGAAAGGACTAAAGAGTCTTCCTTGTGGTAGTCTTCTATGTATTTATAGTAAAATATTAAAATGAAATATATAGCCTTTACCTTAATTCTTAACAGAAACGTTCAGATTTTACTATTTTAGCTTGCTATTGGATTTTATTCACTATGATTTGCACTATTTTAAGCTCAACATATTATGGGCTTTCTCCATTGAACGTTTTAGGTTGTTGAGCTGGATTAGGATATTCATTTACTTGCGCTTGTAAAAGAATTTGATTGACATGAATGAATGGGTCACCAAAACAAGTACTATGTCCTGTTCTGTTGAACTTCTCAGTCTCCCATTTCCTGCAGGATTCGTAGATTTGGTTCCATTTTCTAGTTATGCACACTGCTAGGGCATTTAGGACTCTACAATTTCATCGAGATGGTTCATGATGTATATTTGCCTTAAGTTTCCATTAGCTGTAAAAAGGGGGATGAAGCCCACCATGCTAGGCTAGGAAAACCAATTTCATTTTGATCAATGTATCCTTTTCTTATGCTTCAAAACTTTGAACTGAAGGCAAGTTACTTAGATAACATGTTAGTTTCATTGACAGAATTTTTGGATGTTTTGGACGGTTGGCATTTATTTTCTTCAATCATATAATTTTGATGGATAAGATTCTTTATTTGATGTTCATCAGGTTTTTGAGGTGGAATTTTATAAATAGGTCTATATATATATATATATATATATATATATGTAAAATTGTTTCCAGCTCCTCTGCTCTTTGTGTGATCAAAGTTTCTTGCCTTAATTTCAATTTTATTAGGAAAACAGAGTCGGCAGGTTCAGCTTTGCACAAAGGTTCCACCTTCAAGTAAAAGAAGCTTTTATGCTGGTAATAATCTTTGTTCCTCTAAAGCCTAGTTGTTTCATCAAGTTCTGTCAATTAAAGAGGGTATTTTGTGCATTGTTGGTTTTATTTATAAAAATTAAATACTTTTTCTAGGAAGTGGGCCCGGCTACAATCTCTCCAATGTCAAGAGCAACATATTGAAGAAGGCGAAGATTGATTTTATGAAGAGGTAATCTTTTCTTTTGGATTTTTTTTTTTTGGAAAACTGTGGAGAAAGGGAAAAAGTGCACCACAAATGTTGAATATAAGGAAAAGTTTCCTACATCGTCCAAAAGTTAGTAAAAGTGAAGTTATTTTTTCTTATTTTAGAAGGGCATGTTATGTAGCCTTCTGGGATTTGAGTGGCAACATTGGTTATTTATTGCATTAATGCTGTAGCAGCTAAAATCAGGAGTTGGAATTCATGAAAAAGCCTTGGATTGATAATTTATGATTGTGGCAGTGCCTTTCTTGAACTTTTTCCTCTTTTTTCATTTTTTTCCTCGTAGTGTTTCTAGTCTATGGGTAAGTGCGTTAATAAATAAGGTATAGTCTCTGCGACACCCAAAACCACTCTAGAATTTCTTATAGCTGCATTTAAACTTTAAAGTTGATATTCTTGGCTGTATTAAAAGAAAGTGGATTTATTGCGGTTAAACAACCATGTAAATATGGCCATTCGGTGCTAAGATTTTGATCTTGTACAATGCTCTAGTATGCTCTACTCCTATAATGACTGCATCAAGATTCCACTTCGTCAAGCTGAATATTTGAGGAAATTAATTGCTTCTTTTTTTCTCCTTCTATCTTTAAACAGTCAAGAAGAGAAAAATCTTGCAGCCATGAGAAAAAAAGCAGTGCAGAGTCATCATAGGTAATATCCTTACATTTTTCAATTATACATCTAACAGCCATCCATTGACTTGAGTCGACCACTCATGACATTGGCTTCTTGAAACACAGTGGTAACACCATGACAAATTCAAGTGGGTTTTGCGGAAAGAATTCTGCTTCAACATCAAAGCATACCAAACCTTTAGAGAGGAGATTTTAGAAGCATGTTTCTGAAAATTTAAGATGCACAATCCCAAAAAGATTCTACTGCCTTCCTCTTTTCTTTTTCTTTTCTTGTTTTCCTTGTAATATTAGGAAAATAATAATGGATTCCTATGTAATTTGATAAATCTCATTTTTAATAATGTAATTATTTCCAAGGTTTGCAATTTCCTTTCCTTGTCATAGAATCCTAGTGAAAAAGGCTTGTTGGCTTTACACAAAGGTCATCCAAAGTCCTAGTAGAACTCATCATGGTTAAATTTTCAAGAATTGGAGCAAATATCTTTGTCATTGCTTTCTGGAACAGTGAAGGAGCAACTTTTAATCCAAAAGACTTTACTATCCACTGGAAATAGTGTTGAGGAATGCAAAACGCCGTTTTGTATATGTTCTGTGGATGTATACTTAATTGCCAAAATCCTGCTATGAGGTTTCTCAAACTCCTCCCCTTTTCTTGATAGATCTTTAAAAACTCTTTTAAAACCTAAATACCAAGCTCCAAAAGAATATGTCCAAGCCACAAACTTTGATCAATGTATTCTTCCAGTAGGACCTCAAGAGCATTTTGTTACTCTTCAGATCCTAGAAGAATTTTCTTAACAATGGTCAGAACAAGGATACACTCATATTCACTTTGGTGCTATCAGAATAGCTTTAACCTTCCATGGCAAAAATGAAATTCCTGTATGTACTAGGATGGCCTTGTTGGACATAAGATTTAAAGAATACAAGCATGCAGTCCTTGGCATAGTTGAGACAACACTCAATGCAGGAATTGTCTTCTTCACTGTCTTCCCAAATTATAATGTCTTTTCATGATCCAACCCTGTTAGATGCTTTAAAAGTTCAAGTCCAGATCGTAGGCACAGAAATGAAAGGACTCCAGGCAACCCTTAACTACCAGATGTCATATAGAGTTCAAGATCATGCCATTAACTTGCCTCTTTCACATTCTAGTGATGCTGTTTTTGTCAAAATGGAAGCAGCATATAGAACTCCCTTTTGGTACAACTGAAAAATGGATTCACAGATTTAGAGAAAAACAACCAGTTGATCCAAAACCCAAAAGAGTCGCGTAACAACCATTTTCTCAACCTTCAAAATCAAAACCAAGCTCAAGTTCCACACTTCAAAACCCTACACCACAACCAAACCAAAAATCTGTACAACTTATGATTTCTCATAGACAAACCCTTCTAGAAATACTTCACCAAATGGCATAAAACAATCTCCCTCAATTTCTTATGGAATTAGATATATTAGCCTTTGATTAGATGCTCAATTTCAAAAAGAAAAAAAATGTCAAATGCACAGTTACTCAGGCTATCACAATAGTTCTCACAGCACTCCTTCACCACAGCACATATAAAAGGTAAAGATAACCTCATTCCAGACATGCTCACAAGACCACCTTCAAGACTTCCTTCAAACACCTTACAGATCATTCCAGTCATTTTCATAATGACCTCTTTACCTTTACCGTCACCCTCTTTTGATCCTGTTCCTCAAACGATAACCAATCTTTTTCTCTACACTTACCTTTACAACCCGAAATACAAACCTTTTGTTCCAGATCTGGATTTCCAACCAGTTTTTCCAGTTTACAACCTTTCTCCTGAAATCTAGCAGATCATTGCTAAAAAGACACTTGAAAGACGTGCTCATGATCTCATCTACAAAATGCAGGCTATACTCATCAAAAAACATGGTGATCATGGCCTCAGACCCATTGGTTTTCATCCTCAATTCTCTTTTCTACACTTGTTCTAGAATCCTCATACCGCAAGACTATTCAAAGAAGCCTTAGTTCTTTTATGGTATTTATGCTAACTTTACATCATTGCCATTGAGTTTAACTCCTTTGAACTCAATTTTGCCACAATCACTTTTGCTAATAATGACTTCTTTTATGAAGCTGATAGTCATTTAGGAAATTTTTTGAAGTGGTTTAAACCCCTTCATACTTGGTATTCTGCCACCAAACATTTTTCCCAACACTATCATGTTATCTTTTTCTTCCACCGCCCTTGTCAACTCTATGAAAATTATGCCCTCTTTCAACCCCACTCTGACCTGTATGTGTGTAATCCATACTCTCATAAATTGTGTTGGAAAGATTGTTGGAGGAGGAACATCTTTTTCTTTGCTGTGATCAAATTCAATTGTGATAGTACCATCCTGATTTGTCTTGTAGGTTGGATCAAAGTGTTCAATTAGTTCATCTTGCTTCCAAATCTTTTGATAACTTGTCGTATTTCAAGAATAATATTTTGAAGATTGACAAGGCTCTGATCAAAATGATGACTGACTTGGTCCAATTTGTGTTCAATTCTGTGCAGGTATAAATTCTGTTGGAGAGAATTTTCAGTCTGCCAGTCTATACACAGTAGCAGGTAGTACGGTCAAAGGTCTGACAACTGACGGCTTTAGTTATGGGCTCTCCAAGTAGTAGAGTCTTGATAATACTATATGGTACTATTTCAACAGCGTGAGAGGATGATCTTGAATCAATTTTCTCTCTTAATGATGAGCAGAATGAAAGATCCCTGTTTATGATCAAGCAGTTTGATGATGCTGAGTTTTCAGATTCAGACTACTTAGAATACCCAGATGACTTCACAGATGATCAATGTTATGAGTATATGTCAGTCTAAAAACTCCAAAAAATCCAAACTCTCCAACCTCAGATGTATTCTGGAGGGTATCACCACCATGGTTCTTTCTTGAAAGGAGGAAGTTCTGGAGGAATTGGGATATTGTTGATTTTGCAGAGTCTTTTTAACAGGAGTTTGTACTCATGAGCATAAAGGAGGATAGATTTATACAGAAAGTATGGATTACACACATATAGGTCAAAGTGGGGTTGAAAGAGGGATTGAAATTAATGTTGAGAACTTTTTAGTGAGACTTTTATTCTAAAATTGTCAATTAATGCAAGGTAAAAACTCAAAACTCTATTTGAGCAGCTCAACTTCATTTTTTTTTTTGGTTAAATATAAAAATTATCTTTATATTATGTACTTTTTATTTGATACTTAAAAAAAAAAATTTATTTTGATGCTCAAATTTTCTTTTTGTTAAACACTTTGATACTTCAATCTTAATTAACTTGCTTATGTGTTATTAATATCTAATAAAGTTATAACATGTAGCATAAATATCAAATAATCTTTATATCTATTTTTCACGTTAGAATTTAAAAAGAAAAATTCACAAAAATTTTAAAAAATATATTTAATTCAAAATTAAAAAAAGAAAAAAAAAAGAGAAAGAATGGGAAGAGAGAAAAATTTTTTTTTTTTTGATAAAGTGACTATAGCTGACGAATGATGATGTTACAGCTGACACGATAATGATTGAACATTTATAATTTATGGTATGATTTTATTGATTACTTATAATTACATCAGTTAATAACTGATGGTACTACTGCGAAGTGCGAAACTGCTTAATAAAATGAAAATTGGAGAAAAAAAGTGAGGATTTTATTTATTTATTTATTTTTAGATCTGGGCCATGGAATTGGAAATTAAATTTTCAAGAATTTTGATTATTGGCATTGATTTCTGAATGATAGAAAGCAGAGCACCTGCAGAAAATGAGTAGAAAAGGAGGTAAAAGTCCAATAAAATGAAACGAGAGAAAGTAAAACTTCAATGATTGTTGAAAAGGGCATTGTGCTTGCTATACTGGATTTTGCCAAGTTCTGTCATTTAATTATAAGATTGTGCAAGGAATGGAAACTTGATAAGAGAATATATAAAAGTTGGTATAGAATGAAAATTAACATATAGGTGCAATATAATAATAATCCCAGCAAATTGGTTTCTAAACCATGTATTTTGAATCAGCTAATAACAATATTTTTATATTTGCTTAATGCTTTTAATATTTCTCACATAAACTTGAAAGAAAATTTTGGCTTAGCTAAAAGAAAATTTCGCTTAGAGAATCATTGTTGTCTGTGATACTGGTACCATGTAATTGAAATAAACTTAAAAGAGAAAAAGGTTAGTCACAATTTTTTTTCAGTACAGGAAAATCATCCTCTCAGCCACAAGCTGGTCTGATTAATCTGCATGGTCTGTCTCCATGTCTTTTTCCCTGCATATCATTGAACAGGCTAAACAAGCAGCAAAGAGCATAGGGAAAATATTTAATTTGATAGGATTATTCTCGTGTTGCTTGAAATAAATGTACCCCACTGTTGAGAAAATGCACTGAAACACAGCGCAAATGAATCCAAAAGTTTCAGCAAAGCTACTGAATATTACTTTGTGAGGAAATGGATGATAAAATCTCCCTGCCCATATCCATGAAACCAGCTCCTTTCGACCTTTATGGAGGAGCTCACAAATACAGATAAGCAAAGCTGACAGAGACAATAACAAACCAACTAGTGCGTAATGTGGCCTGCGTGGAGATTGAAGTTGATCACAAACTGCTGTCAAAGTCTCCAGGACCAGGTTGGTGATCAGGAAGCCCCACTTTGGTAACCTAAGGAAAAGAGTTATAATCAAGGGCAGATAAAAAAGGGAAAAAGAAAACAAAAATGATTGTTGATGAGAGTACCGGACTTTTAATTTCAATGAATTTAGGTGTCTATGGATATCCAAAACTTGAAAAATAAGAAAATTTAAAGGAAAATTTTCTCTTTGACACTTCCAAATTTTCTTTAAATATTTTTTCATTGATAAAATTGATAAATCTATTAGATATAGGATTTTATATATAGAAAAGAAATCCTAAAAGAATAAAAGTGAGTCCTTACCCTTGTAAAGCAGCCCTTGTTGTTGGATTACGCGTGCTTTCGCTATTAAGAACAGTTAAAACAACCTGTTGTGTTGGCGATGCGATGGCGTTCGAGTGGAAGGAGTCTTCGATAGAGGGAGGCTGGTTTACATGAGGACTAATAGATTCATCTTGAATTGCAGGGCGAAGCATAGTTAGCAGATCACTTTTATTTTCGTCTTCGGTGGGAAGGAGGTGATTATACTCACTGTTGAGACCAAGCAGACTAATTATCAGATCCTCCCATATCTCTTGGCTACCAGATTGACTTCCTCTCTCGAGCTGCTGGTAGTTGAGATACTGCTGAGGGTTTTCAACTAAATTATGCTTCAGAACATCATCTTTTACCACTAGAATATCCCTTGAAAAATCCAGCCTTTCCCCTGAGCTATGAGCAGCTGGCTTCTCTTCTCCTCCTTCTTTTTCCAGTATGCCGATTTTGTTGATATCTTCTGTAAGCAAATTCGAGTTTCCTCCCATCATTCTCCCTCACTCACTCACAGAAGGGGAAAACAAAAATTGTTCTGTGTTATTAGCAGAGAAGTTCGTTCATTCACAGCAAAAATCTTAGAAAAGTTTATGCTATGAATATTGAGCACTCGTGATTTTCACAAAAATTTAACTAGACAAAAAATCAAGGAGTCGAAATTTGAATTAAGTGTTGGAGCTTAAAATCAAGCGCTATACAAATTTAACATTAATCTAGTTTTGCTCATCTAACAAAAATTATTTGATACACTACTAGTAAAATTATTTTTTAAATTTTATAAATAAAATTTATAAACACTTAATTTTATACGAACGGATTTAAACGAAACTCAAATTGCATTTGTGATTTTGATGTGTCTAATTTGAATTCATTAGAGTAATTTGATCATGTATATTGTATTGAGTTCAATTATATATTATTTTCTTAATTAATCTTAAAACAAAAAGGAACAAAGTCAAAATAAAATTAAACAAAGCAAAAAAGTCAAAAAAAAAAAAAACTTGAACTTCAACCGAAGAAATCAAGTAGCTTCAAATTTCAAACTTTGAAAATCTTGCAAAAGTTTTCAATGGATTTGAAAAACGATCCTCAATCCTAGAATTTTTACGATTTGGATTCCTAATTGAATCCTATAAACCCAGCCTTTAAGCTATAAAAAAAGATAAAGAGAGATCAAACACACAGAGGTAATACACAAAAAATTTTCAGAAGGGGTGGATTTTTTTTTTACAGCAGCAAAAATCCCTATTACCATTTAGCTCACCCATTAGAAACACATCCACCGACATTCAAAAAATCAAGTCAAACCTTTAGCCACATCCTTTAAAGGGAACCAACACAGAAGGTTTTCCTTTAAAAAAATTCAAAAAAAAGAAAATTTCAAAAAAAGAAATTTGAGAATAAAAAAATTTCAATCTAAATGGTTTGGGATCTTACTGTAAAAATTAGTTGGAGAAAGAGGATTAAAAGATTAAAAAAAGTGCTTTAGGATTTTTTTAAAATTTTTTTGTGGCCGAAATTCGGGATTTTTTAAATTTTCAGCACTAAAACTTGAAAAATTGGTCAAAATTTGAAATTTATTTAATTTTCTAATGCCGATTGAAGATACTGGCAACGATATACAATTGCAGCAGGCAGAAATCTGGGTTTCCCAATAGCCGATGAAGGGTTTGTGGTTTTCTAAAGAAAAAAGGTTTCTAGGGCCAGAGAGACAGAGGAAAGAAAAAAAAAAAAAAGTCATTTTTGCGACATCTAATCGTGCCCAACTTCGTTTGACCGTATGGTTAGTTTTGTTATTTTTGTTTTTTTTTTTTTTTTTTTTCATTTTTATTTTATTTTATTTCATCTCATTTTTTTGTTTTTTATGATATTATTATTATTATTATTATTATTATTATTATTATTATTATTCATTCTTTTAGAAATAAGTAAAAATAAAAATAAAAAGTAGATTTGGTGAAATTAAAAAATGTGAATAAAGTTTTAAAATATAATTATTAAGGAGAATGGAAATTTTGTTACAAGTAAAATATTTTTTAAATTTCACTAAAGTGTTGAGATTATTCAAAGAATCATTTTTCTAGGAATAAAATTTAACAAATAATAAATGATTTAAAAATAATTAATTATTTGAATAAATCTTTCAAATAAGTAAAAAATATCTTTCAATTATTTGAAATTGAAAGAGTCTAATTTTCTTTAATTATTGTAAGTAAAAAATATTTTTAAAATTTTATCAAAGGGTTAGGATATTCTAAAAATTATTTTGTATAAAAATTTATTTAAATGACTCAAAATAAATAAAAATAAATAATGAAAACAAAGTAAATAACATGCTTATTTGAAAGAATATTTTGAGTGAAATTTTTTAAGGAAAATAGGAAAAGTCTTCTTTTCCTTAATTATTACTAAAAAAATAATAATTTCTTAGGATTTCATCAAAAAATTAAGATAATCTTAAAATCAGTGTGAGAAATAATTTTTGGATTCTGCCAAAAAGTTGAAAAAATTCTAAAACTAGTTTTGTAAATAATAATAATAATAAATAAATAAAATAAATAATGTCATATGATGAAATTTTGAGAATTTTGTTAATGATTAATTTTCTCAAAATTTTTTAAATGAAAATATTTTTTATAAATTCTACCAAAGCATTGGAAATTTTATAAAATATGAAAAAAAACTTTTTTTTACAAAATAATAATAAAAAATATTTTTCATAAATAATTTTAGGGAATTAATTTTAAATATTGAAAAGACCGTATTGTCAAAATAAATGGATAACACATGTTCAATTATGTTATTTTCATGTTGGTGTTAATCATGAAATATTTATATTGTTGATTTTATTTCGATTAGTAATTGTTATGTTTTCTCACACATTGATAATTCTATTTTTTATTGAATTATCATGAACTTGTTTGATTAATTTTGATACTTTGATTAATTTTTGCTTGATTCTTAGCAAACTTATTTAATTATCTACCTAATTTTATTTACTTGTGTCATGTGTAGAAAATTAGAATATTAAAGAAACAAAGTGAAATTTGCTTGATTTCATGTTGAACGTGCATGAGAGGTGCTGACCACACTTGCATGGTGTGCATGGAGGACAAGCAAGCTACCAAAATTCTTCTTGTGCTAGCCAAAATTTGTGATTTTCCTTAAGCGATATTCATTAGGAAAAATATGCAAAAAGGAAGGAGGTCTCTTTAAGGAGAATTCAGCTGCCACCTCCCTTGATTGGAGCCCGAACACCAAGAGCTTGAGACTCATTAAAGCTAGGCATCTTGTTGCTAATTTGAATTAAAAATGAAGGCTTATTAGAAGAGCTTTAAGTTGGGATTAGAGCTTAAATGAAAACAAAATGCAAGCCAAATAATATGAAATTTGACCAAAAAGATTCGGTAGAAAAGAGAGCGCAAGAGGAGCTGAACCTGTCTTGAAATTTGTTGATGGGGAATTTAAAATTTTTCTTTGGCTATAAAGCCATTGGTTGCTTGACTTTATGCCTCCTCCTTTGACAATTTGTTGTGGAAAAAATTGGTTGTGGAAAAAACCAACACAAAGGAAAGCTAACACGAGGGGGGATCGTTTTTCTTCTCCCATTTTCTGGTGTCTGTCAAGAAAAGATTTGCATTTTGTCATGATTTAAGGCTTATTTGAGCTAGTTTTCATGTATTTGACTGCGTTTTTGTAGAATCAATATTTTCTCTAAAATCAATGTTTAGTTTAAATAGGCAAGCTCATTTATATTTGTATTTTTGTTTATTTATTAATAATATTATTTATTTTATTATTATTATTTATTTTATTATTTATCTATTAATGTTTATTTTATCATTTATCTATTAATATTTTTATTTATTTATTATTATTATTTTTTTTGACTTTATCTTTTTTCTTGATTGATTCTTGGTTGGGATTAGGATCAGAAAAAATTAAAATTTTGGCGTGAATTTGGAGTTGACAAAATTGGATTGGATTCAAATATTGAATCCAAATCCCAGAGGAAATTGGGATTGATAAGAAACTCTTCTGATCAATCCCTATAAATAGGTGCTGAAGCATATGGGAAAGGGACAGAAAATACACAAAGAAAACAGAAGCAAAAAAAGGTTCTGGTGCGTTAGAAAAAGCTTTAGGAATTTGTAGGAATTTTTTTAGAATTTTTGAAGTTTTTTTCAAAAAAATTTCTAAAAATTTTTCAGAATCCGACAAAATTTTTTGGCGAGATTCAAGTTTTTCGACAAGATTTTCGGCTAACTTTGAACATTTCGACAAGTTACCCAGTTTTCGACATAACTTCCTAGAAACCGACCAACTTTCCAATAGCTTTCCGACGATAAACCTAAATTTCGACAAGAATTTTTAGAATTCGGTTAAATATCAACCAGTGTTCTTGAGGGGATAGAGAGAGAGGGAGAGAAAAAGAGAAGTAGAGAGAGAGAGGGAGGAAGAGGATTATTCTGGGAAAGGCTGAAATTAACCTTTTATAGCTCTCTAAAACGATGCCATTTTGAGCTTAAGAAAATCTCAGGATCTGCGTGTTTTCATTCGGACGATCTGACCCGTTGCGTTAACCCGCTTCAACCTACTCCACGAACCCTGCAATTGAACCGAGCCGAGCCAAGCCGATTGCCAGCTGAGCCATGTTTTGAGCCGTGATTTCTGTTTTAAGCCGAGCCGATCTTAGCCGTAAGCCGAGCCGTTTCCATTTTTTTGGTATTTTTATTTATTTATTTTATTTATGTGTTGAATTATTTTAAGAGTATTTTTGCATGATTTAATTTAATAAAATAATAAAAATAAAAATTTTGGGAATAAATATTAATTATCAAATGATGAAATTTATAAAAATTTCAAATGATAAATTTTTATAAAGTTCTTAGGCAAGAGATTTTGTCTAAATTTGTGCCAAATTGTGGAATAATATAGATAAACTTTCAATAACAATAATTAATATTTATTTTCAAACACAAAAAAATAATAAAAACATAAAAATATAAAAATTTTTGGAATTAAATACAAATTACCCAATGATGAGATTCTTAGAAATTTTAAATAGTAAATTCCTAAGAAATCTCTAGGTGAGAAATTTCTTTTAAATTTGGCCCAAATGGTGGAATGATTTAGATGAAATTTTAATATAAGTAATTGTATTCTTTTTCAAATAAAAATTTGGATTGAAAATATTTGATAATTATCTAAAGATGAGATTTTTAGAAATTTCAAATGGTAAATTTTTAAGAAATCTCTAGGTGAGAAATTTTCTCTAAATTTGACTCAAATGGTGGAATAATTTAGATGAAATTTCAATAAAAATAATTGTCATATTCTTTTTCTTTCCAAGGAAAAAAGAGAAAAAGGGAATTTTTAAATAGACCAAAATGGTGAAAATTTTAGAAATTCAAAAGAGAAAATATTTCTAATTTGGCCCAAATGGTGGAATGAGTAGATATATTTTCAACAAAAATGGTAATAATAAAAAATAAAAAATAAATTTTTTTCCGACGACAGAGCCTCTTTAAGAAATCAAATGAGATTCTTGAATACTCTTGAGGTGAAGAAGTATTTTTTTAAGAGTTCTACCAGATTGATGGAGAATTTTAAAAATTATTTTCAATATTTACTATAAAATTTAAAGCCATTAGACTCAAGATTATATGATGAATTCAAAATAATATGGTATCATCCTTTGGATGGGCATGTGGGGGTGCTATAACCTTCTTTACATGTAATCAAACTCTCGAACCCTGTTCTGGTTGGTAGACCCTAACTTATTCTTTTAAGGACCCTTCGCCAAGCTTAAGAGCTTCTTAAAGGGATAGATTCCTTAAGTGACTAATCACACCTAACAAAAAATATTGGTGACGACTCTATTCATTTATTAAGTCTAGTTATAAATTTTTGAATCTTTATGTTATGACAGCTTGACTTATGGTTAAATGGCTCTTTCAGTTTTTTCATTTTCTTGCTTTCATTTTCTGTTCAATGTCACTATCAAGGCAACATTCTTGCTGTCCTTGCCGTGACTTTTAGGGTTCAATTTCAGTTGTTTCTTTTACATTTTGTTGTTGAAAATTCTATCTTTAGTTAATCTTTCAAGAATTTATATTTAGTTCTTTATTTAAGTTTTGTTGCTACATTTTTATGGAAGGAAATTTT
The DNA here is from genome assembly GCF_002303985.1 of Durio zibethinus. The sequence continues at coordinate 5,604,220 of NW_019167960.1, read as the reverse complement.
TTATCTATTTAGTTTCAGTTCTGCCTATGCTCTTTAATTTCTGCCAGTTTCCATATTTAATTTCTTTTACTATTTCAGCAAAATTTGCATGATATTTGGGCTCCTTGCACCTTGAAAAGAATGGCTTTGGATGTTAATTTGATGGAAACATCATAAGGCTCCACAAACTTGATCTTTGTTTATTTAGTTGTACTTTATATTTCTTGTTCTTTAATTTTTCTGTCCAGCTTTTATATTCTGTCTTTTAATTTTTGTTGCTGTTTGTGTATTGTTTTTATGCTTCTATTATGTTATTAAATCATGTTCAAATGTTTATTGCATGGTTGATTAAATGCCTTAGACATAGGACAGTCATCTCAAGCATTTTTCCTTCCATTCTTCATGCATTTTTTTCAAGTAGTTTTTCGTCAGTTTGTGTTTGGTTTTTTGTCCTAGTGTCCTGTATATTTTTGGTCCATTTTTAAGTCTATTTTGATGCTATGCTAATGGTGTTCATGTTGGATGTAGGAATTTTCAATTTAGTTAGTATTTTACCCCATTAAGTCACTAGATTAGGTTAGATTGCGTTACCCAACTTGTCCATTGTTTTTTGTAAATTCCGGTTGTTTTTAGAAAGTATTGACCTATACTCTTTTTTTTGTTTGTTTTCATGTCTATTTTATGATGGTAAAACAGTTTTACCAAATTACTTAGGTAGGGCTACGTTTGCATAGCATTTTAAGACATAGGTTGCATTAAGACTAGCATTTCATGTTCGGTTTTTGCATGATGATTTTCTTTCATTTCAATTATGCCTTGCTTGTGATTTCTTATAAGTTAGGTGTTGCATTTTAAGTCTATTTCATGTTTATACAGTTCGTTTTGATGTTCAATTACATTCCATGTATGTTTAAGTGATAAAAAGTCACATAGGTCATGTAGGAATTTAGGTTAATTTATTTGTATATTTAATTTTCTGTTTTTATTTTAATTCTTTGCATGTAAATTATTATGCTTTCATGTTTAATGTCTTTTTAAGTGTGTTTAAATTAAACATACAAATGAGGAAACATCTATTGCGAAATGCTTAAGTTTATTGAACAATACTTAAAAGTTTTTATCCACAGTCTTATAGTTCCATCATAATTTATAGACTTACTTGAATGACACTGATGACTTTGTTGTGCTAGCATTTTAGATACATAGCCATCTCTAATAGAATGGTACCCTACAAATTGCATTCATTAAGAGTTTTTAAAGAAGTTTATGAAGTTGTCTCGAAAAGGGAAGGTATTCTTAGTTCTTAAGTAAATGTCTCTGTAGTTTTCTGAATTGTACCTATTTGTTCCAAAGGGATATTCATTGACCAACTTCCATTACTTAAGTTACCATGAAATGTATCCTCATTTGAGAGAAGAGCATAAAGTAGATCAATCATGCCCTCATAGTCAACAATTTAGAGTCATTAGAGCGCATCAACAATCGTAATTATTACGGTTGTTATCTTGATTGGCAACCTAATGGATAATAAAGACAATTCCTTTATGTTTTTCATTGTTTTAAAATTTCATAACTAATAGTTCTTTTTTCTTACCATCGCCTATTCTATCAATATCATGTAATTGTCCACACATTTAAAGTAAACAAATAAATAGGATTAACATAACACAAAAGCAAAAAGTAATCATTCAAATAATTGGAGTAGGAACAAAGAATTATTAGATATGAAATTTTCTTTGAATTTAAACAATATCATTGGACACGGATTGATATTTTTCAAATATAGGATATCTCACTAAAGGAATTTACAAGTATAGGAAGCAAGTATAATATCAATGAAAATTAGAAAGAACATTATCATTAAAATACTAACACAAAAAAGGAGGGGTGATGCAGAACGACATGAGTATCAAATAGTATCTATTTCACTGTAACATAGAATAACATGTGTGAAAGATTTGTAGACAACAAACAATAATGGCATACAATGTATTAACAAACTAGAATAGATTGCTTTTGCACCCTTTACTCTTAACATAGCTCTGTTTCTATCCTTAATCATTTATTAAAAATATCAAATACCATACAACCTTTTGCAGCTCTCTAAACACTATACAAATTTGATTGGAAATCTTTTAAAATAAGATAGTTGTTTTAGTTTGTTTAAATCAATTAAACTTAACTAAAAATAAAACAGTTAATTTATGATAGAAATATCCTAAAACATTAACGCTATTGCATTCAAAGAATCAAGTTTTGTAGACACATATAAAAGAGTCAAGGTTTTAGGTTTTTTCAAAGGGAAGGTACAAAAAGGTAGAGTACCAAAGTAAGAACAACAATGTAACTAATTATTATGGCAATACTATTTCGCAGCTACATTTTAGGCAACAATATTTAATAACATTTTCGATCTTTCCTTGTAGTTTGTAGCATTTCCTTATGAAATGAGTAGAAGTTTTAATGGAATGTACCTTTTTTTTTTCTTGTCAGAAGCATTATATGCAAGCAATTTGTTATCTTATGGTTAAGATGTAACAGGCAAATGAAGCTAGCCATTCAATATATATATATATTGAAATATGGATTTTTTTAGACGATTTCTTCAAACCAAGGGGAATTGTTTTATTTTTGGGCTTTGGTAGAATAGGAAGTGGTTTCGATTTGTATTTTTTGAACGGCTAAAATGTGGATAGTAGAGGAATATGGAAACATTTGGGGAAAGATTTTGGGGTTTTCCCTTCCTCAAATTGACGTGTGATTAGAACCATCATTAGGTTGTGAGGAATATAAAAATCATTAACAAATCTAGGATGACATGATAGCAAAGGGGAAGAATTCTTTGAATCAGACAAAGAATCATCCCCTATGCTGGGTTCATGCACAGGTTTTCTTTTCTTTTTTTTCTTTTTGTTTTCTTTTTGCATTAAATGGCATAGGAAAAAAGTCTCTTTCTTTTATTAAGAAGTTTTTCATTAAATGTCTGTTTTATTTATTAGTCTATAAAGGAATAAGAAAAGTTAATAAGCTTTTAACGAAAGATGAAGAACCAAAACAAAAGAAATAACAATATAAGTAGCTCTAAATAGTCTACGTGTCGTCATTTTAGTAAACTATAGGTTCAAATAAATTTGCGTTAGATGTTAGATT
>NW_019167960.1:5329415-5600091 GCF_002303985.1 Durio zibethinus | reverse complement strand
TTAAAAATAACATCTATCTTTTCTTTTATCCTCATATGATATTTTTGTTCATCGTACAAATGAATGAGAGAAATGTGTGATTGCATTTTGTTTGTCTTGAACTTAAAATGATGAAAAGAAAAAAAAACACGAAAGATCTCTGCATTACTTTTTTAGAAGATGACAAAGGCAAATGAAAAAGGATGAGAAAAATATGACAAGACATTGATGCTGTAGACTTTTGAAAAAGAAAAGTATTGTTAAGAAAGAATACAATGGTCAGATGTTAAGAACAGATTGTCATATGGCAATTGTGAGAATTCTGATAAAAGAAGTAAAAGCGAGAGATTTTAAGAACCTTTTTACTACAATGAATAATTTTGATTGCATTACATGCATTGCATTTAGAGCACTTAGTACATGCATCCATTAGCAGTTATAATAAAGACAGAGACTTTCCATTTCCTAATGAAAAACAAGATTTTGATATCCGGATGAAGACAATAATCAAATTAAAAATTTCAAAAGAGAGAATTCACTGTTCAAATACTAAAACTCAATTCAAGAAAAAGAGTGAAAATTTTAAAGCAGTTGACTGACGAGGACTTTTTCAAGATGATATTTTAAAGTTGTTGAGTCTCTGCTGAGAGGAGCCTTTTTCAAATATTTTAAAGTTGTTGAAATTCTACTAAGAGGAGCTTTTTCAAGGTGAGGTTTTAAAGTTGTTGAGCCTCTACTGAGATGAGCTTTTTCAAGATGATTTTTTTAAAGTTGTTGAGTCTCTGCTTAGAGGAGTTTTTTCAAGGTGAAGTTTTAAAGCTGTTGAGCATTTGCTAAGAGGAGCCTTTTCAAGATGAAGTTTTAAAGTTGTTGAGCCTATGCTGAAAGAAGCCTTTCAAGGATATTCTTTAATTGTGAGCCTTACTTGAGAGCTTTTTCAAGAAAGTTGTCGAACTTTTGCTTAGAGAAGCTTTTTAAAATTTTTAAAATTTGTTGAGCCTCTACTCAAAGGAGCCTTTTAAATTTTCAAAAATGTTGTTGAATTTCTTGAGCCCTAAAAAAAAAAAAGATTTTGTGCTTAATGTTTCTTCTCTCTGAACAAAATGGTTGTTTGTTTGTCTTTGCCTTATTCTTGATTCTTAGAAATAGGCAAAGTGGGACAACTGGAATCATCATTTTGTTTTAGTATTATTATTTTTATTATTTTATTTTTTATTATTTTTTTTCTTTCTTTCTTTTTTCTTCTTCTTCTTCCCTTATCCAATTTAGTTTGACTAAGGTATGGGTGCATTAAATGCACCATCATTGAAAGTTCATAATCTCAATGACCGTCACCACCGGCAATCTCCTGACACGTTAGGCAGTATGGATTTCAATGGAAAATATGGGATTCGAATCCCAAAAAATATGGGATTTGAATCCCAGAAAGCTCTATAAATAGAGCTTCTTACCTGAAGGGAGTAGGAAGATCGAAAAAAAAAAGCTTTATTGAAAAAAATAAATTAAAAAAAAGCTTTACCAGATAAAAAAACCATTATGCAAAAACAAAAAATAAAAATAGTCCCCTGGAACGGGGAACCCAGCGCCAAAAAAAATAAATACCTGTAAAAAAAATCAAGTTAGAATTAAAAAAAATAGAGAAAAAGCTTTTAGCCAAAATTTAGAAAGCAGATCTAGGGAATTGGGGACTCTTTTTGCTAAAAAAAGGGTCAGATCTGTGTTCAAGGGGTCGAGAAGAGTTTATGGGTGCTTTTTGAGATTTTTTTATCATCGATGATGGCGATCGATGACCGACGACCAGGCAATGACGATGATGAAGGCGACCGGTCGGTCGCCCTTGGGTTTTTGTCTGAGAGAGTGAGGGAAAAGCTTTTCTTTTTTGGTGGAGAAGAGAATGATTGAAAAAAAATTGGGCCTTTTATATAAACGATTGGAACCAAAATGACGTCGTTTTAATAAAGATTAAAACGATGTCGTTTTGATAAAGATTAAAATGATGTCGTTTTGAGCCATAAGGATTCGCGCGTCAACCCATGACCTGACCCGAGATCTGTGTACCCGACCCAATGACCTGTTTCTCTTTCAACCTCTGATCGGTCCATCTGAACGAACTAAACGGAACTAGACCACCCCTAAATTGCTGATGCCAGACCGAATCGTGGGACCAAACCAGGTGTTGATCGAATCATTGATCGAATCATTGATTGGTCCGGTTTAGGTAAAAAAAATATCTTTTTTGAATTTTTTTAAAAGTTTTTTTTATATATTATTTTTCTTATTTTAATTATTATTCTTAATATTTATACATGTTAAATTATTTAAATTTACCAAAATAAAAATTTGTTGTTTTATAATAATAATTAATAAAAATATATAATGAAATATATAATAAAATTTTTATAATTTTTTAAAAATTTTATAAAATAATAAAAAATGTCAAAAAAGGAAAATTTTATCCAATGATGAGATTCAAAGGTATTTCGAGTAGTGATTCTTACGAAATCTCTATGTGAAAATTTTTTTTTAAATACTACCAGTGTATTTAAGTATTTATAAAAAATTTTAATACAATAAAAATTTTCTTTCGTTAATAATAAATAAAAATTAATTAAAAACTAAAATAAAGCAATAAAAATGAGAAAAAAATGAAATTTTATCCAATGATGGGATTTTAAAAGTATTTAAGTAGTGATGCTTTACGAAATCCCTAGGTGAGAAGATTTTTTTAAATATTACCAATGCATTGGAATATTTATATAAAAACTTCAATATAATAAAAAAAATTTTTCCTTAAAAATTAAAAATAAAATATCAAATAAAATAATTAATAAAATTTCTAAAAAAGGAATAAAATGTGTGCATCAACATGGTAACATTCTGCATTGCATGCATTACATATTTTTTACGAAAAGTAAATTTAAACTCCAAGGATGGGACTCTAAGGTATTCGAGAAGTGATGATTAAGAAATCTCTAAGTGAGAAAAAGTTATTCTAATATTACCAACGTACTTGAATATTTTAAAAATTATTTCAATAAAAAAGTTTTAATTTATTTTTCTTGAATAAAAATAAATAATAAAAAAATAATTCCTAATAAATAAAAAAATCAAGAAAATTGTTTTTTCAAACACCGAAAATAGAACTTTTTTTTTTATCAAAATCAAAGGATAACACGTAGTTAATTGATACCGTTTTAAACAGGCGCTCTGGGGGTACTAATCCTTCCCATGCATAACTGACTCCCGAACCCAGACTGTTATGCAGAACCTAAATTATCCTTTTAATAAATTTTTAATTTAATTTTAAGATTTCATTAAAAGGATATGTTTTAATAGGTGACCAATCACACCTAGCCAAAAAAGATTAGTGGCGACTTCTTTTTTATTTCGTTTCCAAATTAATCGGACGAACACAAAACCATTACGACATATAATATTGTAATTTTTAATACTCGATCAAAATCTACTTCTTTAATGATATTTTTCAACGATTGTAACCTTAGTTTACATGCAAAAATTACAACATATGTCTTTGTTAACACTACTCAAATGAACTCATATTTTGCCTCAATCAAAAATCATAATCGCAATTTGATTGCACGACCATTAATAAATTCTTTGTTTTCCAAATACAAATATAATTTTTACATTTCAAGCTAATTACATAAGATTCTAATTCTTTATCATCAAGGACAAATAATTTTCAATAAAATAAAATATATCAATATGAACAAATGTCTTTATTTATATATATAATGCTATTTACTACCAGTACAATATAATAAACAAAATCCATTCAGATAAATTCTAAAATCGTAATACCATATCCATATAATAATTGAATTCCAGTAAATTCTTGAAAAGTCAATTCTTACCATCAATTTATGTATTACTTATTGAAATCCAAATCACACTAATATTACAAAATCCTCATTTGCATCATAATTTCTACTGGCCCTAACTGTAAGTTTAAAAATCATAGTCCATAAAGAAAATTTACAACAACTAATAATAAATATCCCAAAACCTCATAACAATTCTTGTCAATCTAAATTTTTATACTTTATCTTGGCAAAAACATTTCATATCCATGATAAAAAATTCAATAAAAATCCATCGTAAAACTCTGAAATCCTAATTGATCGAAAATCTATCTTCAATATTATAATACTTCAAAAGATTTAAATCATTCTCTATAACAATTTTTAAGCTTACAATATTCAACTTATCAAAAGTCTTGCCAAAATTATTTCATTTATAGACATATTATATCATGAAAACCATAATATTTTTATACTTTGGCTTTAAGTAGGTATCACAAAGATCATGATTAAAGATTTATCAAAATCCGTAAGCAAGCATGAAACAACCCACCAAAAATTGAAATTTTCAACCTCAATTTTATAGGATCCCCAAAGATTAAAAAAAAAAAATCATTCTATACTATTAGCTTAAGCATAAGGTAACTATCTTATTAAATCTTCACATAATAATCACTTGTAGCTTATCATTACTCATAATCAAATTTACCATACTTTCTCTCATCATAAATTCCAAATCTAATGTCTAAAAATCAATCAGACTAGGAAATCTAAGATCCACAAAATCACAAAATACCAAAATTTTCATGGATCGAAAATCAAATCTATCTCAAACTCATAAAATTTTGAAAGATCAAAATCATTCTCCATAATAAACATTGAGTTTAAGATACTCATTTCACCAAAATCACATAAAAATAATTTCATTTACAATCATCAATACTCCTTATCAAACTAATCCAAACTTTTTCTTTAGTACAAAATTTCAAAACTAATACTTTCTATTAATTGAACAAATAATCTAAAATCTCCAAAATAACAAACTTGGCTTTGATATCACTTATTTGTCATGCCCCAAGCCAAAATATTTAGGACGTAACAATGCAACATACTCATGAGATGAATCCCATAAGCATGTTTGTAAACTTCAAATTAAAACTAATCAACCGTTAAATTATCATACTAATTCAAAGTTAAAACTTCAAAAGTCACCAAAAATTACAAGTTATAAACCCAAGTCTTTGAAATTCATGTATTACACTTGATCTAAAAGTATAATAATATTTTAATTTTATTATATCAAGGTACTCACATTACAAGCTATATGATGACAAAGGATAGATGAAGTTTTGCAATATAATCTCTTGTCAAACTAAGTCTTGAAGATTCAAATATCAAAATCTAAAAAGCAAGAAAAATTAAAAGAATGAGTACAATGACTCAACAAGTAACTGGCATCCCCTCAATTAGATTAAGCATGTTACAAAACATTTAGGCCGAAACATTAACTATTGATTTGAAAATATTTTGGGTAATTTTGTATTCACAAACATTATTTCTCAAATCATATTTTTAAAACCAAATTCTCAAATTGTAAAGCAGAACAAAATATCACAAAATTACAATTTTTATTAGTCTTTTGTAACATATTATGACCACACTTAATCTTTGTGGTATAGGCCAGAATCAAAATTCGTCCTTTAGTGCAATGAGACAGAAGTATATTAAAATAACTAAACTGTTGTACTAACAATCATAATTAACACTTTACTACAATAGAACAAAACAAAGATCACAATAACCCTTTTGGGGTGTAATGGGACAAAGTATATCACCAATGATACGGTGAACAAAAATTACTATTCTCAACTGATGGCACTGTTCAAAATCGATATCTATATCATAAAGTACATATTGACATGGCCAACAATTAAACCCCATTGGTAAGATCAGAATATAGCCATACTAGGAAACAAAACTAAAACATGTTTTTAGATTATCCAACATAGACAAAATCGATATTCATATACTTTCTCAAACATAATTTGTACTTAATAAATTTTGCATGTCATCCAAAGCAAAATTTTGTATTTAGAAAATCAATGGATATATCAATATATTATTATAAAATCATATTCTGAGATCAAAGAAATAACAAAGTCATATCCAAATTTGTAACAAATAAATTATATATATATATATATTTTGCATGCTTAACTTGATTTACAAAACAAATGGACAAAACAATATACATTACATATATATCAATTCTAAACATATTGAGGCTAATTTTTAGGTACAAAGATTGAAGGGATATCAAGCCACTTACCTGATGTGTTAAACTGAAATTTAAGCAGCAATCACACAATTCTCTTAGTATCCTAATAATTCAAGAAATATTTAAAAATCATAATTTAACCCGAAAGCAAAAATTTAATAAGGCAAACCTTCTATGGGTCATCCTAAGCAAATTGGATTGTGTGGCAACCTTCATAACTAATCAAAACCATTTAAAAGTAGTTTTAGCATATTAAAACAAACTTTCTTTTAATATAGCAAACACCTAAAATTGAGTATAAATATGAAATTAATAATTAAAAACACAAAAATTAGTTTATAAATATTTAATTTTAATATTTAATAGTAATAATTTTTGTAAGTCTGAATCTAACTTAATAGTCTTTTAACAAGAATAATAATATAAAATCAATACAGTAAAAATATATTAGAATAAGGAAACATTTAATAAAAATAATAGAACTAAAATTCATGTAATTTATAACTAAATAAATAAAATATTGTTGGAAATAATTTTTAAAATCATTAAAAATGAAATTTTCTGAATTTTGAAATTTTTGCATTCTGTGAGCATTTGGCTTTTTTTGAGTCACAAAATCTCTAACATTCTACAATTCTTAGCAATAAAGGAAGGCACGAATTTAAAATAGGATTGTAATACTAAAACTTAGAATTTTATTTCAATAAAAATAATTTCTAGAAGCATAAGTTTCGGAGGCTGAAACTTTATAAATTATCATAAACAACTCAAATTTTTGTTGGGGCTTCGATTCTTTTAGCCTAAATATCATTTGAATAAACCAATTATACTACTAGAAAGTTCACATTTTATACTATCAAAAGCACCTAAAGTTTGACCTAGTCTACCATTAGAATAAAGAGTTATGATGACCTAAAATTGGGCATTTGTAATTGTCAAAAATTTCAAAAAAAAAAATTTTAAAATTAAATTCTCCTAACTTACTCAACCAAATAAAGTACCACATATACCATTAAAAAAGTATTAAAGAGACCTTTGTATTGGCACCTACAATTTAGTCAGATTGTTATTAGAAAGTCATTGAATTTTTCTAAAGAAGAAAAGGCACAAGAATATAGGTTAGGGTTTGTAGAGAATTACACAAAATATAAAATTTCAAGAGTTTTAAGTAAAATCTTACCTAAATCAGTGATTTTTAAAATTGATCTGCCCTTCCTCTTTTTTTTTTCTTCTTAGGTTTTTTCAAGTTTTCTTATTTCTTGTTCTATCAAGGAAAACTATCAACAAAAACTGTGAATAAGTTTTTTTTTTCCTTCTCCTTTTTTATACTAAATACTCATAGGCTGGGTTAAATGATTGGGTTATAATAATTTGGGCTTGGCTATTACAGACATCTTTATGAAAGATAGTTTTGTATAAAGAAATATTTATTTAATTATAAATAGAACTCTTATGAGTTTTGGAATATATAGAAAAACAACTTGTACTAGAAGAAAGTGACAAAAAACTAGAAAAACCTCTAATATTTTTTATAACCAAATCAAATAATTTTGTTCTTATGCCATTGAAAGTTTGGTAGATTAATTTTGTCAATGCAAAACACAATTAATCACTAAATTTTATTATATCTTCGAAATTTATGTAACAATAATATTTTTGCATACCAATTAATCAAATGAGTACAAATAAAACAACATTAAGAAAAATAACATTATTACACGCTTTGAAGTCTTAATAAGAGTTAAATATAGTTGGGTTTAGGTTCTATTGATTTTGTTATTCTTTCATTAGTTCCTATTTTGGATATAAGTCGGAGTCTATTTATTTGGTCTTCATATGAAGCTAAGTTGGGAAGGTGGAACTTTTATATGTTAAGTTTGGGTTTGCCATGTATGATTGTTTTTTAGTGTTATGGGGATTTTGGTTTGGATTTGGAATGGTTTTCCGGTGTCAAGTCATGATGAATTCTGAAAGCTGTTAGTGGCTAAGTTTGAGTAGGCAGATTTGAGATGGGCTCTTTAAGGGGTTTAGCAATATTTGGGGAGAGGTTATGGTTGTTTATCTTTAAATTTGTTGGATACTGTGAGATTTTGTTTATGCCTTCAAGAATTGCAATTTAGTTAAGTGGGGTGCAGTGAGGATACTTTTGATTTGGTCTTCAAAGGGTTATTTATGGTATTCTGTGGGAGAAGTTTATTCTCTGATTGGATTTATTTATTTGGAGCTTTTATGAAGATTCATCTTGTGGATGAGTGGCTTGATTTTTCAGATTTTGTTAGCAAGGGATGACGTTTTAGTTTCAAAAGCTTGATCTTCTTTGAATAGAGAAATGTTATCCTTGTGTATCTTTAGAGCGGTGGAATCGTCTATCTCTGGTGTGCTTTGGATTGATTCCATAATGTTTGTTTGTTTTGATAGCAAATACTATGTTTTTGGAACTCAATGCAAAATGGGTATTTGGAATTGACCTCTTATTCTCTATGACTATTTTGTTTGGCTGCGTTAATTTGGATTGCATTGGGTGCTGCTCCATTTGATATTGTTGTGGTTTTCGTGAAGTTATCTTGGTTCAAGAAAAGAGCACTTGCTATTATTCAAATTCTTAGGTGTCAAGTAAATTTGGTGATTTATATATTCATGTCATTTAAAATATTGACAATTCATTTTATATTTTATATAAAAATTATGTATAATAATTTATATTAATATTAAAATGTAAGATTATTTTTAAACTCATAATTTTTGTTAAAATTTTAGATCGTATTTTTTTTATATTTTTTTTACATCATTTTTATATCATGTCATTATATTGTGTTTTAAATCATCAAGTATAATATCAAATATATGGCTGTGATTATGAATCTTGACATTGAAAGTATATTGACAAAGTTTTTATGAAGGCAACAATGATAGATCCAACAGAATTTGATCATACGAGGGGGCATGTTTAAAAAGAGATGGTAGAGGACTGGGGTATATACCAACCTGTTGCTAATTGAATGAAATCTTTGGTCTTGGTGATATGCTTGTCTGTGTTTGCTTTGGAAAACTTGGAGGTATTGGACTTAAGCAAAAAAATTAGCTTGTTGGATCTATAATGGTGCATTATTTGAAGACTGTAAGAGACTGGAGATAATATATTTGAGTTGGAATGTTTGGTTTAGAATATTACTTCCAAGGCCCGCGGGGGGGGGGGGGGGGGGGGGGGGGAATGGCTTTTGAATTGGTCTTTATCCCACGCAGGTTCTTCCCATTGAGGTGGTTTCGTCAATACTTCTTGAGTTGCAATTTATTATAAGATTATCTTGTACCAAATTTATTGGAGTAGATTGTTATCAAAAGGCCTTTATGTGTATGGTGTTATAACAATATGCACATGTTTTCTTTTTAAGGTAGAGGTGCTGTTAACTCTATTGGTGTTTGATCTTTTCGTTATCCCTTTAATATTCTATCAGTTTTTGTTGAACTTGCATAGTTCTGCATTCTTTGTTTTATTAGCTTTATGTTAATTTTGTCCCTCTTAATTGCTTAATAAATTTCTTTGACTTAGGAAAAAAATTGAAAGATTAAATTAAATAAATTAAAAGTCCAAAGAGAATAGTCAAAGCTAATATCCTATTGTGAATAGGTCCAGACCTAATATCTGTCTATACAAAAAAGGCTATGCCACCCCTCTCTATAACGGTTCATTCATTGTCTCTTGAGAAAAATCTAGAAAATTAGAGAGATAATTGATATTGCTATTAGCATAGCAACCGGCAAATCCTTCAAAAATTTTCTTGCAGTCTTTGTTCATTTGGATTATTATTAGAGGTTGAACATTTAGCCAGCTACAATTTAGTTTGGTGTTCTTGATGGATATGTGTTTGCCAAATCAAAGAAGACAAAGTAAAACATTTTTTGCTTTGTCTTTTAGCATATATGTTGGTAGTCAATGATATCAACGTGTGATCTTATAAAAATTGAAAAATTTTCAAATCGGTTGCGTTATATATTTATTCTAGCATGACCAATTTCCAACAAAAAGTTGATCATAAGAAGCTGAAAAGTCTCCAAGATCAAGTTGATGATGAAAAGACCCATCTATCAGCCTTGCATACTGAAGCTAAAATGTTGCAAGGCGGAGCTTTCTTACTTTTGTTTGAGGTCTGCCTTCATATATCATTTGCAACAATTAGAACAATATGATCTGGTAGAACCACAAAGGGCTTGGAGTGGAGTGATTCCTCAACAAAGGGAGCTTGGCTTACATGAGGCCTTATATAGTCTCATATCTTGCACTTCAGGGAGAAGTACAGTTGGCAGATCATTTTTCTTGCTTCGTATTCGTGTGGAAATACATGATTGGTATTTTTTTTCACATGAAGTGATCATCTTAGATTCTTCAAGACTTTTATCATTTATGGCATTTTTCTCAACTCTTGTTCTCCTATATTGATACCAATACTCCTTATTTAGGTAATAAACCACAGTTATAAAATTTTGATTTAGAATAAAAGAGTGAGATGTGCAAGTGAGACGATAACAGATAATAATTTACTATGTAATAATATTACATAAGTCATTCCTTTAGTAATTCTTTTTCTTAGTAAAAACAGCCATAGGATATCGAAAATAGACATCATAGTGCCTACTGGTCTCATGTTTGTTTTCACTATTTATATTACATCGAGGAGCAGCAGGAATAATTATAGGCTATGATGATGAAGTTTAAGCAGTAGGGTAAGAAGCTTGCATTGCTATGCCACAGAGGCCTTCCTTTGCATCTACGTCTCTCTGCATCCTAATGTACCCTTCCTCGCCCCAGCTAGTGCCCCAAGAGTTCTTCACTAACCAATACTTAGTCCCATCATTATCCACTCCATAACCAACAGCAGCAACACCATGATCTAGCTCAGTGCCACAATCTCCTGTAAATACACCACTTGAATAGAACTGGAATTCAAATCCCCCAGCATCAATAGCAACAGAAACTGGTTGGTTTGCAACAGCCTTCTGTAATGCCTCTTCATTATTGGCGGGGACATCTTCATGTCCATTTATATTAGCAGCATGGTTGGCTTCCTTGTTGGTATTGCATGTGCCATCAACTCCCTTATAAGGGTAATTTGATTCAGTTGTTAGGCCTTTGTTTTTCTGGATGAATTGGAATGCATCGTCCATCAAACCACCCTGACAGCCTTGATCCTCACCTTTGGTATCACAGTCAACCAACTCCTGCTCAGACAAGGAAATTAGCTTACCTGTTGTTAGTTTAGTAACCCCTTCCATGGCTGCCACAGCAGAAAAAGCCCAACAACTTCCTGTATTTCAGTGTCACATCAACAGTTTAAAATCTTTAGCTAGAATAAAAAACCATTAAGCTTTTTGGGATTGTTTCTTATAAAAATTTTGAACTTACCGCATTGACCTTGGTCCTTAATAGGTGTTACAGCTCCTTTATTTCTCCAGTCCATCGTAGAAGGTAATGCAGTAACACTTTCGTATTTGAAAGTTGTAGCCTTGTTGGAACACATATGGCCCTTGAACCTATTTCGAGAAGCGACGAATTCTTCGTTCGTAAGATCTGCAAATTGATTGACACCGAGCTTGTAAGGTTTAGCTTTGGCGCTATTCAAAGATTCTATGCGTTCCACATTTTGTTTGAAAATATTGAAACGTTTCTCTTTCTCATTGTTGTCCTGGTACACTCGTCCATATTGTGCCATCCATTGCTCATGCCTCTCATACATTGATGCATCTTGAAGAGAGCGCGATGTGGCTTCGCAAACTAAAGCACCAACTGTGAAGATTAAGGCCAAAAAAATGCATTGATATTGGTTTTTGAATGCCATAGCGGGATAGCTACTAGGATTGACAAGTTGAAAAATGATGAGGCACAATAAAATTTGATGAATTCTCACATTTATATAATCAAACGTTTCCTGAATAAATACACGCTTTGCATAACTACGTGCCCTTGAAAATTTTCTGATAGAGACCCATTATTGGAATTGCCTTGATAGATATAGTAGAATCGTGCTAATCTTCAAACTCAAATGGATATAGAGGTTTAGTTTATTGATAGTTTTATAATTAGTGGTAGTGGTTTGGAAGAAGGTCGATTTTGTATTCAAATTGCCTCATGTTAAGCCAAACAAAATTACTGTCATCGTGCCGTTTCATTCTTGTAAAGTCACATCAGAATAAAATTGACCGCAAGGTAGGAGAATTAGCCAAAGGTATGTGCATTTTAATTAAGCCCCCAATTAGTTAGTGTTTTTTTTTATTATTTGAAATCAATTAAGATTTGATTTTTAATTATTGAAATTGAAAATTTAATATTTATCAACATATAATGCATATATAACAAAAATACATTAGTTTGACAAAAATGATTTTCTTTCTCTTGTAACCATTCTGTGAGTAGATCATCATCTTCAAAAATATGGTCAAAGCTAATAGGACTAAAACTATTATTTATCTCGTCCATGCTCATTCTTTTTTATGTCTCATATTTAGCCTCATGTTGTAATGGGTATATACAAGTTTATGAAGTTTTTCAAACTTTAATCTATTTCTTGCTTTGGTGTGAATATAGCTAAATGTGCTCTAGTTAAGCTCACAAATTGTTGCAAATGCTATTTAACTAAGCACTTTAATTGTTAGTTTTGTAATTCAGAAACATAAGTGTCATATATCATCCACCACTTAGCTGTATAAAATTATTTAAATTAAATTTGAATGAGTTATTCAATTAAATAATATAAATAAATTATAATTATTTAATTTACTAATTACTTGGATTCATTTACTTTCAAGCTCTTTGTGCCTGTGGAGTACCAAATGTTTCATGCTTGTCTCAAAATAATAGCAACTACATTAATTGAAAATACAATAATTTTTAATACATAAATAAAAAATAATTCTATTTTTAATACATAAAATAAATGTCAAAGTTATAAAATAGTATTAAATACTAACTTGATTAATCATTTGATTTTAGTATCTATATATTTCAATAACTACTCTTGTTCCGTTTAATGTTTCTTTAAATACATTTTCATAATACTCCACTCTAAATTGAAATTGTGGATTTAGATAGTAATATAAACATAATTCATAACAATATTATATTAAAGTAATAAAAAATAAATATATAAGCAATTTAAGCATTAAAAATAAACATATTTTTAAATACAATCTATATTCATGGTTTACTAACTAGCTGAATGTAAGTCAGAATGCATGAAACTCCATCTATTATTAATAATTTTTTCATATTTTGCAAAATAATAATAATTTTGCTGAATTGCTTGTTTAGCTCTATCCATAACCTCGTAAATAAATCTCATTGTTGGTTTTTAATCATCATCAATAAGGCACAACACTTTTACCAAAGGCTTATAAACTTTTATTATATTGCTTGCTTTTTTTCAAAAAAATTTTCCCAAAAAGATTTTTACGGCTTCATAAGCAGACCATGATTTTTGTTGTCCCTATTTTGATTCTTTAAATTTTTATATATTCGACAACAAATTTTTAGAGTAGTATATTTTAAATTAATATTTTAAACAATGATATCATAAAAAGATGCTAGATTTAAATAGTTATACTAATTAATAAGTACTAACCTTTGAATTGAACATCTCTCTTAAACTTTACTTTTGCCTTGTTATTTTTTCTAGCTGTATGAAACGAGTGACAAATCGGGTAAGAGCAGGACGAAGTATTTTCTTCCCTTATGTATATTTTTTTTATCAAATTAACAATCCAAATGTGATTGTATATAAAACAAGTCATTTTTTTTTGCATCATCCAAAACCTTTGCCATATTTTTTTTCTTACCAATATCT
This sequence comes from Durio zibethinus, assembly GCF_002303985.1. The sequence goes on along the minus strand of NW_019167960.1, from coordinate 5,586,178 downwards.
TCAAGGACAAATCCAAACAATGAGCTAAACAGGCTATCCAATGCAAATGTTGTCTCTTCTTCATTAGTTTTTTTCCTGTTGCCTTAAGTGCTACCTCATTATCAATGGCTAGTTTGAACAATATATTTTTCCCCAATTTCATCCATAGTTTCATCCAATAATCTATAATAAAAGTTTGCATCTTTACTATGAACACTTGAGACATCTATAGATTTTCAAAAAAATGGTTCTTTACTACTGTAAACAAGGAAATTAATGATATGCATTTAATTTAAACTACTGGTCTAACCATCACATATCAAAGTGGCACCTAATTCATTCCAATGAGTGTTTAAGCCATTAACCCAGTCATGAATTTATTGATACTTAGACTCTAAATACACATCTGAGACCTAATAAAGTGTTGAAAGTTTCACATATTTGCCAATTTTGCTGTCATAGAAATCAAATTATGCAACTATGAAGAGTTTGCTAATTGAAAAAGAAGTCAATCACATATAAAAAATTTTTTATATGGATTCACCCATCTTCCTTCTTAATGTCTTTAAAAATGAATCACTTATTTTTTATTGCCTTGAACTCTTACTTCTAACTAATTCATGTATAGCCCCTCTTAATGAAAATTCAAACTCACTTGGAGTTGATTTCCTTATTCGTTCCTTAAATATTCAGCAACTGAGCCATGAGAGCTTCGTCCCTCTTCATGTATGTTACTCCAACCACCAGTTTTTTGACTAAATTCTTATCTTCTGTGCCACTCATATTGTGATTGGATGCTATCTTGCATGGCTTGTCTAGTAGTGATATCTTCATCAATAAAACCTTTATAGTCATAGTTTTTCCCTTTTTAATTGTGATAAGAATTCATTCTTTCTCCTTTTGTTATCAACTTTTTTGATTTGCTTTATTGGATAAGTTTCATCATACTTTCCATTACTAAACCTATTAATAATATAGTTAAGAAAAAGGGAAAAATTAATTACACATGCTTATGTAATTTTATAATTTTTATTGAAAACTTAACGATAATATTTTCAAAGGAATTATAAAAACATAACATATCAGTAACGTTGGGGCATTGTGCAACATTGCCAGTTTTATGAGTAATGTGTTCCTTGAAACGTGTTATTTCTCATTTTACAACTTTAGCACAAAATTTGCATAAAACATTTCCTTTTACATTTGGCACAAGTATTTCCAAAATGTCAACCTATATCATCACTTGGCGTGCTCTCTACTCATTTGCTTGGGAACTCTTCACATGGTGGCATGCTTGCTATTTTGTATAAAAATAAAATAAACTTATATTTAAAAATATTAATGTTACTTATTTCATCATTACAAATTGAATCTACATTAAATTTTTTAATTTTTAGTTTTTAATTTTAAAAGTAATAGATCATAAAACGTTAAATTTATTAAGTAACTTAATCTTTTTTATACACTAATTGATGTAAAAAATTTTTTATCTTAAATTACTTTCAATATGTTATATAATAAATAGAATATTCAATAGTTATACAAAAATAAAAATAAATTAATAAGAATTAATTTAATAGCAAAAGAATTGACAACAATATAAATACCAAAACAACAAAATAATTATTGAATTTCAAATATAAAGTTATAAATTACTAAATAACAAAATCAAAATATAACATTTAATTTGAATTATTTTTCATCTAACTTACACATAAAAATTATTAAAATTTTTCATCTAAAATCTCTGTATATATCATATTAAATTATTAATCTCTTAATTTTTTCAATTATAAATTATCAATCCCTCTAACTAAATTTTATCTAAAAGAATTTTAAAAATTACAAAATTTTAAATTTATATTTTAATTAATTTAATTAAAAAAATTAAATAACATGGTGGCATGCTTACTATTTTGTATAAAAATAAAATAAACTTATATTTAGAAATTTAATGTTATTTAATCCATCATTAAAAGTTAAATCTACATCAAATTTTTTAATTTTTAATTTTTAATCTTAAGAATAATAGATCGTAAAACGTTAAATTTATTAAGTAACTTAATCTTTTGAGATATTAATTGAAGTAAAAAATTTTTATCACAAATTACTTTCAATATATTATATAATAAATAGATTATTCAATAATTACACAAAAATAAAAATAATTTAATAGCGAAAGAATTGACAACAATATAAATACCAAAATAACAAAAAGATTATTAAATTTTAAATATAAAATTATAAATAAATAAATAACAAAATCAAAATATAATATTTAATTTTAATTAATTTTCATCTAACTTATACAAAAAAATTTATTAAAATTTTTCATCTAAAATCCTTATATATTTCATATTAAATTATTAATCTCTTAATTTTTTTCAATTATAAAATTTCAATTCCTCTAACTAAATTTTATCTTAAAAAATTTTAAAAATTACTTAAATTTATATTTATATTTTAATAAAATTAATTATAAAATTAAATAGACCTCCAAAATTTCCCTTGTTCCTCTTTAAGTTTTTTCATGGCATTGATCCCTCAAATCAACTTAACCAACTTCCATTTTTTTTTTTTTTGCATCTCTTTCTCTCTCACATACCTTCGTCTCTCTCACTCAGATTCTCATAAACATAAAGATTAATATTATTCTACAAAAATTTTACAAAAAGAAAAGTAATTTAATTTTTTCTTACTTTTTTTTATTTTGACTATTGATTGAGGATTTGAGGGTGATTTGAATTTGGGTAGTTGCCAATTGAATGGTCGATAGTTGATACTATTTTCTAAGATTTTTTAGATGAATTTTGAAATTAAGAAGAAAATATGAGAATGAGACTGATTGAATGACTTATCTTTTCTTTTGGCTTTTGTTTTTACTTTTGCTTTTGCAGTTTCAGTTGTTTTATTCTGATTTTTAGGAATCTTGGTTATTGAAACTTGAAAGCTTTTTTTTTTTTTTATAATTTGTATAGATGGAAAAACAAGATAACAACAATAACGAACTGTTATTGCCGCTATTCTCCATTACATCATTTTTCAGCGGTTGTTACACTGTTTTAAGTATGATTAAATTTTTCAACCGTATTTTTCTTGATATCGATGGCGGGTGGTGGTGCTACTGCAATTTCGCAGCCGCTATTTTGCTATTGCACCATTATTTGAATCCTTGATAGGAAGTATCTGTTAGTTTTAAAAATAGATATTTGGAGAAAATGCTTTTAGTTAAGCCCCCTTCATTAGATAAAACAGAGAATTTGCCCATTAAAGTTGTCAATTTAAAGAGCAAAACGTGGATATTCTTATTTTAACCTTTATAATTTTATTTTTCTTTTACGTTAATATTGATTTTTTTTTTTTTTAATTTTAGAATATACATTCCAACATTGACCATATCTATTTACTTCATTATTTTTTAATGAAAATTTACTATAACATTTTTAAAATGTTAATTGATTTAAACTTTAGTTTTATTGGCAATAAAATAATACTTATTATTCTTACTAAAAGATATATTAAATTTTTTTTTAATAATTAGCTTTATCTATATATAGATTTGAAATATTTTTTTAATAATTGGCTTGATCTATATATTTAAATGAAAGAGTTTAATCGGTTGGAAAGTCATTGGCTTGTATATAAAAAAGGGTAAAGTAAATCTACATTTATGGATGATAACGTTTTGGATTGAATTGGATTCGATTTGATTTTTTTAGATATTATATAATATTATAAATTTTTAACGTCCGATATGAATACGAATCGAACCAAACCAAAATTTATTGATTTAGTTTAGTTCAATTTATTGGTTTTCAAATTTAAATTTTTTTATTTTTTAAATTATTGTAAATATAAAATTTTAATATATTTAAATAAATTTTGATATAAAATTATTAATTTTATTTTATAAAAATATAAAATATATTTTAAAACTAATAAAAATATATAATTCGATTTGATTCAAATTTTTTTTTTTCGATTCAAAATTCAATTAGAATATAATATATATACATTTAATATCCAAATTTTAATTCAAACTGAATAAAAAAAAAATGATCTATGCTAAACATTATGTTTTGAATCAATTTTTGATTTTTTTTTCTCACCTTTATTCACTACTATAGATAATTTCATATATAGGTAATGAAAACCAATTTAACATTTTATTTGTTTAAAATAAATGAGTGGGAAAAAAGGGTGTGTAAGTCATCATTGACATTTAATCAAAGAATAACTCATTCATTTAGTAATAGCAAATCTTTTTTCTTTAATATTCATAAAATACACCTATAAAATATTGAACATAGACATTGTGATTCACATATTTATACTTGGTAGGCTCATAGTGTTTGTTTGCATTATTCATATACAATACATTTACATCACATCCATAGCATACACTATATAATAATATAGGCAATTATATATAATGAAGTTTAGTTTAGTTTAAACAGTAGGGTAGGAAGCTTGCATTGCTATGCCATAAAGGCCTTTTTTTTGCATCAACATCTCTTTGCATCCTAATGTACCCTTGTTCACCCTAGCTACTAGCCCAAGACTTCTTCACCAACCAAGATGTTCGGGGCATTTAGTGGTCAAAATGTCACCAAAACATTTGGCTCAGTGCCATATCAGCTCGATCACGACATTATTGTCCCCTATTGGTTCCCTGTTTTTGCTCTATAAATATAGATATCCAGACATTATTATGGCAAGTTCCATCTTACTTTAATACCTTATTTTTTCTCCTTCCAACCTTTTTTTTGACTTGTGCATCGGGGTATAAACGCAAGGAACACCTTTTGTTTTTACCTCTAACCACTTTATTCTTTGATCTTTCTAGAAACACCTTCACGTCAGAGTTTGACATCAACATTTGGTGCACCAAGGAGGGGGCTTTTCCATTTATTAGTCGAGCATAAAAAAATGTCACCTGGGAAGAAAACTTTAGAAAAAAGAGAGATGGCCGCTCTAGCCAGAACGAAAACACACAATAGCTAACATTTGGACTGACCTACCCTACAATGGGCTAGTCCAACAATGGAACAGTTCCAGGCCTTGCTCGAATAGATACAAGCTCTTAAATAAATGTTATAAACCATAACCCTACCTCAAGTTTTGAAAGTGCCTAATCTAGTTAGCCTCAGATGATGAGTTAGGGAAAGGCAGCCAAGTTACAAAGAGATAGAGGTTTCCTTGACCACAAAAGAAGAAAAGCATAACACCCCAGCTTGCCATTACCTTAGCCATAACTTGACACACACTATGACCTAAAAATATAAAAAATAAATCCCGAACTCTAACAAAACAAAGACTTAGAAGCTAGAATGCAAGCTATGAAGAAAAAGTTAAAGGCAAATATAGTAGTTTTTGAGGATGAGCTTAAATTTTTGGAGACATCACCCTTCATCCAATAGATTGACAAAGTTATGCCTCTGAAAGGGTTCAAAATGTCAACATTAAAAGCTTACAATGGTACTTCTAACCCTTTCGATTATCTAAAACTCTATAGAACCAATATGATGATGCAAGGGTACAGATGAAGCTCTGATGTGTAAAGGCTTTACTACCACTCAAGGGTGCAGCTCAATCGTGGTATAATAGTCTAGAGCTGAAGTAAATCACAACATTCAAAGAGCTCAACCACTATTTTCTATCCTAATTCATGAGCAATCGAAAAACAAAGAAAACAACCTTAAGCTTAATGTCAATCCACTAAAGTCATAATGAATCCTTGAAAAGCTATGTCATATGTTTTAATGTGAAAGCTCTGTAAGTAAAAGACCTAAAAAAAATAGTCGTTGTAGTCACCTTGACAAGTGGACTTAGTGATAAAGAGTATACTTAAAGCTAACCTTATCATTAGAGTCACCTAAGACTTTAGCCAACTTCCTACTTATAGTTGAAAAATATATAAATGCTAAAGTTATAATGAGAAATAGCTGAGGTGAAAGAGGCTTATTTTCTCTCTTCGATCATAAAAAAGGTAAGAATTTCAGTGATCCTTCCCCAAAAAAAAGATGACATAAGGCTTAAAGCATTAGTGGAAAAAAAATTATACTGTACTGAATACCTCATGAGAGAGGATTTTAATGCAAATCAAGAGAAATTCAAAGTTTAAAAGGCCGAAGCCACTAAGGCAAAATACAAGGAAAGATTCAACCAAAAAATATGCTTTTCATATGAATACAGGTCACAATGCCGAGGACTACATCGACTTCAAAATGAAATTGAAACCTTGATTAGAAAATATTAGGTAAAAAGGTTTATGGATCAAAAAGATAAAGATAAATCAAGCCAAATTATAAACAAGTTAAAAAAATTCATAAAAGATAGGGAAATGAGGCCAGAATAAAATAGAAAGAAGGAAGCCTAAAGAGTTGGGCCAACACATGAAGAAGGCCAAGCTGAAAATAACAAGCCAATTGCTTAGATGATTAATGTGCTCACCAGAAAGAGCTCAACCTCTGCTAAAAGAAAGTTTAACCCCAGTATAATCATTGTCATTGGTTCTTCATCAAAGAAGGAAAAAAAAAGATTGAAAAAATGAATTGATCTTATTTAGCTTGAAAGATCTGAAAAGAATTTAACATTTTCCATGATGATGCTATAGTAATTACAGTTCTAGTGTATAACTACATGGTCAACATGATCTTATTCAATAACGGGAGCTCAATTGATGTCATGTATTATAGTACCTTGAAAAAGATAAGAATCGATGTCAGTTGCAACCAATCACTACAACCTTAATTGGATTTGGAAATGAGTAGGTATCAATGAAAGGGACTATTGAATTATTGGTCTCTCTTGAGATGAAACCAAGGACAATCACCTTGGTCATAGAGTTTATAGTTGTGGACATCCCATCTGCCTACAACGTGATATTAGACTGCCTAGCCAACTTGTTATGTAGCTTAAAGGCTTAACTCTCCATCTGAAAGTGAAATTTCTAACACTTCAAGGGGTTGGAGAGGTAAGGGGAGACTAGTCCATGGCATGACAATGTTATGTTACAATAATGAAATGAATGATTGGGGTACAGACTGGTAATTCGACTAGGATCGAGAACATTGAAGAAAGACAAGTAACAAGAATTAAGAAAAAATAAGAAAGCAAAAGTGAGAGCATACAACATAAAATCAACCTGACAAAAGCATGCTGTTAACCTACTCCGAGCTCTTAAGCTCAAATACAAAACACCTTTTGTTTTATTTTTAAAATTTTTGAAGTAATTTTGAAAATGATTGAGCTCTTCAGTTGGCATAAACAATTATATGTCATTTGGATCAAGTTAATAAGCCAGCTAAAACAAAGTTTGAAACAAAAAATGCATATTGATTCAACAATATATTCTAATTAGTATCAATAACATACTAATTATCACATCGGGATCATACAAAGAAATAATCATGACCTAACTGAATAGAAAGAAATAATTGACCAGAGATCGAAGTCAAACAAAAATTAACCTGAACTGGTGAAAAATCTTATAACTATATTGTTATGAGATAACATCCTTAAAAAATATATGCAGATTAGGACTAAACTTGAACACAAAGAATAGTTAATCCAACTTTTAAGAAATAACATCAAACTTTTCACTTGGACACCGTCTGATATGCTTGAAATTAAAATTAAAGTAATGGTTCATAGGTTGCACACCAACCCCAATGTGAAACTAATTCAACAAAAAGAAAAGACTTTTATCCCAGAATGATAAAGGGTTATCGAAGAAGAAGCGATAGATTACTATAAGCAAGCTTCATTAAGGAGATTTATTACCCTGAACGGAAAACCAATGTGGTCACGGTTGAAAAGCACAATGAAAAATAAAGATGTGTGTTGATTTTACTAACCTAGACAAAGCATGTCCAAAGGACGATTCTTTTTTCTTTAGCATAGACTGGTTAGTGGATGATAATGTCAAGTATGGCCTTTTAGCTTTATAGATGCCTATTTTGGCTATAACTAACTCAAGATATTGAAAAAAGATGAGAAGAAAACAATTTCATCATTGATAAGGGCCTTTTATTGCTATAAGGTGATGCTTTTTGGCTTGAAAGTAAAAACTTCATTAAGCACTTGAAAGACCTCAAAGATATCTTTGACACTTTGAAAAAATATAAAATGAGGCTTAACTTGAGCAAGTGAGCTTTTTGAGTTACTTTAGGTAAATTCTCAAGTACATGATTAATAAAAAGAGGATAGAAGCAAACCCAGAAAAGGTTCAATGATCTTGGATGTAAAAGCCCCGATCACGGTAAAAAAGTACAGAGGCTAGCTAAAAGAATAACGACACTGAGCAAGATCATGCCCAGATTGATAGAACAATGTCTACCATTTTTTAAATTTTCAAAATTATCTCTGATTTTAGGTGGACACCCAAATGTCAAAAAGCATTCGATGAACTCAAAGAGTTCTTATCTTTTCTATCCATCCTATCCAAACCGAGGTCTGGTGAAACTTTGTATTTATATCTAGCCACCATGGACTAGGCCATTAGCTCAGTCCTGGTTTGAAATCAAGAATGGAGATAAAAATTGGTTTACTTTATGAGTTAGGTGTAAATTACAGGTTATATAAAATCAAGAAAGGAGATAAAAATTGGTTTACTTTGTGAGTTAGGTGTAAATTACAGTTGTATAGAAAAATTAGCTTATGTTGTTATTACCTCGGCTAGAAAGCTCAAACAATATTTTCAAGCTCACACAATCCATGTACTGACTAGTAAACCCTTGAGATAGGTCTTATAGAAGCTAGAATTGTCAGAAAGATTAATTAAGTAAGAGGTAGAGCTCAACAAATTTGATTTGCATATACTGCCTAAGTTAGCCTTAAAATCTTAGGTGTTAGAGGACTTTATCGTAAAGCTTACCTCTGCCTATCTTGATAGATAGCCCAAGGAAAATGAGAAAATTCCAAACAAAAAAGATGAAACTTTTTGTTGATGGATTAGTCATGAGCCATAGTGGAGGAGCGACCTCATTCTGATCACTTAGGAAGGACTATAGTATCAGTACACCTTAAGGTTTAGATTCAAGGCATCTAATAATGAGGTGAACTATGAGGCATTGATATTCAACTTAAGATTGATAGCTAAGCTAAATGTTCAATGTATAACCGTGTATAGCGACTCTCAGTTAATGGTCGATTACATAAATGGAGTTCAGAGCTCAGGATGAAAGGATTAAGAGATATCTTGATAAAACACTGCCCTTGTCGCTAGTTTTGAGAAAGTCAAGGTAAGAAAGATATTAAGGTCTGAAAATTTACTGACAAACTCCCTATCTAAGCTGAGTTCAGAAATAACAATAAAGAGTTTAGATCAAGTCCTAGTGAAAGAACTAGTACATAAAAGAATCAAAGATAGGCTTATAAGATAAATCATGGAAAAAAAACTCGAATGACCTTGATCAAGACATACCAACTACAAGAAAGTTACCCAAAAATAGGGTCTAAGCTAAAGTATTGATTAGAAAGGCTCATCAGTAGATAATGATTAATAAAAAGTTATACAAAAGATCTTTTAGCTTACTTTATCTGAGATGTATGGATGATGAGGAAGTAAATTATGTTCAGTGAGAAATTCAAGAAGGAATATGTAGAAACCACCTCAGACTTCAATCATTAGTCTATAAAGTACTTAGGTAAGGCTATTATTGACCAACTATTAGAAATGATGTGATCGATTTAATTAAAAGATGCAATAAATTCTAGGGATTCACTCATATACAACATCTTTCATTGACCAAGCTCACCCTATCATTAACCTTTAGCCCTTCATATAATGGGGAATAGACGTCTTTGGACTATTTACCTTAGTCGCAAGTCAAAGAAAATTTGTTTTAGTAGTGGTAGACTACTTCACGAAATGGCTTAAAGCTAAGGTTTAACCATTATAAGGGAGGCCTAAGTCGAGAAATTTGTGTAGAAAAACATAATCTATAGATTCAGTTTACCTCGGTCCATAACAACAGATAATGAAAAATACTTAAAAAACCTAAAATTCAAGGAATGGTGTTCAAACCTTCACTTTGACTTAAAATTTACGTCAGTTGCCCACCTTCAGTCTAATAGATAAGCCAAGATCGCAAGCAAGACAATATTGGAGGCCCTAAAAAAGAGATTGAATGAGGCAAAAGAGAAGTTGGCTAATGAACTCCTTAGGGTATTGTAGGCTCTGAAGATGACCATTAAGGTACCCATTGGAGAAACTCCGTTTCACCTAGTATTTGGAACAAAAGCTATGGTGCCCATCGAGATCAATCTTTCATGCTTAAGAGTTGAATTAAGGTTAAAAAAGAGAAATGAAAAGGCCTTAAAAGTCGATCTAGACCTCGTTAAAGAACAAAAAGATGTGGCTCTAACCTGTATAGTAGTTTACCAACATAGGGTATCTAGCTATTATAATAAAAACGTTCGACGTAAGAATATAAAAAAGATGACCTGGTACTTAGGAAGGTTAAAGCCTCAAGAGTTAATGATCAAAGTGGCAAGTTAGCTCCGAACTAGGAAAGATCATATGTAGTAAAAGAGATCGTCTATGATATGATTTATAGGCTACAAGACATGAACGGTAATACTATTTCAAAGACGTGAAATGTGAATAACTTAAAGGTGTATTATCAATAGCTCAGACTATATCGAGCTCTTACTTATAGCTTAAAAATCAATGAAGTTATAATGATTATGTTCATTTCACAGCACTCATGTTTACTTCTCACTCCAATTGACCTAACAAAATATGACCTAAGACTTAAATGGATTCTTAAATTACTTTATTCCTGAATACTTAGGTGAATTTTCAACTCACTTTAACCAAGCTTAAAGTTGGGATTATTTTCTGTCAAATCAAATATTGGCTAATTCATTTTGGATAATTCAAAGTAAATCCATAAAACTTATGTCATGAAGTCACTGTTAACAGCTAATTAAGCTTAAACTTTTTTAAGTAAAAGAAAATTAACACTAAACTCAAACATGAACAAAATATATTCAATTTTTTAGGTCAGTACAAAAACTAACCTCATACAGCCTTGACTTTTAAAGCAACCTTAAGTTTAGCGTCCAATGTTCCATCTTTGTCTTTTTTCTTTTCCTCTTCCTTAGACTAATTTAAAAAAGGCCTCAATCTGATATTGTTGATATCAATATCATAAAAATCTAGGTTAAGGTCAGCAAACTTAAATTGCACCTCATTTTTTACCAGCTCGAAGGCATGAGCACATTATCCCTGAAGAACTCCACTTGGAGCTTAAAGAATTCATCGGAGGACTTGAAGTCTTCAATGACCTTTTTTTTACTTTTTTTTTTCTTTTCAGCTTCCAACTTAGACCTCAGCCTAACTATTTTAGCCTGAACTTCACTAAGTTTCAACTCGGCTTGTTCCTTCATTGACTTCATGAGGCCTTCTTGATGTGGATGGTCTCTAACTTAGTCGTCAGCTCATTGATTCTTTTCTTTTACTTAGCCTTTTTCTTATAGGATGCATTGAGGCTGAACTTCATGTTGCCTAAAGCATTTGAGCTCTTTTTATGCTCTTTACTCAATGCGACCATGTCTTTCTTAACCTTGAACAAGTGTGCTATAGCAAGTTAGGCATGGTGAAAGGCTTGGCTGGTGTTATCAAAAGCCTAAAGTGAGAGCCTTTAATGGATTGCATAAGATGAGCTTGAACTTGAAGAAAAACAAAAATAAAGAGCAATGAAAAACCTTAACTAGACTTAAGCAATACTTACCAATAGAAGGGACTACGACCTTACAGAACCTCTTCGCCACGTCGAGGTTCTTCATGGGATCATTGGTAGAGGTGTACTCCAACCTTATATAGATTTTTTTCAAGCTGGATCTCAACACCCTAGATTTAAGATTTTTCAAGGTAGAAAAGAAAAACTTAATCCTCAACTTCTTGGTAGGATAAGGTGCTACTAAGAAGAGATCTCAATGAGCCATGATCTTTTACCAGTAAAGGAATGTTGAGTTGATGAGCTCGATTGCTTACCTACTGTGGGATTGATAACCTTATTTCCCTTACGATAGAGGGCTCTGAGTTGAATTTTTTTACTCTAGGCCTTTTTAGGCTTAGGCTTATGTTAGAATATGAAGAAGTTAAAGTCATTGTTGGTAGACATCTCTACAAAACCAAGCTAAGTGTTAGATAAAAAATTAATTAAGTCAAAGATTCTATAAGGTTACCTCACACCTACCTCAATACTTTATCTCATTTATTACTTTGAGGATAGTCACCTCATGGGCATTTATAATGAGCTCCCTTTTATGGGTGTACTCAATTATTTTATCTTGATCTTATAGGTTAAGGACAGAGAAAGCAACTGACACATCTACAAAATTATCAGGCTCATTTATTATCTTTCAAACCTTGACCTTAACCTCGGTCTCATCACCCTTATTTGATTTTTTTTAAGGAAAAAAAAGCAGTTTTCAATTTTTGATAAAGATCGGGCAGTTAGTAAATGGTTTTTTATTGGACCGAGCTATTATGTAATACCACCTTCATCATTATGATGCTTTTTAATAGAAAAAATTCCTCGAATAAAAGGAGATTGGAAAGAATATCTATGTATTGGCAAAGAATAATAATACTATGTACAGTATAGAGTTAGGGGTGAGCTAAGTAATAGTTAAATTATAAGAATAAAAAATTGAAACAAATAAAAAATAAAGTGAAAACCTCAGACCAACCACAAACAAATCCCAATATACATAAAGTCAATGTGGTTCCAATTTATCAATGACCGGATCTAAAAAGTTCAGTATTAATATGCTATACCTTTCTCTAGGAAAATAAAAGTTCATCGTTAAAGCACGGATGTGATGAGCTAAACACATGTTAAGGCAGTCCTATAGATTGGCCCATCCTCTTAGTTCTCTTATCACGTCTTTGAAGACCATATTGAGGTTGCATTAAGTATATACAGAAACTTCGACCAACTCATCATACCCCGAAAAACTCTTTTTCTCGTCACCATCTTCCTCATTGGGGTATTCTCCTCCTCTTGCTCCTCTCCGAAACCCTTCACTTTATTAGAGTCTTCACTGTTAGAAGACTTTGACTCTTCAGGAAAAGTAAGATTTTGAGATGGTACAATGGCTGAGAGCACCACAACCTTAGGGGAAAAAAAGTGAAACCCTTTAGGAAAAGAAGTGATGTCAACAAACATTGATTGAGGGGGGATAAAGAAACCCTCTTCCTTATCAAAGTCTTCACTGCCAAAAAACTCTGACTCCTCAACAAGAGTAGGATTCTAAGATGGTGCAGTGTTTGAGAGCACTACAACCTTAGAGGAAAAAGGGTGAAAAAAAGACCCTTGGGAGAAAAAGTGATGTCAACAAAAGTTAATCAAGAGAGAATAGAAGAAATGATGAGGGCATTTATAGGTAAAAGAGCAAAAAAAGAAAAAAATTGATAAGATCGAACCCCAGAAAAGGAATAGTCAAAGATAAGAAAAGGTCGATCATGAAAGATAGATTGACCTAAAAGATAGAGAAAGGAAATGGATTCTCTAGCTTAAAGTCAATTTGAGCATATAGCTTTTCCATGCTCAAGACTCATTCTCCTTTTGCCTTAGCATTTTCATTGTTTCGTTACTATCCCTCCTTAGACATAGGGTTAAGCTAATAGACCATTCTCTGATAATCTCGACCTCCGATGATTGGGGGGACTGAGTTGTTGTCGCCTTCCTTAAGCTGACCTCCCCTAGGCTCTATCTTGAAATTACCCACCTTTTCAGAACTAAAACTTAAAGACATGATGAAAAGAGAATGTATCGTCGAAAGTGGAGAGAGTAGATGAAAAGAAAAAAACTATAAGGTTGGAAAGAATAAAGCTTTCAAGGTCAAAAATTCTAGATCAGATGAAGAGCCAAAAAGCATAAAGTTAAAAAATGAAGGCCCTATAACTTTTTATATAGTTGCGATTCAATAAGATGAATAGCCCAGATTGGAACATATGTTAAAATGTTGTTGGAAGGCATCGAAAGCCTTCTTCACTTTAAATTTTGCTACCCAAACTATGTCTATCCTCATTTAATGCGACCTTAATTGCCAAACCCGGTCAAGACGGCCCTTAAACTGAACCAGTTGATGAATCAGTGGCTGGTTCATCACCAAAACTTAAAACAACGACTTCAATCCAAACTTTTAGAAAAATTCCTAAGTCTCACATCAACTAAATGATCTCCTATCCTAACTTCAGGTCATCCTGAACAAAGGACACCTCAGTAACATTCAAACTAGTTATGCATTCAACCCAAGGCCTATGCGTAAGATTGGACTCTCACCAGGCTAGACCATAATTCAAGATTAATTACCCCTAACATTAACCTCCATGCCAACATCGGCTATGGGAGATCGGATCTCACATCATCTCCCCTCCCCCCATCTAAGCAACCTATACAAAATGGATTAATGACATATCCGACAATCTAATACTTAGATTGCTTGGTGAGGGATAGAATGTTGGAAACATTATGTCGATAGCCAAGGATAATTTGGACAATTATGCCAACCTAACCTGATAAGGTCAGTGCCACATCAACTCGACCACATCATTATTGCCCTTATTGGCTCCCTGCCTTTCCTCTAGAAATATGGACATCCAAGCATTAATATGGCAAGTTTCCTCTTACCTTAATACATGTCCTTCTCTCCTTCTGACATTTTTTTGACTTGTGCGTCAAAGTGTAAATGTAGAACACACCCCCTGCCTTTGTTTCTATCCACTTTCCTCTTTTGTCTTTCCAGGAACACCCTCACATTGGAGTTCAACATCAACGCAATACTTGGTTCCATCATTATCCACCCCATAACCATAACTCCATGATCCAAGTTAGCACCACAATCTCCTGTAAATACACCACTTGAGTAGAATTGGAACTCAAAGCCTCCGGTATCAATAGCAACAGAAACTGGTTGGTTTGCAACCGCCTTTTGTAATGCGTCTTCACTATTGGCGGGTACATCTTCAAATCCATTTATCTTGGCCGCATGGTTGGCTTCTTTGTTGGTGTTGCATGTGCCATTAGCTCCAGTGTAGGGGTAATCCGATTCAGTTGTTAGGACTTTGTTTTTTAGGAAGAATTGGAAAGCAACGTCCATTAAACCACCCTAACAGCCTTGATCCTCACATTTGGTTTCACAGTCAACTAGCTCCTACTCAGACAGACAAGGAAATTAGCTTACCTGTTGTTACTTTAGTAACCCCTTCCATGGCTGCCACAGCCGAAAATGCCCAACAACATCCTGTATTTCAACATTACATCAACGGTTAGAACATAAAACCAAAAACCGACACGAATATTTTGGTAATATTTCTTACCGTAAGTCTTCCGCTTCATGGCCTAGTGGCCACAGAGCCTTTAGGAAGACATAATGGCTTGGCGTCGAACCACGCCTCTGCCCCTCCCCCTTGTAATCGGCCTTTGCCCCCTCCCCTTGAAACCGAAAAAAAAATATTTCTTACCGTAAGAAATTTGAATTTACCGCATTGGCCTTGGTCCTTAATAGGTGTTACAGCTGCTTTCTTTCTCCAGTCCAAAGTAGAAGGTAATGAAGTGACATTTTCATATTTGAAAGTTGTAGCCTTGTTGGAACACATATGGCCCTTGAACCTATTCCGAGAAGCAATGAACTCTTTGTTTGTAAAATCTGCAAATTGATTGACACCGAGTTTGTAAGGTTTGGCTTTGGCACTATTATTGAACGATTCTATGCGTTCCACATTTTGTTTGAAAATCTTGAAAAGTCTCTCCCTCTCCGTGTTGTCATTGTATACTCGTCCATATTGAGCCATCCATTGCTCATGCCTTCATGCATCGATGCATCTTGAAAAGTGAGGGATGTGGCTTCACAAACTAAATTAGCACCGACTATGAAGATTATTCAGGCCAAATGAGTGAATTGATGCAGTTGGTTTTTGAAAGCCATAGCGGAATAAGAGATAGCTAGTAATATTGATGAACTGGAAAAATGACAAGGCACACTAACTCTGATGAATTCTTAAGACTTTATATACTCCGAATTTTCGTCAATTACATACCTGCTTTTGGTGCTTTCATGACACGTCTTGTTTATCTGCGTGCCCTACAAAATATTCTGATGAAGACCCATTACTACAATTGCTTTGATAAATATGAACATTGGTACAATTTAAGTTAAATCCGTTCAATTTGATTTGTGGCCTTGTAGTTTATCATTATTACAAGTGATAGTTTGGTGGTTGGAAACAAGTTTGATTTTGCATTTAAAAGCCCTCACATCAAACCACACCAAAATGCTCTCTCGTCGTGCAGTTATCAATCTGACAGTACAAACGTTGTTTATTTTATGAGTTTAAATAGTATTAAGATGATTTTTAAAAAATGAGCGTTTCGGGATCCATTAAAAGCATGCAACAAATATTTAAAAACTTGTGATGAGTTTTATATACTTATAAACGTCAAACCAATCCTCATTTTAAATCTTAAAATTAGTTAACTTATTTTAAAAAATTAATAAGAAATTATTAAATATATTGGCGTTAAAATTTTCAAATTTTACAAACGAGATTAAAAAAATAAAACATATTTTTTTGGGTATATTTAAAAAAATTAATTAAAAATAACAATAAAATGTATTAATCTCTTAACATCATTTATAAAATTAAAATTTTATACTAACAAAATATCAAATATTAAATAAAAATATTTAATTAAAATAATATTAAAAATTAGAAATACCTTAATTATTTTCTTACATCTTCAACAACTAAAAAAGTTGATAAAAGCCTCTAAAAAAGTATATCCATTATTTACAAAAGAAAATTCTCAACCGATATTTAATTTCACTAGAAGGTGTCGTCGTGTATTAATGTATTTGTGTTTTATAAATAGAGAGAAATCATGTATTTATATTATATTTTATATAAAAAATACGTGTCCAATTTTTTGTTGATACGAATAACACAAAATACTTTTTTTTTTTTTTATTAAGCTCATATATGATTTTTGTTAAAATTTTAATTCATGTTACTTTCATATCATTTTTTGTATCATTTTTATTTCATGTTTTAAATTGTGCAAGTCATTTTTTTTTTTTTTTTTGTTTTACCATATCTTAATTGCTAACTAACGGAAAAAAAATGAAGATATCTTACTTGGCTCCTTTTCTCATAAAATTAATCAAAAAATAAATACCAAAAACAAAAACAAAAATAAAAATGGGAAAATCATGGTAAACGAAAAAAAAAAAAGAAAAAGAAAAAGAAAGAAAGAAAGAAAAATAGCAATAAAGGCTACTACATTGAGATCTCATATTCAGCTTAAAATATAAATTTCTCAAATTAAAATAAAAAATTACTTTATTGATATAAACATATATATAAAACTAAATAATAATAAAATATACTCTTATATACCTCAAAATGAGTTATAACAAGACACCACAAATATGATTCTGACTCATTTAATTTTTCTTTAAAAAATTTAACTTGTCTTAACTTAATCCCAATTTAAAAAATCTCTCCTTATTAGATTGAAATGAATCGAAACCTGTCAGATATAGATTATTTTAGCATATCCATCAATTGGCACTTTTCTTTACAAAATGTATCTAATTAAAAATACAAAAAATCTAAAAAACCTCAAATGGAATACCAATTGACATATTCAGAGGTTTTTTTTATTACTTTTATTAAAAAGATAAAATGAAAAACTAAAAATGAAAAAGAGAAAAAAAATTTAAAAGTGAACAAAAAAAAAAAAAGCTCATTGTGTACTACTTAAACATTCCAAATGAATGGGGACTCATTGGATAGAAGTTGTTTTACCATTCCTATCATTATTTCTTTTATTGTAAAATTTATCTAATTAAAAAAAAAAATTGAGATGTCACATGCACACTTGCATTGGTTTTTCACAAAATTATCTAAATAGAAAAATCTAAAAAATTTTAAAAAAAAGAAAAAAAATGGCACGTGGGACCTCGATTGAAGGTTAAATAAGAGTTAAAATGAGTCAAATTTATATAATAAATGGATAGATTACATCTTAATTAGATATAAATATAATATTTTATTAAATTAAGATATTAACAAATAATTTTATTAATATAATATATAAGTATATTATCTAAAATTAAATAAATAATTAAAAATATAATTTAAAAAATATAGTTAAGGTAAAGACGGAACATCATAAACTCACCTTCGATTCGATCTTGAGTTTTTGTAAAAAATCCTCAATTCGATCCCAAGTAAAAAAGAACACACCTATCGAATTCAGATGAATTGAAATTCACCATATACGAATTATTTTATTATCCATACTTCTATTAATATTTTCTTAGAAATTAATTTACTGATTACATTTGTTGCAAATTATCTCACTAAAAAACCAAAAAACCAAAAACTACAAAAAAACAAAGAAAAATAGGATACTACTTGCACAAATGTGTTGACTTTTTTAAACAAAATTTATCTAATTAAAAGACAAAAATTTAAAAAAAAAAACTAAAAAATGACAAAATAAAAAAAATAACAAATGAGAAAGTTGAGTTACGACATCAGAAATGCTGAACTTTTCTTTAAAAAATTGTATTTATTAATTTTTTCCTTTTTAATTTACTTTTCTCCTTTTTTCCCTTTTATATTTATTAATTTTTTTGAGCCAATTTGATATCATTAATTAAAAGTATCCTTTCTCAATTTTTCCTTATACCATAAAACTAAAAAAAGCTCGAAAAACAAGAAAAAAAATCAAATCCATGCATCACGTTGACACCACATTAATATTTTTTTAATAAAAATTTTTAATAATAAAAAAGCATAATAAATATTTTAATAAATAATATAATATTGGCCCCATCCATAACAAAAAAACTATTAAAAATATTTATTAAATATAAAACAGAAAAAAAAGAATAGAATAGAAAAACTAAAAAAGGAAAGGAGAAATGACAAAAAGCAAAAAAAATTAAAAAAAAAAAGAGTTGGCACGTAATACCAGTAGATAAAAAAATAACAACAAAATATATTTTTAATAATAATATCAAATGGGATCAACATTAAAAAAATTCAAATATTTCAAAATATTTATTAAATAAAAAGAAAATTGTAAACAAAGAAAGATTAAAAAGCAAAAGCAAAAAAGAAAAAAAAATTAAATAACTTAACAAGTTACATGCCTTTGATATCAATCGAGTCATTAAAAGAATTAAATTTTAAAAAATTATTTACTAAATTTATAAAAAAAGAAGAATAGAGAAAAAAAAAACTTAAAAATTTTAAAAAACACGTATTATTCCTTTGGTAATAAGTGGATCCCAAAAATATAAAAAGAACTAATTAAAAATATAAAAATATAAAAAGGAAACAGAAAAAGAAAAAAAAAAGTGAAAGAGTGCAAAATGCGGTTGTCCGTACATCTGCAAATTTTATATATAGATATAGGATTCTTGTTACTCTGTTATAGATGATCAGCTTTTAATAGGAAAATATAGTTGAGAGAGGAGATACCAGAGCTAATACAAATTAGTGATATAGTTGATCGAAAAGAGGTTTTCTATCAAAAGCTGACAATCTAAAATCTAGATTTAAATCAATTCTGGATTAAGAGTAAATAGCCTAATCTAAAAGCGGGATTTTTTAAATCAAAATTGATCAAAAATTCATGAGAGGTAAGAAGGTTTTTTTATGTTGAAAATTAATCAACATAAAATGCACCCAACAGCCCACGCTTGCGCACACTGTATTCAGACAAAGCAACTGTTCTCCAGCAATCGACTTTTAAACCACGTTGTAAGTCCTAAACACTCACTGTTTAAAAGACAGCAAATGATATCATATTATATGCATACCGCGACAGCCCCACAAAATATACTGGTTTAGTCGACAAAAGACCATTCAAGCAACATAGCTTAGAGCCTTGGAAATGGAGTGTCTATTGTCAAAAACCCAAATGGTTAATGTCTGATCATTAACAATAATACACGATAACTTGAAACAGAAATATAACATTTATTCAGAACAACACCTTAATAATAAAAGGAATCTTCCCTCCCCACTATCAAACAAGCACCAGATAGAAAACCCACAAATCCTAGGATCGAACTTCATCAAAAAATAATATCTTCGTCCTTCTCCATGGCTGCAGATAGCAGATTGTGAGCTGAATTTATTGAAACACCTTTCCGCAAGGAAACCTTCTCAGCAAACTTATCCTCAGCGAACTCCTTGGCAGCAGCAAGCTGTCTTTCAATTTCCCTCTTCTTATAACCTTGTATCTTCTTTAACCTGAAGAAATCCTCCCTTTCAAGCTCATCCAGCTCTCCCTTAATGTAACTTATCGTGTTCTCCAATCTAGGCTTCACAACATTCTCTAAAGCATTAACCCTACGATTTGTGGTCTTGATTGCCTCATCAAGAGTTAAGAATGATGTCTGAAGAGAAGCAAGCTCAACTAGAACCTCAATTGCTTTCACATAAGCAGCACGGCACTGCTGGACCTGTTGTCCACCTCTGGCCAAACCAGTCAGATCATTCTTGGTCTCACCTTCTGTGAAATACTCAAACCTGGGAAGCTTCACTCCAGCAACATTCTCTTGTCGGGACCGAACTTTAAGAGAAGCATTTTGAACATTCTCAAGGACAATGTGTTTGATGTTCTCACCAGCAACATACTTTGCCTCAGTTAGGGCAAACGAAGAGCTTTTCATAATCTCACCCATTGATTCTTTTGTAGAGACTATCTTCTTAAGAATCTGACGAAATTGTACAGTTAGGGCATCACTCTTCTTCTTCAGAAGTGCATGACCTCTTGTAGCACCCACAAGCCGAGCTTTCATGATTCCAAGCATTGTAACAGTCGGAACCACGTTTAAACGCTGGCTTTGACCAGACATTTTTCAGATATCTGAACCAAGTGAAAATATAGGTACAATTAATAAAAAGAAATAACAGAACGAATATTGCTTAGCCTACCTTCAAAAAGAAGGAAATAAATACAAATCTCAGTAATTTTTCAATCTTAAAGGTACATCATCAACTTTTAACTTAACTCATCAACCCTTTAGTTAAAAGTTTTATCAAAGCACTTAAATTGCACAAGCAATCTAATTACTGCATCAAAAGATGCAATAAGGGAACCATGAAGAGGTAAATAATAACTCAAATCCTATGAATTAATTGTCTAGTGCATTTACTTTTTTTTAACAAGAATAGCATACTTTGCCATCAAAATAAACAGAAGAATCGGGCAAGTTCACATTATAGTAAACCAAACAAATTTGTCTTAGACATAAATTTTATGGCATCCTACAAAGACAGGAGCCCAAAAGGCACATTTACCACAATATTCATATCCAACAAAGCTAATTTGCACTTATTTCTTTCGTTTCTGTATAGAAGGAAGTGATTCACCAGCAATAGCTAATTTACCTCTATAATATACCATTCACATACCAATTACATGTTATCTTTTCTTTGCCACAATTTTAATAGTCTAAACGTCATTTTCCTATCTTTGCCAGATGTATAATACAAATGTAATAGCTACTTTAGAAAAGCAACTACAAAATATTTCTTTTGTGCATGTGAGTGATTGCCCATGTGTATTCAAAGTATCTACTTATGATTTGGTTTAAAATCTAATCGAACAAAACTAATTCCAACTCAAAGCCCATAAAAGTCTAAAATTAAATAATAATAATAAAAAAATGAAGGAAACATCCAACAATTTTTAAGTATCTACTCTATACTCAATCCACTCAGCAAAATTCCACTCACAATTCAGCATTATACGCAAAGCCAGAAACCAATCATGAAAAGAAATAAAGCCAATCCAGAATATAACAACAAACCCAAAGCACTACCAGAAAACAGTGTGGTCGCGAGTATCTAAGATTCATGATCAACACTCCGACTCAAAAATGAGTATCTAAACCGACAGTAGGACTCAAAAGTGAGTATCAAAGATTCATAATCAGACACTAAGACTAAAGGATCATCGATCACAATATATTCTCAATATTAGATTTAGAAACAGACCAAAAAAATGAAAAATAGAATCATTTGCCCCTAAAGTGTAGTTTATGGGCTAAAGATTTTTTTTTTGGTCAGTACAATGAGATGTATGTTTGGTGCCAGGAGACACTTACAGAGAGAGAAATCTCTGAAGGATTGGACCGATTGAACTCAATTCCAGTAAGGCTTTAATTAAGATATTTTTACAAAAAATATTTTTAACTCAAATCTTGTTGCTTTGAATTGAATTCAATAATGAGATGGAACCAGATTCGAGAATTTTCTAACCAGAGGACTAAAATTTTCTTTTTAATTTCCTAAGGAATAAAAAATTAATCACTAAATTTGCAGACCAAACTGAAAATTTCACTAATCAAACAATCAAATCAATTATCAATCAATTCTTTTTTAAAAACGAAATAGATATCTAAATATGTATTGAATGAAATTAAAGGAGAAATTGGGAATCGAGGGAAGAAGATAGAGAACCTGAAAGAGAGCGTTGTCACCAGTAAACAGAGAAGAGATTCGCCGCCGGTGTTCGAACTTGGAAGAATGAATGCAATTTTTTTTCTTTTTTTTCTCTTTTGGTATTCTGAGTTTGATTTTGATCTTTGTGTTGTTGAACATGACAGAGGAAGGTGGGGTTTAAATAGGTGGGTCCCATCCCACAGTGCCTGCCTTTTTTGTCTGAGATTTGACACTTGATTAACTGGCTTGGCCCTTTGTTTTTTGTCGGATACATTTTTTTATCCACTTTAATTACACTAAATAATTTTGGACAGAACTAAATACACCTCATTTTTTTACTAAATATATCTAATTGTTTTTAAAAAAATTTTATAAATAAAATTATTTAAATATTTTTTACAAGTTTTCAAATATCCATAGTTTTTTAAAAATCATAATACTTCTTAAAAATATTTTTTTATTTTATGAAAAATTACAACAAAGGAAATTTTGTTAAAATTATTTATAAATTAGAATAATAAAAAAATTATTAATAAAAATCATAAATTTTAAAATTAGTAAATAATTATTTTTACTATTTTAATTTTAAAAAATAAAATCTTATGAAATTTTAATTAAATATTTTATCTCGTGATATTATAAATGATGATGAAAAATTATTAGGTCCAATCAACATATAAAAATTGAAACTTCTTAAAATTATATAAGAAACACTATTGAATATTACATAATTTTGTTAAAATGCTACAAAATCCCCATTGCCATATCTTCAACCTCATACGAATTTGAGAACTAATAGGAAGGGTATTGAAAGAATTCGAACTAATTCGAAATTAAAATTTTTCTTAACTAGCATTGCAAGCTTATGAATAAAGAGATAGTATAAATAATATTATTGAATACTATATAATTTTGTTAAAATATAATATGCTAATTGAAAAAACTCATTGTAATAAGTAGATGGAGAAACTTCTCTAAAGAGTTCAATTTAATTAAAACCATTATAAAATTTTAATAATTGATAAAAAATATTTACTAAAAATAATAAATTAAATTTATAAAAAAATGTATTTATTAATTTATCTTTAATTTAATTAAGGTCTCATAAGATATTATTCTTTTTCTAAGATGAAAATAATAAAAGTAATTTTTTATAAATTTTAAAATTATGATTTCTTAATAATAACTTTTTTCATTACACTTATTTACAAATAATTTTAACAAAATTTTCTCTTTTTTTTAATATTTCATTAAATTTCAATTCCAACACTCTCGAAAATGTATTTTCGAGAAGTATTTGAATTCTCAAAAATGAATTTCAAAGATGTGTTATGATATCTTGAAAATGTATTTTCAAAAGTTATAAAATTTGTAAGAGTGGTATTTTAATAATTTCGCTTACAAAAAAATTTTAAAAAAAAATGAGGTGTATAGAGCGAAAACATAAGTGCATTTAGAATTCACCAATCATTTTAGGTTAATGTCATAAATGAACTATAGTAAAATGTTTTATGTAATATTTGAATTTTAAAATTTTTTAATTTGGCATCTAAACTATGAATTTGTAACTATTATAGCACTCACCTCTAGATTAGCATTAAATAATGACATATTAAATAAGCAACCTTTTAAATATCACATTAATTAACATATTTATAGTTTAAATACCATATTAAAAACTTTTAAAATTCAAATACTGTATTAAATACTTTACTAAACTTATAAATCATTCATAATATTAACCCTTAATTTTACTATGCATGATAGTTAATCAAAATATGACTTGACCTATTTTACATTTATGATGGGTTTCACACTAACGTGAAATTCTATATATGCAGTCAAGTTTTTGCTCTTTATAATAAAAAAAAGTTATGACAAAAATACTTTTAAAGTAAATGACTTAATTAACTTTACTAGAATTACTTTTTAATCCTTCTTCAATTCTTTTTGATGTACCCGAACGAACATTGATATTCATCTACCTTTGAAAGCACATAGATATGCTTATCCATCTAGTTTAAAAAATGAATAGATATGCATATCCATATGTTTTCAAAGATATATAGATATTCATATCGGTCCATTTTGAAATAAAAAGGATATGCATTTCCATCAAGCTCAAACACAAAATTTTTTTTAATTAAACACATTTTCAATTTGATTCATTGCAACATTCAAAACCCAAATTCAAAAAGTGAAAAGTAATTAACTCAAATAAAAAGCACTACAAGGGTTTTGGTTTTTAGTGGCATTTTTTTTAACGTTTAGCGGCGTTTATAAATGTCATAAAAAGATTTACGGCATTTGCGAAAAATGCCACGCAAAGTGCCGACTATTCACACGTTGCAGTAAATAGTGGCGTTTTTGAAAAAAGGCCTTAAAATTAGCAACGTTTATATTTGAAACACTGTCATTTTAGCGGCATTTCTATCTTTGAGATGTCGTTAAATTAATGGTGTTTTTATGAGGAAAAATGTCATTGCTTTGGTGGCGTTTATAACTGAAAACGCTGCTACTTTAGAGGCGTTTGAATCTAAAAATGTCTCTATATTAATGGTATTTGTATCTTTTAGTCGCAGCTAATTCAATGGCATTTTTATGAGAAAAACACCGTTACTTTAATGGCACTTTTATGAGAAAAATGCCACTTAACAAGCGGCATTTGTTGGTAAGAGCATCACTACTTATAGTGGCGTTTTATGCTACAAATGCCACTTAATTATTCATTTAGCGACCTACAACGAACGCAAATGCCATCATTATGTAAAAATTTATTATTTTCTAAATTAAATAAATTTTATTTTCATTAAAGAGCTTAAATTCATAAACTAAAAATTTATATTAACTTCATTCACGTTTAAATATACATCTAATTAATACAAAGTTTAATAATTAGTATAATAACATTCAAATATTTTATATACATTAACAAAATAAAAAATTAAAATGTATGAAATTGATGACTACATACATTTTGCTGGCTGCCAATTGATGACGAAAATTTTTCATTTTGGTCACTAGCGTGCTCAAGAACCTACTGAAAAATACCATATAATTTTTAACACTTCATTGTAAGCTTTTTATATATTTAAAAATTTAAATATATACTAAATATAATACCTGAGTTGGTGGAGCACCAAGATCATTTCCTGCAAATTGTTGTTGCACAAAATTCATAAAATGATCGAATCGATTATGCAACTACTGAAACTTAGCATGCTCTTGCTCCATTCTAGGACGTTCTTCCTCAATTTTGGTACGCTCATATTCTCTTTCTGTTTTCATTTGCTGAAAACGTTGTTGTATAATTTGTAACTCCCCTCTCAATATTGAAATGTCTCATGAAGACTAACTTGCCGAGAATATGAATTGCGAAGAGTTATGTCCATAGTAGGTAGATGGTGTTGGACCCAATCCAAGGCCTCGGACCCGTCCATGCCTTTCTTTTCTAACAACTTCTATGAATATCTATTTTTTATTTTTTGCATGTTGAGAGAATCATCAGATGCTACTTCAATCTTAGCAGTCATTTTCTCTTTCATTTTCTCGTGTGAATTTGTCATATACAACTATCAAGTTTAATGATTAATTGATTATATGTTAAAAAGAGTAAATATTTATTTTCTATTAAAATAGATGATATAAATTATCACAATTTCTTATGTTTCGACATTCATGTAAGATCCATCTTTTTTTGTATGTGTTATGCGAAAAAGTTTCACACGTCCAATTGTACCACCCATCTCATTCTCTTATACAAAAACATATATTATTTAATATGATACATATCAATCATAACTTATTCATGCATATCTAGCCTGTCAATCAAGTATTAAATTTTTGAATAATTTTAATCTCTTGTATTTATATTTTGGCCTTATAACAACACAATAGTCTTAAACATATGCAAACAATAAAATCATTTTGGGCTTTCACACATATCGATCATGAAAACCAAATTCAATTATTTTCTCCTAGTTTAATATCAAGGATTGAAGCCATTCAATATGTTGAAAGCCATCAAAAAGTTTAATTTGTATATTTGCCTTTTATATGCAAAAATACTCTCGAACAAACATAAACGACAACTTTTTCTCCCATATCAACCATAGAAACCAAGTTCAATCAATCAAACAAGTTTAATATCAAGTATTAAAGCTATCCAAAGTATTAAAATACAACAATTATAACAAATTTGTATTAAAGGCGTAAATATACATAAACAATAACTTTTCATACATATCATCTGTGTCAATTAAGTTCAAAACTTTCAATAAGTTTAATATCATGTATTGAAACTATCAAAACTATTAAAACAGAACAATAATTGTTGTTAATTGTATATTTACCTTTTAATGGTTGAAAAAGTTCATTCATTGGAATACGTTTGTTATCATAAACTTATGATTTCTTTTTGCTTTCTTGCAAAACTTTTTGATCCACTTGTGTGGCTATATTTCTATTGCTTTATGCTACCAATCCCAATTTGTTCTCTTTCCTGTCATAAAAAATAATTGCGTATATGATAGAAATACAAATATTATCAACTTAAACCATAAAACACTTTCATCATTTCATTCTACTATACAAAGTTATAAACTAATACCTCTCATTTTCTTGAGAACCAAAATCTAACCAGTTATTCATATTACCACCTAATCACATTACGGAGTAGATTTTCCATCATCACCTCTATAGTAGTATTTTGATCAAAATACTTATTCTTCAAACTATGCTTATAATCTTTCTATTTCTTTCCCAATGACTTAAGCACAAATGAAGTTCGTATTTCAAGTACAAATTTTGACTGTAATAATACAATAAGAAAAGTTAGAATCAGTAAACAATATGTAAAATAAAAAAATTTTATATCTAATTAATTATACTAATATCTCAATAAAGTTTAATGCATCGACCTTAACTTCTTCTGGAACTTTATGCCATGTTTCATAATGAATATGCAATTTCATTCCATTACGGGCTACAATGCCTAGAAATTCAGCCAATAGTTGAGCCTCTTCACCAATTGATTGCCTATCAGAGTTTGTAGATACTACAATAGGCTCGTTAGGAGTTAGTGCAAATAATTCTTCAAAGTTATCCGGCCTCTAATCCTCTGATGACCATTGTTATCAACTACAACAAATAAGAAATATATTTATAAAATAACAATACTTTTATCATTATACTCGAATTCTAAAATTGGAGTATATCATACTTGCATTCAAATTTAAAGCATAATCAATTGATGGGATACTATCTAAACCTATAACTCCCATATTGCCAGATCTAATATCAGTTGAAGGATGAGAAGTGACGGAGTTAGATCTGACAATACATTCATTTCCCTCTAAATGATTTAGTCCATAGCCAATATCTACAGATGTCGCAAACAGTTCTAAATTAATATTTTTGATATGTTTTCCTTTCAACCTACTATTCTGTATTATAGCTTACCTATATAATAAAAGCGAATATAGAAAAAATATTAGTTTACAACATATATAAAGACATTGACAATTTAAGAAATCAAAACTTACGATAGATAAAGAACATATCGATTTAATTAAATCAAAAGATAATGTATGATTTAGAATACAATAATTATACAATAGCGAATGTCACATTATTTACATACTATCATTTACTACATTATGTCTTAAACACTTGAATTACAAATTATAGTTGCACCATTTCATGGTTCTAAATATCGTTAGTAACATCTTGGCGGACCCATTGAGCATAGGTATTAGAGATATTTTCATTCAAGTTTTGTTCAACAAAAGGATAACATTCAATGCCATGTTTAACATCATCTTTGGTATCTAACCTCATATCAAATAAGTCTCTAGTTGTGTTTCGAATAACAACAAACCAACCCAATTTTTTAGGATCTTCGAAGTAAAATACTTGTTTGACTTGAGATAAAAATACATAAGGTTCATCGATGAGTTGTTGTCCAGTGTGAATTAATCGAGAAAAATTCATAAATGTTAATCCATATTGATCTTTCTTAATACGTATCATACTATTCACATTAGCCCAATCACACCGAAATGAGATAACTTTTCACTTGCCATAATAATCCAACTCAATGATGTCATTAATCATGCCATACTAGTCAACATTTTCCTTTAAAGGGTTTGTGTCCTAACACTAGCATAGTTAGTAGTTGACGAAGTCATAACAACTCCTGAATTTTGTGTACTTTTAAATCTCTCACGGGATTTAGTGTGAAATCTAAATCCATTGATGATGAAAACCTTTGTATCATTTCACAATCCGTTTCGGACCATGTGAAAGACACTTCACCTCTTCACTAGCAAGTCTTCAACTCCAAATCTATAAAAGTGAAATAAATATATGTATGTTATTAATGTTATTTATACCGTAAGCATTCTATGTAGATTTCTCATAATGGGAAATATGGCATTACTTACAGTTACTCATAACCATTTATGAAAGTTTTCAGTGAACAATTTATCAAGCTCTCGAGGGTTTGATCGTCGATAATGTGCAAAATCTTTCAAATTATTTCTATACTCACTATAAAGCATCATGATAAAGTATTAACAATAAAAAAAAAAGATAATAAATTATGTAATGAATTATTTCCTTGCTACAAAACTTACGTGCGAAATGATTCAATTGAGTCATGATGAAAAAGAACATATCGATGTGCTTATGCCCAAGATTTATCATCTAACTCCACCAATTCAGCTTTGCTTATGGGTTGTCCAAAACTTTGAAAAAATAATTATAGGCAGAGTCTGTATGCTGCATACCAATATTTCTTGATGGTTTATTAAATCTCATTTTGACATCTTCTAAATAATGGGAACAAAGTGTTATGCACTCTTCTGCTAAATATCCTTTAGCAATAGAACCTTTAGGATAGCATTTGTTGTAACAATAAAACTTT
Organism: Durio zibethinus; assembly: GCF_002303985.1. The sequence goes on along the minus strand of NW_019167960.1, from coordinate 5,556,785 downwards.
AACCTCCTCAAAAATCTATAGCATAAAACACTAGTCATATGTTATTTTAAGTTGAGTGGCTGGATCATCAATAAAATCGTAATCAATCTATTAACAATAATACCTTTCAATAGGATACGTCCATCGATAACAAATTGGCCCATCGACTTTTACCTCATATGGAAGGTGGATAACTAAATGCATCATAATAGTGAAGAAGTTTGGAGGAAAGATCTTCTCTAAATGGCATAAAATAATCATGGCTCAATCTTGAAGTTTGTCAAGCTCTTCCACATTCATACATTTTTAACATAGAGATCTAAATATGTTACTCAATTCAATTACCACAGAAGTGACTTGTTTTGACATTAATGAATGTAAAGCAATTGAAAATAAGTCTTACATCAAAATATGACAATCATGTGACTTCAATAAATAATGTTTTTACTCCTTTCAAATTTACACATCTTGATATATTTAACGCATAGCCATCCGAAACTTTGATATTTTTTAAAACCTTACAAAACACATCTTTTTCAGCTTTAGAAATCCCAAAACAAGCAGTAAATAATTGATATTTACCATTAGAAAACAACTTCGGATGAAGGTCTGGGTGAATCCCTATATCAACTAGGTTAAGCCAACTCTTTAAATCATCCTTGGATCTTCTATTCACATTGAAAATTATCCCGATAAAATTTTTGTAAACATTCTTCTCTAGGTGCATCAAATCAAAGTTATGACGTAATAAATTATATTTCAATAAGACAACTCAAAAAATATACTTTTTTTCTACAACTCAAACTCATTGGGGTCACTACTTCATCATCATCTTCATCATTTTGATCATCAAGATCACCAATTTTGTATAACTGTCACCAACTTCAAAGATATCCCTCACTTTTTTTCTTGATAGAGTCATTTTTTCATAAGTGAAATTGATATCTTTTAACTTTGACAAGATATTAGACCCATTAATGAGTAAAGGCGATCTCCTCAACTCTTTAGTTCCATCAAAGAAATATTTTTGGAATCTAAATCGATGATTATCATCTAACCATCAATGATATCTCATATAACAGAACTTTTTACCATTAGGTAACCACGTTGAACATATCTGTGTAGCACAACATGGATAAGCATAACGACTTTTGTACTCTAACTAGATAAATTCACATAAGTAGAAAAATCATTGATAGTCCATAATAAAGCAGCATGCATATTAAAGTTCTCTTCTTTTGATGCATCATAGGTCTCAACTCTTTCCTATAATTGCTTTAACTCTTTAATAAAAGGTTGTAAGTAAATGTCTATATCATTACCCAGACCTTTTTCCTCGAAAATTATCATAAACAATATAAATGATTATTGTTTCATAGCAATCTATGGTGGTAAATCATAAGAATCAAGACAACTGGCCAAGTACTATAAGAAGTACTTATCATTTTAAACGGGTTGAATCCATTAAATGCTAGTCTAAGCATAACATTTCAATGATCAGATGCAAAGTCTGAAAACCTAGAATGAAATGATTTCCATGCCAAAAATTTATAGGATACCATAATGATCCATCATCCTCCACTTTTGATGATGCCATCTCATTGAATCTATAGTTTTGGAAGACATGAAGAGTTATTGAAGTCTTGGTATTAATAAAAAATAGCGTAAAACCTTAATAGGCTTTTTTTTATACATACCTCATCACCATCATCATTCAACCTTTCATTGAGGTTTTTATCCACCCAACGAGAAATACCACATAAATGACAAGATTCTTGATTTTTTCTATCCTCTTAATATAACATGCAATCATTGGGACAACTATGAATTCTCTCATATCTGAGACCTAAATTTTTGATCATCTTCTTTAATTCCTTACAAAATTCAGAGATTTTTGTAAAAGAAAATATTTCTTTTATAAACTATAATAATAAACTCAATAAGTTTCCTGTCCATCCATATAAGCATTTCAAGTGAAAAAGATAAACACAGAAAGACAACCTTGAATACTTTGATCCCTCAAAAAGTTCTTCATTCATCTCCTCAAGCAACTTATAAAACTTTGATGTTTCTCCTCTAGGTTATTGGTCACGTACACCTATCCTAGGTTCACCAAATTCATGCATTTCAACATTAACTGATTAAATCATTTATTTTAGGAAGAAAGATTATGAAAATGTTGGTTATGAATGTTAAAAGCATCTTACAAGATGCCTTTAATGTCATTTACTATAAAAGGATTATGTTGCTATTGGGGAGCATTTGAAGTTGAAGGAATTCTAGTGAAAGACTTTGACAGTACAAACTCTCAATGAAAATACCAATTAACATATCCCGATAGAAATCCAATATAAATTAAATGTTCAAAAACAACTTGACGCATTTGCCACTTGATATTACCACACTTCACACATGGGCATAATATCATATTATCTTCACTTGTATTCTCAAATACAAAATAAAAAAAAATTTCCACTTCATCTTTGTACTATTGACTTAATCTTGACTTTTGCATCTAACTCTTATCCATTTAGTACTTGCTACATTATCAAATCAAATGTATATAAATAATTTATATGAAAATGAATATGTACAATATTTAAGTTTATTATGTTTTAAACAAAGATAATAACAAGACTAATATTTACACAAAATGAGAACTCTTTATTGTGAAGTAATTTATTAGCTACCAGAGCCCTTGAATGTTAAAACTTTGATGCTAATGTTGACAGTACCCAAGAGTATTTGTATTTAGGGTTGACTTAAGGTGAAATAAGGTGGATTTTAGAGAAAATTGTTTACACAAAAAAAATCGCAAATTGAAAAAGCTGATAGAATAGTCAAATGAAGTAAAAGCTAAAGTAAATAAGTAATGAATAGTCAAACTAGGGTTCTAAAAGACAATGCTCGAACACTAAAAGCTGAAGGAAAGGGAAAGTAAATTGTACTTGATCTGGAAAGAGAAATAGTATAATACTGAATATGAAGCTTGAAGTTGGTGATTGAATGCGCTAAGTTTAGGAAGATTTTTATTGGATAGGATTATGGAAGGCGTTTACTAAGAAAAATGCCTATAATAATTTCATCTAAATATTTTTTGAATATATTATAGGTGCCTTCACCAATATCATAGTGAAATTGTTTGAGATTATTAAAGGTGTTTAGACTACAAAAAATATCGTCAATACTTCATATAAATTTTTTATGTGTTTATGAAAGGCGATTTTTACATAATATGCCTTCAATAACACCCTCATATCAGTGAATGTAATTTTCTACAAAAAATGCCTTCACCGTTTGGGTATATTAAAGGCATCTTCTATTGAAAATGCTTGTAATATTACACAACTTAAATTTTAAGGGGTTATTGAATGTTAAAATTCCAGAAAAATACCTTGACTAATTCATTTCATATTTTTAAAGCAATTTATTGAAGGCGTGTTCCAGTGCAAAACACCTTCATTATTCCAATTCTCAAATTTTATGACAAATACTGAAGGCGTTTATTGTAGAAAAATGCCATTACTAAATGCTTATATTTTATTTTAGGTACTAACGCATTGAATAATTTTCAAGTGCTTTTATTTTAAGTCTTGTATTGGAAAACGATAATTGAAGGCGTATATTAAAGAAAAATGCCTTTAAGCATCTCTGTTTAGCGGTGTCTTCTACAGTAAAACGCCTTCAATATACCACGATGGTTATAGAAGGCATTTATTCAAAAATGCACCTTCAATATACCCTTAAACTTAGTAATCCATTACGGATTCAATATTTTCCCTCCAAAAATTTTGGGCATTATTAAAGGCGTTTTCTACTATAAAATGCCTTCAATATACTACGATGGGATTATTAAAGACGTCTTTTATTATAAATACCTTTAATATAGCACGATGGTTATAAAAAGTATTTGTTTGAAAAAGTGCCTTCAATATACCTTTAAACTTGGTAATCCATTACTGAAGGCGTTTGTTAATAACAGACGCCTTCAATATTTTCCCTCGAAAAATTTTAAGAATTATTAAAGGCATCTTCTACTATAAAATGCCTTCAATATATCGCTACACAAATTTTAACATGGTTATTGAAGGTGTATATTCAAGAAAAATGCCTTTAATAATTCTTATTAGATTTTGTAGATAATTAGTGAAGGCATTTGCATATAACAATGCCTTTAATAATTTCTTTAAAAAATTTTTGAGATTATTAAAGGCATCTTTTATTATAAAATGCCTTTAATAATTTGTTATAAACTATTGAAATCCATCATTATTGAAGGTGATTTTCTACTCAAAATGCCTTTTACAATTTTTATGAATTATAAAAGGCATTTTTTTAGGATAAACACCTTTAATAAGTTAGTTGAAATTTTTTTTTCTAAATTAAAGACATTTTTTTTTTTGTAAAACACCTTTAATAATCTCTAATAAAATTTTCATGGGATTATTGAAGGCGTTGTTCTATGGAAATGCTTTTAATAATTAATTTTATATTCATTTCCCTACCTTGAACATCGAAATCCACAGACTGCTGGTACACAGAATGATTAAAAATTGTGTTATTCAATCAAATCCTTAAACACATTTCTATCACACCATTGGTATCTTTATCTCTATTATGCCACGGACCTTCAACAAATCAACGCTGCGCACCTCTATTTTTATCGATAAGTCTTTTTTTTAGTTTACTTTTTATTTAAATATTGGATAAAGATTTTTTTGTTTTTTTGGTTCCTTAATATTAAATATACGTGTATATTTTTTCATTAACATCACCGTAAGCATAGTCATCCAAGATTCTATTCATATTGCAAGTATGCTATTTCTATATAGTATACATTAAATATTATGGTTTGCTGAACCTTGTAGTCTGATATTGTAATGTCGAATGGTATTGATGATATTGGGCGTCTGAATCATATATATACTGAATGGTTTGCTTAACCTTGTTGCTTGATATTGTTTTGCTGAATGAGTTTGTATGAAATTAAAGGGTTGAATCGTAGGATGAAAGGTGTTTCTAAGTGGTTTGCTGAAGGGTGTGTCTTAGCACATTGCTGAATGGTGTGCTGAATGGTGTTTTTGTACGAAGTATGGTAGTAGTTATATTAAATTACGTACAATGTTCAATTTAGACAGTCATATTGTGTAATTCGTATAATTATGATCAAGATTGCAAGTATTATGGACTCCGAACAACATCATTCTTCTTTTAATGAACATGCACAAGACAGACGTGTAGGCTAAAAAAGAAAGAGAAGGGCCCAAATAAACAAATCAAAGTGACTGACACAAAAATTAATATTGACTTCAATCAAAGTGGGCAGCCTGTGCTTGAAAGAGCTTCCAAGATGGCTATTCATATTGGAGCCATCGTCCGTCGTACAATTTCAATTATGTACACCGATTGATGACGAGTTCTTGATGATCTCAAGGATGATATATGGTAGTTGGTTGTGGTATGTTTATTCAACTATTTCATAAAATTTGTTAAATGATCAATTAATTAGAATTCAATGTGCTCATACTAATTGTGTTAACTCATTTAGGAGCGGTTCGACGTTCTAATTGACTATAAAAAGATTGTGTTGCAATCTGCTGAAAAAACATTCAGAGACTTTAAAAGCAGATTGACAACCCAATATAGTTTACTGCTGGTTGGTGAAGGTGATGTATTGGTTGTTTCGCCTGCGGCATATGTAGATGTCATAAGTGTTAAAGATTGGATAAATTTTGTTCAATATCGACTTTCAGAAGATTTCTCAATACGCAAACCCATTTTCATTAAAAATTATTTATAAGTCTTTATGCAATATAACCTTTGATATTCATATGTGATTGACGTAATTTCTTAATTTTGTAAAAAATCAAAGAACAACAACAGGACATTCGGGCCAAACAACAATATCACCATTAGACAGCAAGAAAGGGATATGCAAATGTGAAGTATCAGCTTGTATGTATTCACACACTTGTTTAATACTCATTAATGAATATTTATGAACATTCATTTCATACATTCTAATTCTTTTATTATGATAATTTAATAGGAATTAGTGAGCTATGGCACAGAAGTTTCCAGATGGGATGTCTAGAAATAAAGACATCTATGGAAAGATGGATCCTTCGTAGATGAAACAACCGAGGAAATGAAAAAAAAGATTGTATGTATAACTGCTTTTTTGATATAATGTATGATTGGCATTGTGGTTATATCCATGAGTGTATATTAGCTCGTATAGATTTGTTGTTACAGCCCAACTGATTATTATCTTTCAGGATGATTATGTTGCCAAAGTCAAATTTGGTGAACTGGCAACCCAGTATGGCAAAGATCCTTTGTCTTTAGCATTAGGCACTAAAGAAAGGCCTGGTCGGGTTCGTGGGGTTGGTAAATTTGTCTTGCCATCAACATTTTTTGGTAAACAATCAAAAACCCCACGAATGAGAAATGCACAATATGAAGCAATAATTTAGCAACAATAGCAATAAATTAATGACCAAGAGCAACACCTCAATGACCAACAGCAAAGACTCGTTGCTTTGGAGTCCATGTTGACAGCAATGCAGTAGGTTATGCCAGTAGGCCGACCTGATAGCATCATCCCGGTACGAGAAGCTTTCGTTGAAAGTAAAGAAGCAATCTCATCCTCCGTTACCACTCAAAAAGTATGATATTGTTTATAATTTCAATATTAAGTTGTTTATTATATTGATTGATTTGGTTTTAATACTTATATTTCATTAAATATTGTAATAGGATATTCAGACTCACAGTATGACCCTTGCTCAGGCTTTCATGGATAAGTTAATCAAATATTCGCTAGAGCATTTATCTGAAGGAAACTTCATAACCATTGAGTCTGAGGAAGGGTTATTTGATAAACCATCATTTTCTTTCATTAGTGTGGACGAGGTTAAAGAATTTTGTGAACTAGATGAATTATCAGCTGTTGATATAGTTGCTTATATAAGGCTAGCTTATAAATACAAATATGCACATTCAATAAGTAGTAATCTATATTAAGGTGTAATACTAACTAGCAATGTTGATTGTTATCGTGCAGCTTCCTATATATAAAGCTCAAGGGGAAACAATTGACTAACAGATTTAGATTAATTGACCCTAACTTCATTAGTGAGCAGAGTGGCACAATCGCATATCGTGCTAATCATGTGATCCTATGCATGAAAAGATCGGTTAATTATTATTTGCTCCCTTATAATGTACAGTAAGCTATATTTCAACCTTAATTACTCTAACCTTACCCAAATCTGATCAGATGCATAATCTGAGTATATCATTGTTATTATTTTACAGTCGTCATAGGGTGCTAATTGTGATTGACACCAAATCCTTAACACTATACTTACTTAATTCAGTTAATCCAACAGCGATGCCTAATCCTGATATTCAAACTTTTATAAAAAAGTATTACACTTATTATATTATATATATTTTGTTTCTTCATAAGTAATTTTATTTATGTATTAAGTAATTTTTTTCTTTTTAATTTAGGATAATATCTGCATTTGATAAAAAGATAAAGAAACCAAAATGGTGTCATTACCGATAAATGTGAAATATATTATTTTTATGTTGAGTTTGTGTAAATAAATATTTTTTTAAACCCACTCAATTTAATTTTCAGGTACCTCGTCAACCTGATAATATTGAATGTGGATATTATGTCCTTTGTTTTATGTAGGAGATAGTGTTACATGATTTTATGATCACACCATTCAAGGTTAGTATAAATTTGATAAACTCCTTATATCTTGAAAAAAATAAAAAGGTACATCATGTTCTCATTTCTTAACATTTACTTCTGATTTTTTTTTAGTGAGGATAAAGAAAGCTTCACGGAAGAGGAACTAGATGAAGTCCATAAAGAATGGTGTGATTATGTATTATCATTTATCAATGTTGATAAACCTTCAAGTTAGACATTGTTGGTTGAATGTAAATATATATGGAACAATTGTTATAATGTTTTTAACATGCCATTTAAGTGAAAACTTTAAATTTGTACATTGGGGTATTGATTTAATATTATTGTTATACTTAATATAAATACACTATGTGTACTTAATAAATTACTGAATACGATTATTTCATAAAAGTATATTAATATGATAATATTATCAGTTTTAATTTTGGATGTGTGGTCAATATATTGAAATACAACAATGTTCATTATGTAAATTCCAAAATGTAATTCATCGTATCAGATATATAAACCAAATGTTTTCTAGGTATAAATATATAACTGACAGCAAACGTTTTTCTGGGCATAAACCTACAACTGACTACACATATACAATATCAAATATGTTATTTTGATGGGATTAATGAAGGGTTTTTAGCAAGAAAACACCTTCAATCATCCCTAACAAAAAACATTGAAAGCGATTTTTACAAAATCGCCTTCAATAATACCAACTAAAATATTTTTGAAGTGTTTTCTGGATATAACCGCCTTTAATAATTCGTCCATTAAAATTTATCATTGGAAATATTAAAGGCATTTTGGAATATTAAAGGCGTTTTAAGCAAAAAATGCCTTCAAGCATCCCTTCTAACTTTTGTCTTTGATTTATTGAAGGCGTTTTTGACAAAAACCACCTTTAATAATCACAACAACAACTTACTTATTGGATTATAGAATGCGAGTTCGGTAAAAAATACCTTCAAGAATCCATAGGCCAAAAACGCTTATGGATTATTAAGGCGTCTCTCTACGAAAAACGCCTTCAATATTCTCTGAAAATTTTTTTAAAGCAATTGGTGAAGGTGTTTTTGCCAAGAAAATGCCTAGAATAATCAATTACAAATAATCTATGCAAAAAAGCAAAAAAAAGCTATAAAGAGGGATAAAACCTACAACCTTGTGGTAAGAATCCATACGATCCAAACATTTTTATATGCCTGTGAAAATTTTTGGTCAAATTATTAAAGACATTTCTTATGAAAAATATTTTCAATAATCTCATACAAATTTTTATGACGTGATTATTAAAGGCGTTGTTTGCCAAAAATACGCCTTTACTATATATTGAAATTTTTTATAAAAATTATTCAATGCGTTTTTATCCAGAAAAGCTGCTCATATCAAGTATTGGGTGGTGTTTATACCAACGTTGCTATTTGAAAATTTAGTCGCGTTTTGATAATAAACGCATGAAGTTTTATAAAAAAACGAAAGCTAGCGGTGTTTGTAAGTAAAAGGGCGCTACAAAACTATCGCTAATACGCCATTTTCCTGTAGTGAAGTTGGTTTATTTTGTTGGTTTAGGGTGCCTATTCCATCCGAAACTTCCAGAAATTGGCTTAGCTGATTTTGAATTTTTTCTGTTAGTATTGGATTTAAATTAAACGAGAGAGAAATGAGAGGATTATGTTTTTTTGGCAAAATGGGGGTTGAAAGGTAAATTAATGTTTTGTTCCTTTGGTTGTCCTAAGCAATTTGTTTTAAAGTGGATTTGAAATTTAGTTGTATTTAGTAGTTGGTAGTGAAAAGTAAAAACTAGATTGCAAATAACATTTCCCCAACTAATTTATGGAGAATAAGTGATTTAATCAATAACAAACAATTATTTTTATCCTTATTCAATCTCCATGTAAAATTTGAGATTTTAATTATTTGATTTCATCCAATGTGTATGTTAAAAGGCAATTAAGATATTAAATCATTTTTTAGGATTGATTAGGATTTTTAATCATAGTTTTGAGGTTATTTTAGATTTTTGCTTAGATTAGGATATTAAACCAAACCATTGATTGATTGTAAAAGCAAAAGTCATTCAAGTAATATAATGATGAGTTAGTATTGCTCTCTCGATGATTGAGTTAGGGTTTATCTAGGTCTAAATACTAAGAGGCAACATCCTCAAACTATATTTAGCTCAATCAAATTAAAGAAAGTTGATCTATAACCTAATATATTCTAAGAAAGCAAGGTTAATCATGTAAGTAAACAAAGTAACAAAGTAAGGTAAGGCAAGGTAAACAAAACAACAACTGAACAAGAAAATGAACAAGTGAACAATGGAAGTAAATCTAACCTAAGAATGCATTGAAATGGTAACATATAACATGAACAAGTATTGAAAAGTACATTTATGGCATTCAGATATTACATGCTAAAAATAAAAAATTGCACGTAAGAGGAAACACGTAAACCGAATATGAAATGCATAAAATGAAAATGAACATAACTAAATACCTAAGTGCATTGACAAAAGACATTACATAAACATTAATCTAATCTAGATCTTACATGAAATGTATTACAATGCATGAAAACAAGCTTAAACCGAAAAAAAAAAAAAGATGCAAACTGAATCTGAAATATCAAAACAGAAATTGAATTTTCAGCATCTTAAAACCTAGATTTAGTTATCAAATGGAAAAATAAACTCTAAAGGAGCTAATTACATCAAATTCATTAAGTAAACTTTGAAATCAAACAAAAAAATTAGCTAAAAACATGTAAAAGCAAGCTTAATGAGCTTAAATGAAAGTCAGCATCAAAATAAAGAAAAATGAGGAATGAACATTTAAACTAGCCAAACAACATCTAAAGGCATGAATTAAAGTGCAAGGAAAAGTAAATCTACATTTAAACACATGAAATAATAAATGAGGATAAGGTAAAAGAGTTGAACTGCCACCTAACAAGGAAAAGAGCTGTTACAAGTGCTATCATCACCTACACTACCTCTATGCGAGCAACTATGCTGCTATTTTGAAGAATTTTAAAAATTTGTAGAACGAAGTTAAACGCAAAAAAATTCAGATTTAAAGTTCTATGAACGAAGAATCTCTGATAAAAATTTTACAACAAAGTTTGCAACAATAACATAGTGATCTAAGATGAAAACCGTAACATGTACAGTGAAGAAAATTGCCAAACAACATTAAACATTCAATGAAAATTGCAAGAAAATGAATAGAAATTGCAAGAAATTTGTAAATTGCATTAAAGAAATTGTAGATGTGTTGGAAAATTAAATTGCTTGAATGAAAATTTGTAAGAAAATGTAAAGGAAAATCCTTCCAAACAGCTTCTTAAAGGAAAATGAAGAAAGCTACTTAAAGAAAAAAAAAGAAAATTGAAAAGCTCAAAAAATTGAGCTCCCAATTTCTGCCTAGAAGCTTTCTAGTTGCACTCTTCTCTTTTTTCTCTTCTCTTTCTCTTCAAGTCCTCTTCTCTTTAAGTTTTTCAAGTTTCAAGTGCACTCAAGTTGAACCAATAAAAAATCTTTGAAGTACCAAGTTAGGAACAACCATTGGCCCCCCTTTGTGTTCATATTTGCACCATCAAAATGCTCCAACGAAGCTCTTTCATATTTGGTTACTTACATTTCTTCTTGCTACTTTCTTTAGTCGCCATTTTTGGCGATCCATGAAAGACATTTTTAGTGAATGACATATCTTCTAAATACCAACTAAGCAAGTTAAATTCCAAAAAAAGAAAAAGAAAAAAGAAGCTCTAAATCAGCTCCCCAAAAGGCTTGAAATCGCAACTTACACCTTTTTCCTTAAGCTTCTATGCATTTTTTCTACAAAGCGCAAACAACTTCCATTAGCTTAAGTAAGAAAATATGCAAGGTAAGTGTAAAAATCATAACTTGAAATAGGTCTAATTAAGCTCAAATGCACATGAAAACAACTAAAAATAACCTAGAAAAATCTTCTAGTAAGTAATGGCCTCTTTTGCACACTATGTTTGACAAATGAGGGGAAATGCACCAATTTACCTCCAATTCTTCTTTAAATCATCCCTTTTCCTCATAAATCACAAAAATACCTGCCTAAGGAACATTTTATTAATTAGGAATACTTTTTCCATAATTTCTGAAGAAACTATTATAATTTCCTCATAAAAAACCATGAAAAGCTATAATAATTGTATATAAATATAGAATTATCAACTATTCACCACTATTTGCTTTAACTCCAAACTTTCTTTTCTTTTCTCTGTGAATTTTTTTCTTTTTTCTCATTTTCTTTTCTTTGGTGTTAACGCCAACAGTTCTTTTTTGTATTCTTTCTCAATTTCTTTTACTTGTTTTTTTTCCATTTTTTATTTTCTTCTTATTCTCTTTAATGTTTAACCAATCTTCCTTTTTTTTTTCTGTAAAATTTTGATCATGATTTGTATAGCTTAAAACTATCCCCAAATTAATAGTATTGGTTTTTTGGTCTTGGTTTTGGTTTCTTTGTAGAATTCTGGATATGTTTTCACTGTCAATCCATCCATCAATAGCGGATTTTGCAACGAAGATAGAGGTCTCCTCCTAACTGCCACAGATACACCCTACTTGAAAGTCTCGCACCACCACAACCTGCTCTGCATGGTTTAATATATCTCTCTACATATAGATTATGTATTTGTATGTCATTTGTACATTCTTTTTGTATTATGTATGTATGTATGTATGTTTTTTTGTTGTATTTTAAGTGACCTAGTTCCAAATCCTAGATTATGCGATTTGGTTCTTTATTAGCTCTTGGTAAACTCTCAAGATTTGTCAATCGCCACAAACGAATCCAACTTTCGCTTTGGAGAAGAAAAAGAAAGAAGGTATATAAAACTTTATAAGGCAAAATGACATTTATCAATTCTTTTTTGTATTAGTTTGTTTTTGCTATAGTAGATGCTTACTTTCAATGCCCAATTGCACTCAAGATGAAATCTATGCTCCTTTGAGAGAGAACAAATAAGTATTATTTGCTAAAACTAGTGCAAGACAAGCACAAATAACTAATCAAACATAAAAAACCGCTACGGGCAACTCTTGATTCTATTGAAAATCTTTTTTGTACTATCCTTCCTTTATTCCTTTTTTTTTTTATAATTTTTCAAACATTTATTGTTTTAATCGAGTGTAATTTGTAAAAGTGAACAACAAAATTCTTTTGTCAATATTTGCTTATCTCTAATAATTTCTTAAAAATAAAACTACTCATGCATTCAAAATCGAATTAAAAGGATTAATAAAAACTTTGCATTTGCTATATACCTAGCTATATTATAATATATTATCATGATTTTCTAGCCAATTTAACTTTGTTTACAAGAATTAAGTAAAACAACTCAAAATCATTTAAGAATCGGCAAAAAAAACTCCAATACTTGAAAACCTATTAATCTGCCCATCATGAATAGAAACTAGACATAATGAAAGTACTACAACAAATGAGTTATCAGAAATTTGCAAACTAAAAATAAGGGAAGACAAATAACAAAACATAGGAATATCATTTTTATATTACATTTGTCGAAATGCATACCTATACTAATATTAATATGAACACAAGATAATTACCATATTCAAATTGACATTCAGTTGCCATCACGTATACGTACTTGAAATTTTCATAATTCTACTCTTTATATATTATTTAAGAACATAGGTTTTAAAAAGTGCATAATTTTTAAAATATAGTGCAAACATACTTTTAAAGGAAGAGTAAGCCCAGACACATTGCATAACGAAATTTATTTATCCATGCTTTGAAGGCAATCAAAGAAGTTAATTTCTTGGTCATCCATACACACTGCACTTTATGCAATTGAATGATTCCCTTATCTATGTTGTATCGAAGTTTTGTTTTAGCAAGTATCTTATTTTAGTGCCACTTTAATAGATAAAAGAGAATATGTTTTAGATTGAGTTGATATGATTCTAACTCTACTTAAAAACTTTGAAGATGTTCGCTCTGTTCTTGTTATCCAAACTAATTTCAAGTAAGCCAATTAATTAAAATTATTGTCAAAGTTAGTCTCATGTTTTGTCCACTCTTGCCTTTAAAAAAAATCATTTGGCTTAGTAAGATTTAACGAACCACCATGTGAGGCTTCAACATTGTGATTTGTAAACGAAGAAAAAATTAAAGACATTAATTGATATGCTTTGATAATATGACATATTGCGGGAATAATTACAAATATGACAGATAAGGCCCATTAAACTTACTAATTGCTATTATATAGGGTGATGTTACAATTAAAAATATATAGCTTTGTCTTATTGGTGTGCCAAAGGCCATGAATAATTAAGTTAAAAATTGGGCAAAAAATTTTTACGCATTTTATATTTAGGGGCATTAAAGGTTGAGTGGGGCCATTGTTGTACCAACTTAAAGAAATGGTAATTTCCAACATAAAAAATTTATATAAATAAGTTTGTTTAATTATTAACATTAAACTATGTTTGAGCTCGAAAACATAGCTTAATGTTTTCAACATCCATATAAATAAGTTTGTTTAATTATTTTGATTTAATTATTAACATAAAAAAATTATAGAACATACTTTTACCTTATAATATTAATAGTATAAACTATATTAATAGTATATATATTAAACTATATAAATGTTTAATGTTGAAAACATAGTTTAAAAAATTATATAAACGGACAAAGCTCAAACATAGTTTAATGTTTCAAGGTAAAAGTTATATGGATGTTGAAAACATTCATCAAGCCCGGTGAGGTGGTTTGTTTGCTAGGTAGTATAGGGACAAATGAGGTATTTTCCATAGGGATGTAAAACAAATTGAAAATGAAGAAAATTTATTTATGTTTTTGATTTGTTCGTTTATTTTTAGGGTTGTATAAGATCAGTTCGAGTTTAATAAAAATTTTTACACTATGTTTGAGCTTTTTTCATTTTGATATTAGGATGTTTGATTTTGATTTGGGATAAACATATTTAAGTTAAACGAATTTGTTCATAATATTAAACGAAGATGTCCACAAACAATTAAAAATGTGTTCATAAATAATAAAAAAAACTATAATCAAACAAATTTAAATAAACAAACAATTATAAATTTATAACAAACAAGCAGTTTTAGTTTTAGCTCACAAAATATAGAAATTATTGGGCTATTTGGCTAATTTTTCATTATCAGAAATTAAATGAATAATACTGAAGAATAATATGAGTGAGTGAATAACAATGTAAGATCAATTATATACCTTTGTAATTTTATAATAAAAGAATAAATGAACTTTAAATGATCTATAAACAAACGACATTTATATAATTTTAAACAAGATTATTTACGAACATAAACAAATTAAATATACCTTTGTTTGAGATCGACTTGTTTAATAAATGAATTTGGAATGTCGTTTATGATCATTTGTTAAGCTTAATAAATATTGTAACGGTTTTTTAGACCCCTAGATAAAATTTTGAAAATTTTCAAAATTGAGGTAGTTGCCCAAAATCTTTTTTTATTAGATGTGATTGGTCATCTAAAAAGTTTATCTTTTTAATAAACTCTTAAAATTAATTAAAACTTATTAAAAAGCTAAATTTTTGTCTACGAAAACATAATCTAGTTTAGAAGTATAATTACACATGAGAAAAAATTAGCATATCTACAACGCTCATTTTAAAAATGCACTAACTGATCATATGTTATCATTTTACTTTAATAAAAATGATTTTAATTTTAATATTTAAAATAATTCCTTTAATTTAATTTTAAATTTTTTTGTAAAAATCTTCCTAAAACCTTTTACTTAGAAATAAAATAAAAAATTTTATTTTCAAAAAATTTCGCTAGATTACCTAATACCTAGGTGGAATTTCGAAAAATATCTTTCCACTTAGATTCTCAAAATAATCCCCAAAATCTAGTGAAATATTCTTTTATAAGAATAATTATTGAAAAGCCTTCTAATATTTGTGTAAAGTCTCAAAAATTATTTTTATTTAAAAATATTATTTTTTATTTCTAAAAAAATAAATTTTCAAAATCACTATTTATTACTTTATATTTCTTTTGATAATAGTAGAATGCAAGGAATGTAACATGAAGTAAATACAAATTAAAAAATGCAAACAATCAATTTGATCCATTTTGTAAATATCTAATTTTATTTCCTTTTCATTATTACTTTAAAAAATTTTAATAATAAAAAATTTATTTATTTATTATTTTTTTTTGTGAAAAATTTTTCTTCAATTCTCCAATATATTTAAGAAAATCAAGTTTTTGCTTAAAAAATTTTCATAATTAATTTTGGTAAAAATAAAATGACATTTCTTAGAAAAAATGTATAATTTGAATTTCTTTCAATATTTAAACGAGGTCTCTAAAATCATTTTTTGTAAATATTATTCTTTATGTTTTTTGAAATTGAGATTTTTCTATTCTATACTTATTATTGATGTATAAAATGCATACATGACAATGTGAGCATTAATTAAATGGTGCATCTAGTTATATTTTTCACCAAATAGATTTTATTTAGGATGAAAATGGTATTTTTTATATTAAAAAATTTATTTTTATTTCTTTATTTTTTAACTTCTCAATATTTAGGTGAAATTAAAAATAATTTTTCAATTAAAAAAGAGCTTACATTATGAAAAATATATTTTAAAAAACAAAGATTATATTTTTTTGTAAAATAATTATTTAAATCCCCTCTAATATTTAGGTAAGATATTCAAATCACATTTACTTAGAAATATTATCTTATATTCCCCTTTTTCTAAAAAAAGTCTTCAAAGCTTCATCTTTGAATCATGAAATTTCTATACTTCATTTTTTATTCAAATATCATTTTATTTCATTATACATCCACAAACAAATTAATTTTAAAAATGTATTTATATTTTTATTTATTACTACAATAATAATTATTATTTTTTTCACGTCTTAAAATAATATTAACAAGCCTAAAAGAATTATTATGGAGTCATGAAAATCAATGAAAAAATATATATATGTATATATATATATACCCAAATGAAACTTTTAAAATTTAACCTAAAACACCAACAAAAAGGCTTAAGTCGGGCAATTGAAGCCCAAGAGGTAGGTAGCAGGTCGGGCCCAATTTCACAACAGATTGGGTCGGGCTTTTGTCTAGTCTGAATATAGCAAAATTTGGGTTTGGCTGACCCGGTTCCCTTTCTCTTTTTTTTTTTTTTTCCTTTAGAAAACCACCATTTTTTCAACTTAGTATCTATTTTCTATAAACTGTCACCCCGTATGCCCAATTCCCAGAGACCGGCCGACCGTTACCCTTTATTGGCGGTCGTTGCCATCTAACGGCCTTTTCAACCCAAAATTTTATTGAAGGCTCCTGCAAACCCCCTATTCTCAAATCCAGCCTTGGTTTTTCGCAAATAGCCTTACAACAGCTTAGACCTACCCCTAAAACCACGGCATGAACACCCCAAAATCTCCCCCGCCATCGCTCAAACGCCACTATTTTTTACTATGCCCTTCTTTTACCCGTTTCTTTCTTCCTTCCATAAACTCGACCTCGAAACTCCAAACCAAAAACCCCAAAAGACTCCCCCTTTCTTTTCATTTTTTTACTATTTTTCACTGCAAACCCCCTATTCTCAAATCCAGCCTTGGTTTTTCGCAAATAGCTTTACAACAGCTTAGACCTACCCCTAAAACCACGGCATGAACACCCCAAAATCTTCCCCGCCATCGCTCAAACGCCACTATTTTTTACTATGCCTTTCTTTTACCCGTTTCTTTCTTCCTTCCATAAACTCGACCTCGAAACTCCAAACCAAAAACCCCAAAAGACTCCCCCTTTCTTTTCATTTTTTTACTATTTTTCACTGAGGTTCCTCTTCTCGGAAAGGATTATGATTTTTTTTTATGTTTTTGGTTAAGATAGGGTTTTAGGTGTGTTTCATTTTGGGTTGCGAAAAATAAATTTTTTTTTGGGGTGGGTTGTTGTAGTTTAGGCGATTATCTTAGTGTTCTTGGCTATTTTAGGTGATGTGCAAACGATGGTCTCAATTGTGGTGGCTTATGGGCTTAGCTTGTGAGCTTGGCTAGCATAACGGTAGTGTTGTTGGCTATGGCAAGGATGAACAAGGCTATGTCTGTGGCAGTGAGGGAAGCTTTAGAGGGTGGTTGTTGCGAGTTGTGGCAAATGGGAGTTATGATGGCTTGAGGGTGTGGGCGGTGATGGCCTGGTGGAATTTTTTAGGGAGGTGGGTGGTGGGAAATGGACGCCAAATAGGAATGAATGAGGGTTTGGTATCTTCCTGGGTGGATAGAAGCTTCAAAATTTTGCTATTTTTTTAGTCCATTTATGCTGTCTATCCTTTATGAATTTTGCCATTTTGTAGAGCCAAACCTCTGATGGATGCCACTATGAATTCAATTTCTTTTGGACTTATCCTTGTTGTTGCAATGGCATTGCAACATTCCGGGAAAAAGTGTTGGATAAATTTGTGTTAGGAATCAATGAGGGTAAAAAAAGGTAAAAATGAGAGAGTTGAGATGGCTTGGATTTGGGATAGCTGCATGAAAAAGGAGATTTTTTTTATTGAAATTCTTGTAAATTTTTTAGTTAAAGTAATTAATTTTAAATAAAATAAAATTGGCCCTTAAATGGAATTCAGGTTTACAATTGGACCATGTGTTTTCATTGGACTTTCAAACCCAATCGATTGAATTTTGAATTGTCTCAAATTAAATTGAATTGGATTTTAGCCATACAAAATAATTTCGAAAATCGAATATTCAAAATCAATCCAAACAGGGTCGATACAATTAAAACGATTTAATTAGTCTAAATTGAATCGTTAAATCTGAGTGTAAAAATCAAGCAAATTCTAATTGCTTCAAAAAAATTGGTGTTTATAACTATCATTTTTTACACATTATTGAGAATCAAGAATAGGATAAAGATGTCTATGAATCATAAAATTTAGGGATTATGCCCGAAGGTTTTACAAATCTCAACACCTATGAATGCTCTTCTCAATAGAGGCTTCATAATTTTAAAATTTTAAAATATTCTATCCGAAAGACTAACAAATCATTCTCATATTTACCCGGAGGTATTGGCAATAAATTTCTCATCTTGATGCATAGAGGTCTTGGGGATTTCACCTAAAAGACTTACAAATCGTTTTGATCTTTGCTCGTAGGTCTTATAAATCTTGACATCAATGAATGCTCCTTTAAATAAAGGTTTCATAACTTTAAAAATTTACTTGAAAGACTTACAAATCTTACCTAAAGGCCTTACAAATCATTTTTTAAAAATTTACTTCTCTCTCTGAAAAGAAATGAAATCTTCAATTTTTAAAATTTCTTAAAACTCAAATATCACCACCAAAAACTTTGAAACAAGTTAGGATATAACTACCGAAAAGAACTCAAATGTCACCATTGAGAAAATTCAAATGTCTTCGGATATCGCCATAAAAAGAATACAAAATGACTTCAGACATCACCATCAAAGAAAACTTCGATATCATCACTAAAAAAATGTAAATATCTTTAGATATTGCCACCGAGGAGAATATAAATGATATAACTACAAAAAAAATACAAATGTCTTGGGATATCACCATTGAAGAGAACTTAGATATTGCAATCGAAAAATTTTAATGAAATTTAGGCTTGGATACTCGGATATTACCATTGAAAGATTTGGACAAAATTTTGCTAAAAGATTTTAAAATTGCTTAGATATCATGATCCAAAGAATTTTGAAGAAAATTTGATCACAACATTTTCCTTAACTAGTGCCAACTTTATTGGGCTTAAAATCTCAACTAATGCCAACTTAATTGGACTTAAAAATCTCGATGCCAGCTAAATTAAGTTTAAATCTCATTGGTGTCAGTTAAATTGAGCTTAAATCCCATTAATGCCAACTAAATTAGGCTTAATTCTCATCGGTGTCAGCTAAATTAGGCTTAATTCTCATTGGTATTAACTAAACTAGGTTTAATTTTCATTGGTGCCAGCTAAACTAGGCTTAATTCTCATTGGTGCCAACTAAATTAAGTTTAATTCTTATTAATGCTAGCTAAATTGGACTTAAATCTCGTCTCTTTTAAAGTTTTTTTACATTTATTCTTTCTAAAAACTCGATTTGTTATCATATCTCATCTTTTTCATTAAACTAGGCTTAATTCTCATTGGTGCCAACTAAACTAGGTTTAATTCTCATTAATGCTAGCTAAACTAGACTTCAATCTCATTTCTTTTAAAGTTTTTTTACATTTATTCTTTCTAAAAACTCGACTTGTTATCGTATCTCATCTTTTTCATTAAACTAGGCTTAATTCTTATTGGTGCCAACTAAACTAGGTTTAATTCTCATTAATGCTAGCTGAACTAGACTTAAATCTCATCTCTTTTAAAGTTTTTTGACATTTATTCTTTCTAAAAACTTGACTTGTTATCGCATCTCATCTTTTTCATTCATTTCCTCAACAATTCTTTCCTTTTTTACAAATTCTTTTTCTACTCTTCAAACTATTTTGTCATTTTTACCTCTCATCAAACTATTTTTTTTTTCTTTTTTTTTTTGTTTCATGATAGACTTTCTTATTTCTTTTTTGCTTTTTTTTTTCAAACTCTTTTCTAAAAAATTTGTTCTTTACCTTCTATAACTTAAAGTGTTTTTATTTTTTCTTTCTTTCATTTTTTTCAATATTTACGAAGTTGACAAATATAATGTGGAGTGCAGGTATGTTGCGGGCCTAGTCTTGCCTATACGGGCAAGCTTGTATGCTGTGTGGGTGGTCTAGATACTTCTCCTATGCTTATTGTGTTAACCTTCATAATTGTCCCTGGTGCGCGAGCTTTGGTCCCTGGTGCACTCACCCAGAGTATGACATTCTCTCTCATCTGATTGCATGATGACCTCGTTGCGTCTTCTACATTGAACTACCTAATCTGGTCTTAAAATTGTCATAAGTCTTTCGCTAGTTCCTAGCTCACCTCACTGTCTGGAAGTTCTTTCTAGCATACTAAGTACTCTTATTTTGGCTGATAGTTCTTCTATCTCACCTCTCAATTAGCAAGAAGCTGTGGACCTTCCTTTCATATGAGACCCTGGCTCCTAATGGTGTATACCTTGACTTTGCCCATCTTGGATCTTTCTCATCCTTATGAAATGAGTTTGAGCATGCTAACATGAAACATTGGGTGTACCCTCAGCTTTGGTGGCATATCCAACTTATAGACAACCTTACCTACCCTCTTAAAAACTCTAAAAGGTCCCCTGTACCTCAGGACTAAACCTTTGTATAGCCCTTTTATGGTACGGGTATAGCTTCACCAAAACCTAATCCTCTACTTAAAACTACACGTCATTTTTTATTCTATCCACTTTTTCAATCTTTTTGTGACTTTGTGTAGATAGACTCTAGCCAAGTTAACTTACTCATGCCAAGCCTTGGCAAATTTGTACGCTGTTGGATTAGGATTTGTATAATCTGCAACAATCGAACCAGGTGTTAATGGTTACTGACCTATCATAATCTCAAAAGAACTCTGATTCATTGTTTCATTCCTCTGCAGGTTATATGAGAATTGGGCAAAATCTAATAGTTTTAGCCAGTCCCTTTGCATGGCATTCACATAGTGCCTGAGGTAGACTTTCAATAGTCCATTCACTCGTTCAGTCTACCCGTCGATCTACGGATGCATGCTAGTGGAAAAGTTCAAGTCTGACCTCTGACCCTAACAACTCGAACAACTCAGTCCAAAATTGCCCTATAAAATGTTCGTCCCGATTACTAACAATGGTCCTCCATACTTCTTAGTACTTCATCACGTACTTCAGGAACAAACGGGTTGCATCTTTGGCTGGGCACTTTTTGGTTACTGGAATAAAAATCCCATACTTGAAAAACCTATCCACCACTACCATGATGCTCTCAAACCTTCTGTTTTTGGTAAGTTGACTATGAAGTCTAAAGTGATGTTCTCTCATGGTCGCTCTGGTATCGGCAATGGCTCCAAGAGACCGCCTAGTTTCTTGAGCTCTACCTTGTCCTGTTGGCACATAAGATAAATCTTCACATAGGCCTCCACATTGTCCCTCATGTGTGACTAGTAGTACCAATCTTCTAACAAGGCTAAGGTGTAGCTCACTTTTGGGTGACCAGTTCACCTGGAATCGTGGCATTTTTACAAAACTTCCATGCAGAGCTTCTCATGCTACAACATAAATAACCTACCACCCTTGGGGTATAACAAGCCATCCTACAACTAAAACCGCATAGTCTTACCTTACTTGGTGTACTCGATAAGAGCCTTGGCTATAGGATCATATGTGAGCCCCTCTCTAATGTGTGGCACTAAAGACCTATCTGGTTGGCTAATGGCAGCAAGGTTTGCCTTCCTGCTCAGGGTGTCCATCACTATGTTCGTTAGTCCTGGCTTGTACTCTAACCTGTAATTAAAATCCATAAAAAAAATCCTACCAACAGGCTTATTTGAGAGATAACTTCTTTGGCGTCTAAAAGTAGCTGGTTGCAACATTATCTTTTCTGACCACGAACCTTGACCCTAACAGGTAATGCCGCCAAGTGTGAAGCAGTGCACCACTGTTGTCATCTCTTTCTCCTATACCGTGTACTTACACTTAATCTCGTTGAGCTTTTGGCTCTTCAATGCGACCAAATGGTTCTTCTACATCAGCACTTCCCCTATCGTAAATGTCTTTATGCAACTACAAAAATCCTATGATGATGACATTTTTTCATGATTTTAGTACTCAGTACAAACGTAAGTGACCTTTTTATGATGCAAATTTCAATGTTTTGTCATATAGATGACTCTATAATGATAAAAATGTGAATTTTTTTTCATGACACAAATGTACCTAACAAAAAGGCCATTATAAAATTTTTTTACTAGTAAATTTCCTTTTCATTATGCTAATGCCTCTTACTAATGCAAATGATATTGTTTATACTTGATACAGATGCCCTAAAAGTATAAATGGAAATTTACAAATTGTTGATTTTTTTTTATAATGCAAATACTTCTTACAACTACAAATTTTCATTTTAAAAATGGTGATGCCAATGTAAATGCAAAAATTTTTATGATGCATATGCACCAATATGGATGCAAACACTAATATTTAAAATGGTGATGCAGCTACATGTCAAAAGATGTAAATGTTAAAAATATCATTTTATCAAAAATTTTCTTTCTTAATTTCACCTACTTCGCATTGCCCATCATATTAAATCTTGAATTTCTTTCCAAAAGGATCTCGACTCTCATATTCTTTCACCTATTGTAATTTTGTTTCCTTACCGATTTTCGCTTTCTTTGCTTTTCAACAAGATTTCTTGATTTTCCCTTCATTTTTTAACAAACTTTCCTTTTTATTTCCACCTTCAACATACAACATGCAACATGTGTTTTGGACTTTTATTGCAAATTAAAAAGACAAACTACCATGTTCCTCCTATTAAATTTTTTTTTTCAACAACATTAATTCTTCAATGAAAAAATAATTTTTTTCTTGAATCTAAACTGGTTTAAAGGTTTTCACAATTCAATAATTTTTTACACCAAATATGATTTCTTTATTTTCACAAAATGCATCACTAATCACTCAAAATTTTTTGAAATGACCAACAAAACTACCTCATATAATTAAATTTCATGGTCAAAGATATGAAATATTCAAACAAATATGACTTTGGAGTCTCTTAGAAATTGATGTTCCCTATTAGAAATGAAAGATGTGATAATTTTTATTTCAAACATATTGAATGGTTCAGCATATCAAGGTTTCAATTCATTCAGGAATGCTTCATCACTTGAAGGGAACAAAAAAGATGCATACTTTTTTATCTAGGCTAACAAATAAAACATAAATTTTCTAAAAAGCATGAACTTATTGAAAAATCAAACATGTTTGACACTCTCTTTAATATCCAAATGTGGCATCTTGATAGATGCCAAGGTCAATTGGGATGGGCTCAAGATTTTGGAAAAAAATTTGAGAACGAGAAGAAGGCTCAAATTTTCAATATCAATCCCTTTAATGGATTTCAAAACTTTTAGGGCCTTGATATTTTTGGATTTTTCATGGGTTTGAGTTGCTTGTTATTAGCCTTTATTATTTTACTTGGCATTAGGAGTGGCCTTAAAGTCTTCCAAGTTTACTTTAGACTACCCTTCATAAAGTTTCATTCTAGGGCCATATCTCTTTTTTTATTTTTTTCTTAAATTTTTTTATTGTTCCAGTCGAGCACTTAATAATCCAAATTTCATCCAAAATAGCTTAATGGTTCAAACAAGTAGTTAGGCAATGAAAGAAAACAAAAGACTAATATATTATATGATGATTCCATGAAGGAAAGATATTCAATTTAAGCATCCATGCTTGATCAAAATGGGTTTTTTAAAGTATTTAACGTAAACCAAGGTTAGGGGTTTTAAAAGAAAGGATAAATAAGCCTAAAATGTATTTAAGGGTGATCAAATGAAAGATTTTTCATATCACATGAAAGGTTTCTTTTGGACATTTGTCTTGTCATTTTCCCACACTTGCCTCTCTATCATTTTATCCTTATTCTTTTATTTATTTTTACTTTGCTTTTTTTTTTTTACTTTTTTTTCTTCTCTTTACTTTTCTTTGTATATATCCACTTCTAATTGAATGAGTTCAAAAATTTTTTGAACTCATTTATTAAATATTTGCCCATCGACATATACGATTCCCTCTTTTACACTTGTAGTAGGACTTCACTGTGTATAGTTCTTTGTTTGGATCAATTTTTAGGAAGTTTCTAGATTTAATTTCATTTGGAAGTTAGGGATAGTTATTTCAGTTACAAGTTATTTTTTTTTGGTTACTTCATCTTAGCTACTGTTTGGTTGTTATTTGACCTTTCTAATTTTAGTATTCTAGTTTAGAATTACATTCAAAACATGTTAGATTTAATTCCTAGCACTTTACCTACTATTTGGATTAATTTTTCAAGCATGCTTGCTTCATGTGTTATAGCTATGTTCTTTGTTAGTAGTATATTTTGCTTGTGGTTTTCCATACTTGTTCATGCTAGCTTATTTTTGTATATTATTTTCAATTGAATTAACTATAAAGGAAGCTGAGAGATAATAGGTATTTAGCCTGAACTTCTTTGCTAATCCTTTTGGGAATGATATCTTGACTTCAGTCACTATTATTACTTGCATAACTTGTGTTTTTGTAGAAATCAACCAATGAAGTTTTTTGACATCGTTGTTAGGGATTAGGTTTCAAGAATTCTTAGGTTAATATCATGCTTTTACATGCTTGTCTATAATTAATTCACCTTTTAATGTACATTGCCATAGCTTAGCTTAGATTAGAGTACATTATCTTTCTTCTACATAGCTTCAAAATAGATACGTTAGTGTATATGGCTTTAGTATACATAGCTATTATGTTTTTGTTTAGGATTTGTTTTTCTTCGCATGTAGGAATCAAATTTTTACAAGGTAGCTAAGTACCATGAGGACTAGGCTAGACCTTATTCTTCTAATGATTACTTAGTGTAATGACCAAGTGATGAAAACATAACGAAAAGAGAGTTGGCCCTTAAAGTTTTATCTGAAAAAAGTAGACTCTCTAGCAAATCAAATAGAGATCATTAAAGCTAAAAGTGATCTTAAGGCTACTATAGTCCATAACTTTCCAAGTCAATGTGATAATAGTCAAGTGCATGGTGTAATTTACCATAATGATAGGTGTCCATATGACCAAAAATCCCAATCTTACTTAAACACCTACACTAGTCAAACTTGGAAGGGTAATATAAGCATATGTGGGATATTAGTTTGAGGCATTTCTTTAGTTTACCACCTAAGTATATCCTAACTTATCCTACCAAGCATTCATTTCTATAATAATCTCTACCATCACCACACAAGTACCTCAAGTTCTATATTATGTTCCACCACAACAAAATTTTTCTTCATCACAACACCATTCATCTCCACATTGCTTTCCATCACATAATATTCATTACCATCTCCTACACAAGAAAAGAAACCATCCCTTGAGGAGACATTTAATGAATGGCTCCAAACTCAAGCAAAAATCCTCTAAGACCAACAAAAGGCATTCAATAGGAATTTTGGGCCATTTAGCCAATATGTACATACCATAAATGCTTGCCTTCAAGATTTAATGTCCGGTACTATATGTTGGCATTTGCCCTTCAAGCCGAATTATATTTTGGCTAAGATATTGTTATATTTATAGTACTTTAATATTTGATATCTTATAAAGATCTTTTTTTTAATCATTGAACTTGTGCACATATATTTCAATGTTGATGCATATATGATAAAGTTATTGGAATATAAATAAAGCATTACAAGGGAATTACAATGAGATAATAATTATGAGATTATCATTACATAAAAGCTATATGTTCTAAAATTGCTCTTACTCAATGCTTTACCATTAAGAGAATATTGACAAAAGTTGTTAAGATTAGCACATGGTTATGCTTTTGTTTATGAAGCAAGCAACTGATCTCGTAGGTTAAAGTTTGAGTAAACTTGAGCTAACATGTAGGTGTTTATTACAAGAACAAGTTCACTAAACATGACCCGATATGAGAATGCTATATGGTAGTTCAAATAATATCTATAGCTACATCCTCATGTGATGGTTGTATAAGTGATTCTTTGTCTTGAGATCACTTAGGATCTTATATGATTAATGTTATACTTTGACTTTACTTTACTTATGGTTCTAACCAAGAATGCTCCAATCGAGTATTGTTTAGTATAACATAAGGCATATGAAGATGTAAGAAATAAACAAGATAGGATTCATCACCTTGTGTGGTCAACAGAGTATCTCAACTAGTTTTAATTGAATTAACTTGAGAAATTTTTTGCCAAAGTGAAATAACAGTTTAGAATTGTTCTTAAACTTATTTGTGAGTTAATGTCAAGGACAAGACTTAACATGGTTAGACAAGATTCAGTAGAAACTAAACCATACTTAACGTTCAAACCAAGATACTATATGATGAGAGGATACTAATTATACACTAAAATCATTCACGAATAGGTTGGCAAGCCATATTGACTTTGCTTTAGCAATTAGAGGTTATGGCAAATGAAGCTAGCATTGATCATGATAAAAAAGCTCAAAATGAAAAAAAAAAATTGGCAAAAGCAGAGAATCCCTAAAAAGAAAAATTTTGAAAAAATTCTTTCTTTAAACTTATTTTTCAAAAAAAAAGTTTGCATTCAAATTAAGTGATTGTTCTTAAGATGACAAATGGATATCTTTCATCATCCTTCATGGATACGAAATTATTCCATTGCTACCCTTTTAAGCCTGAGTTTTTTCTAAATTAACCTTGATCGAGGATCACCCTTTACACTGAAAGGTAAAAGAGGGACATGTTTAAGAATCATTCATGGCAAGGTCCTAAAAATGAACCCTATAAGTTGAGAGACAAATGTTAAATAAAATGAGTTCCCTAAAAGTTTTATACTTACTTAGCTAAAAGTGAATATATATATAGAAAAAGGAAAAAAAGATAAAGAAATAAAATAACTAAATGGAAAGTATGGGAAGATAAAAAGACAAATGCCCTAAAGTGAATCATTCAAATGTGAAAGAATAATATTTGGTTTTATCACCCTTAAACACTTATTTTTAAGCCTATTTATCCATTTCTTTGAAAACCCCAAACATTGGCTGATGTTACATCCTTAGAAAAGTCCATGTTATAATGTATAGATCTGTGGACCTATTGCTAGATATAGATTAAAGGAGTCACCACCAATCTTTTTTATGTAGGTGCGATTAGTCACCTAATTGAATCTATCCCATTTTAAAAAAGAGTCTTAAGCTTGACTTAGGTATCTTTAAATGATAGATTCTAGTCTACGAAACTAAGTTTAGGTTAGGAAGTGCAGCTATATGTGAGGAAGGTTATACCATTTTCACAGTTCTTATCCAAGGGATGGTACCAATTTGATTTCAAGTTATCCAAGCCTAAAAAGTATCTTTATAATTTTACCAAATAATTTAATTATTGAAAATTGATCTTAAAATTACTCCAATAGTTTGGTAGCAACATAAGATAATTTTCACCTTAGGAGTATTCACGAAGGCTCCATCGACGGATTCATTACCATATTTTATTTTAAAAAATAATAAGTGAAGTCTTTCAATAGTTTGGTAAAGTTTTACTTTGATGTAGATTTTTTAATAGTTTGGTCATATTTTATTGTAAAATCACTTATAAAATTTATTTTAAGAAAACTCATTAAATTTTTTAATAGTTTGGTAATATTTAATTCAAGATTTAGATCCTTCAATAGTTTGGTAGGATTAAAACAAAATATTTTATTTTATTTTTTTACAAAAAATAGATTATGAAATTCTCTAATAGTTTGGTGTGAAAATATTTTTAAATTTGACCAAAATGATAAGAAATTTATATATTTTTTCAATAAAATAAATAACATAAAAATAGATTTGAAAATAAAGCTCGTAATAAAGAATAAATCCGATATGAAATTCTTAATAATCACAAATTGATTATTTTCTAACAAATTTTTAGGTGAGAAAATATTTTTAAATTTAGCCCAATTTGTGGAAAATTTAGATATATTTTCAATAAAAACTTAAGAAATAAAAATAAATAATTTAATTCTTTCTTATGAAACATTTTATTATTCCAACAACAAAATTTTAAGAAAAAGAATGGATTCTTGAATATTCTTGAAGTGAGGAAAATTATTTAAGAATTTCATCATATCAATGAAAAAAACATAAAGTATTTTTTCAACATTTATATATTAAAATAAAAATAAAGACCATTTAAAAAAAATTTTATGATAATAAAATTGGTACTATCTTTTGGATAGGAATGTGGAAGTGCTATAACTTTTTGTATATGTAACTGAACTTCCAAACCTAGTTTTGACAAATAGACCAAAACTTGTTCTTTTAGGGACCTTTAATCAAGTTTAAGAAATCTTTCAATGAATAAAATTTGATGATCAATTACACTTGAATAAAAAAGATTGATAGCAACTCCTAAATTAGTGTTTAGCAGTCAAATTCAGGGACTTACAAGTTCTGACAAATATAATGCTAATTTGGAGTCTAGTTGAGAAAAATGTCTTTATGTTGGAATAAAATTTAAAAGTACATTGTTTGAGATATTAAGATTATAGATTACTTTTATTTAAGAAAAAACACAAAAATCAAACCAAGGGATTGATCTAGATAGGGTGGGTGGGGCCAACTACTCATATTGAAATCCTAAATTTGTTTAAGTTTATTATAAAAAAAATAATCAGTTTTAAAATTTTAAACTTTACCCTAAGGAAATCTTTTATCATATTTGCCCCTATTGAATGAGGTTCTTACAAAAAACGTTTTCTTATTGATCTAGTAATTAAACATTTACACTTTAGGTGATAAGCAATTTTATTATAATATATATTAACTTTCTAAAAAAACGAACAAAGTACTTTCAAAGTTCATATAGATAATATATTAAGTATAAATCAATAAGAATAAAAAATAAAAATCATCATTAACAAACATAGATTTATATCTTCACTTTTGTTTTCATTATATATAAAAAAAATTGATGAAAAAGAAATACAATATATTAGTTTACTAAAAGTAAATTAATCTGAACATATTGATTTTTCTTCTGTCACATATTATATCTTTAAGTAAAATTATATAAAATTAGTAATATATACATGTGTCGAAAGATGACTTATCTATGATATAATGGTATTTAGATTATATTCATCAAGAATCATATAGTTAATTTTAGCTATGCAAATTTATTTCTATTGTAGAAAAAATTGTATTTTTTATGGAAAAAAATTTGGTTATACGTGTTAATTTTGTTTGTATTTTTTCTATATATTGATTTGCTTTTTAATGAAAATTTTAATAAATTAACTTAAAATATTTAATCCACTAATCAAAACTCATGGATCTATATCAATCAAACTTAGTAAATTGACCAAGCACCCTAATAAACCAAAACCCTAAAGTTAAAGGATATTTGAGAGGAGCATAAAGAACTTTTTCCTGATGCAAACCACAGACCACAATCAAAGAGATTAAGTATTGAAATAGAAAAACTTTAAGTTAAAACCTGGACATATGTCTAAGGTTTGGACAAAAAAAAAACAAAAGCCTTTAATTCCATTTGCTTTGAAAGAAAATTAAACAATTTTTAGGAATGTGCATAGAAGTTACAATAAAGTAAGGAAAAAACTTTACTACTAAACTTTTCTAAGCATTACAAGGATTTTTTGTCCTATCACTATTTTTTTACAAAAGAAGTCACATCCTTAGAATAAGAGAAAGTATTGAAGGTGTTAGGATTTAAACCACAAATTTACTTATGTCACCTCTTAAATGTGGCTACAAGAAGCAGCTAATCTATGCTCACATTCCTTGTCACTCTAAACTTTACTAGGGTTTTATAACTATACAAACAATTAGAAATAAACATGCACGTTGTCATAGGTTAAATTTTTTTTATTTATAAAAAATATATTTATGATGAATTTCACAAACCAATGAGTGTAGCTTGTTTTATAATTTTTAGTAAAAGCATTGATTAGTGAAAATTTATTAATTAATTTGTATATAATATGTGCATTTCATTATCATATCTTATATAACAAATCAAATCTTCTTATATAACAAATCAAATCTAAATCTACTATTTCAAACATATTTTTCAAAACATGATTAAGAAATAATAAAATAGGCACTTAAAAATAGAAAGTTAAAACTTAAAAAAAAAAAGCCAAAGAAAAAAAGGAAACAAAGCTAATTTGAGGTGTCCTGTGGACACCTCTATTTATGGATGGTAACAAGTTGGCTTAAGGATGATTTTTGCTCACTTCAACCCTAACTCTATTTTTTAATAATTCAACTTGGCTTCGACTCAAATCTTACATCGGATTATTATTTTTATACCCAACCTGACTCCAACACAACACATATATGTATAACCACATCTAACCTGACTTGACTCAAAATGAATTCAATAATTTTAATTTAGTATAATGTTTATAAATCTATTATTTTTTTGCCAATAATGTGGTTTATTGGTAAAGTATTGAACTTTTAGTTCTACTGGTCAAAAATCAAATTATGGTAACCTTAAGTATAAAAAAATATAAAATTATTATTTTTAATACAAATTTTATTTTAAATATATAAATGTAATATTTTTATTTAATTAATTTATTACATAATAACTTGATTAATATATTACATATATATAAATATAAAATAAAATAAATAATAAAAATTTATATATCCTAAGAAGGGTGGGACAAAAATTCCAAACCCGTCTCTGATTCGATCTTGAATTTAAAAAAGGAAAAATTACCCTAGCTTTGATCCTCTCTTGATTTTTAAAAGAAAACAAAACCCCTTTTAAATCAGGGCAAGTGAAAACCCATAAAATACAAGTTGTTTTACTATCTTTCTCTCCATTGACCTATTTTTTTTACAAAATTTATCTAATTAAAAGAATGAAAAAAACTAAAAAAAAAAAAAGAATGGCAAAAAAACCAAATAGGGGTGCCATGTGAATACCATAATTGACTATTTATCTTTTTTAAACATAATTAATAAATACTAAAATAGACAATTTAAAATATAACAAAAATTGAAATATAGCTGAATTTAAAAAAAAAAAAAAGGTAAACAGTGAAAAGGGCCAAAGTAAAAAGGAAAAAAAAAGTCAAAATGGTGTGTCACGTGGACACATTCCATTCAGAGATAATGATTGGTCGAGTTGGCCCAGTTTGAGCTTACCTCAATATCGATTTAACTCTTTAATAATTCTGTCAAACTCCAACTTTGACTCAACATCAAGTTTTTTATACACCTAACTTTGATCCGACATATACATGTAACACACATTCGACATGACTTAACCCAAAATTACATTCAATAACTTTAATTTAATGTAATATTTATAAAAATTATTTTTTATATAAATTACATCTTAATGATATACAAATTATAAATTTAGAATTTTTATTAAATTAATATATTAAAAATAAATTTGTTAGTATAATTTATATGTAAATATAAAATTAAATAAATAATAACATATATTTTTTTTATATACTTGGAGTAGAGTACCATTAACTCGCCTTTAACCTGGTCATGATTTAAAAAAAAAAAAAAAAAAAACCTAACATGTGATACAATTTCAATTTAAAAAACGCCCTTATTCAAATAGGATGGGTCGAAATATGTCTAATAAAATTTTTTTTCTAATTAATGACTTTGTTAATATAATATATATATTTAAATATAAAATTAAAAAAATAATAAAACACATATACTTTTATATAAACCTGAGATAAATTGGGGTAGAGCATCCTAAATTCGCTTTTGATCAAACTCTATTTCTTTTTCAAAAAAAAAACCTAACCTGCTCTAACCCCATCCCAATTTAAAAACAACGGCCCTTATCAAATATAGGTGAATTGAAACCTGTCGAATATGAATTATTTTGCTATTTCTATTTATTGGATGTTTTTGTTGCAAAATATAACTCATTAAAAAGCACACAAAAAAGCAATAGAAAATGAAATAGAGTGTCACAAGGACACCTCCATTGGCCTATTCTATAAAATTTATCTAATTGAAAAAAAAAAAAAGGTGGAACAACCCAAACTTGCTTGTAAGTCAACTATGAGTAAAAAAAACCATTTTGACCTAGTCTCGATTTAAAAAAAAACAAAAGCCCATATTGAATCGAGGCATATCAAAACTTGTCGAAAATAGACTATTTTGTCATTCTTATTTACACTACCCCATTTTCTTATAAAT
Organism: Durio zibethinus; assembly: GCF_002303985.1. The sequence continues at coordinate 5,524,163 of NW_019167960.1, read as the reverse complement.
TTAATTAAATGAAAGAAAAAAAACTAAAAAAAAATATTTATGAAAAAAGAAAAAAAAGCTAACATGGGTGTTACGTGAATATTTTCATTTGTCTCTTTGTTCTTTTATAAAATTTAATGTATAGATTTATAAAAACAAAATTGTACCAAAAAAACAAAGGGTAAAAAAAAAATTCAGGTGTCATGTTGACACCTCCATTAGTATCTTTTTAATAAAAATTATCAAACTTGAAAAAAAATAAAAAATAAACAAAAAATAAAAAAAAATTTTAATAAAAATATCAAACAGATTCCATACAAAATTTTTTTAAAAAAATAAAAAATAAAGTTATTTATTGAATATAAAAAAAAATAAAAATATGTAATAAAAGAAAAAATAAAAAAAATGAAAAAATATCAGGCTTTTAAGATGCCATGTGATAATAAAATTAATAAAATCTATACTTAGGATCTTGTTAACTTTACTCTTTCAATAGCTAAAGCCTATGGGCTTATGGGCTTTATTTTGTATTCTAAAGTAGAAAATTCAGACGCTTAATCTTATATAAATATATAAAAGCTAAAGCCTTTAGTCGAAAAGGAAATTGTCAAATTTAAATATCCTATATAATTGATATATGGATGGTTTTGAAAAATAGTTGTGTATCCTGTATTTAAATTTTTTATTTAATTTTATTGAAATTACAAAACATTTAAAATAATTAATTTTATTGCTTTTCTTTTAAAATTTTAATTTAATTACATCTTTTTACATTTATGTGACCTTTTATAGTCTTTTATGATTAAAATTTTAACTTAAATTTTGTTAAAAAACAATATTTTCTTTACATATTTGCCTAAAGGCTTTAATATAAATTTAAACTATCCAAAATCATACTTGATTTTATGTTAAAATAAGTTATGTGATGAGATTATTCTTTGTAATCTATTATTATTGCCTTCCGTAAGTAATTCTCATTGTAATTCATGGTCAACTTTTCATATTTAAACTTCAAAAATCTTATATCTTATCTTACATAAATATATAAAAGTCAAAAACTTTGGTAGAAAAGGAAATTTTCCAATGTAAATGGCCTATATTATCAATATATGGACGATCTTAAATATTGCCATGTGTCTTGTATTTTATTTTATTTGAATTGTTTTTAAAAAATTAAATTAATTACATTTATTTTCTATTATTATTTGCCTTAAAAGATAATCTATATTTTTTATATGTAGACAATCTAAAAAATTACCATGCGTTCAAAATTAATTATGCATTTCAAATTTAAAATTTAGAATTTAATTTAAAATATCTTATTTCTATTATTATAAAACACATTCAATGATTCTTATTAACATTTATTTTTAAATGATTAATTGACTAAAATAAATTAAAAACCAAATCAAGAGTAATCTTATATAAATATATAAAAACCAAAGCCTCTAACCAAAAAAGAAATAATCTGATGTGGATAGTCTATATTTTCAATATGTGGATAATCCAAAAAATTGACATATATTCAAAATTAATTATATGTTTCAAATTTAAAATTTAGAAATTAATGGTAAAATAAATTTAATTTAAAATAACTTATTTCCATTATTATAAAACACATTCAAGATTCTTATTAACATTTATTTTTAAATGACTAATTGACTAAAATAAATTAAGAATCAAATCAAGAGTAATAGTATCTTAAACTTGATAATTAAAATAGTCAAGTATAATGTGTATTCAATATGCTTGAGAGAAATGAAAAAAAAAAGAGATTTTGAAATTAATGTAATAATGATAATAAAATTAAATTTTTATTAAATGATAGTTTTTATACATTCCATAAATTACTCTTATTACTTTTATTTTTAGATTTAGGTCAATTTATTATAATAAATATTAAATACCTTAAATAACTTATTAATCTTATATTTTATCTTATATAAATTTATAAAAATCAAAGCTTTCAACAAAAAAGAAAAGATTCATTGTGGATGTTTTATTTTTTACACGTATACAATCATGAATAAATGACCTGTGTCATATAATAAATACATCTTATTTTATTTTATTTGATGCATTTTTAATTCAAAAAATCAATCTTATATAAATATATAAAAGTTAAAAGCTCCAACAAAAAAAGAAATAATCTGATGTAGATAGTCTACATTTTCGATATGTGGACAATCCAAAAAATTGACATGTGTTCAAAATTAATTATGTGTTTCAAATTTAAAATTTAGAATTTAATGGTAAAATAAATTTAATTTAAAATATCTTATTTCCATTAATATAAAACACATTCAATGATTCTTATTAACATTTATTTTTAAATAATTAATTGACTAAAATAAATTAAGAACCAAATCAAGAGTAGTAATATCTTAAATTGAGAATAATTTATACTTGATAATTAAAATAGTCAACTATAATGTGTATTCAATATGCTTGAGAGAAATGGAAAAAAGAAATTTTGAAATTAATGTAATAATGATAATAAAATTAAAATTTTATTAAATGATAGTTTTTATACATTCCATAAATTACTCTCATTACTTTCATTTTAAAATTTAGGTCAACTTATTATAATAATTAGTAAATAACTTAAACACTTTATTAATCTTATATCTTATCTTATATAAATATATAAAAATCAAAGCCTTCAACAGAAAAGAAAAGATTCACTATGGATATTCTATGTTTAACATGTATACAATCATGAATAAACGTCATGTGTCATATAATAAATACATTTTTTTATTTTATTTGATGCATTTTTAATTTAAAAAAATCAATCTTATATAAATATATAAAAGTTTAAGCCTCTAACAAAAAAGGAAATTGTCTGATATGGATAGTCTACATTTTTTATATTTGGACAATCTAAAAAATTAACATGTGTTCAAAATTAATTATGCACTTCAAATTTAAAATTTAGAATTTAATGGTAAAATAAATTTAATTTAAAATATCTTATTTCCATTATTATAAAACACATTCAATGATTCTTATTAACATTTTTATTTTTAAATGATTAATTTAATAAAAATAAATTAAGAACCAAATCAAGAGTAATAGTGTCTTAAATTGAGAGTAATTTATGCTTGATAATTAGAATAGTTAAATATAATGTGTATTCAATACTTTTGAAAGAAATGAAGAAAAAGAATTTGAAATTACTGGGATAATGATAATAAAATTAAATTTTTATTAAATGATAGTTTTTATACATTTCATAAATTGCTCTCATTACTTCCATTTTTAGTTTTTAGTATCATCATATTGACTAAAAAGGATTCTTTTCAACATCAATTCTCCTTCTTAAAATTGATGAGGATAGACCTTTGTATCATGTGCTTTCAGCATCCTTCTTTGGTATAGTTGACCATGATAGAGCACTGTTAATCTTTTCTTTTCAATTAAGTTTAATTGCTCATAGCGCTCTTGAATCCATTCAGGTTCTTCTAATCTTGTTTTTCTTAAAACTCTCAAAGATGGGATTTCTACTTCCACTGGTAATACAACTTCCATCTTGTAAACCAAGGAGAACAGTGTTGCCCTAATAAAAGTGTGTCTTGACGTTTAATAAGCATGCAAAGCAAAAAGCAATTTCTCATGCCAATCTTTATATGTCTTAGTCATCCTTTCCAGAATCCTTCTGACATTCTTATTTGCAGCTTCTACTACCATATTCATTTTTAGGCAGTATGAAATTGAATTATGATGCTTAATCTTAAATTGAGCATATATTTCTTGCATCACCTTGTTGTTTAAGTTCTTTACATTATCTAAGATGATCCTCTTTGAAAGCTTATATTTGTAGATTATTTCTCCTTGATAAACTTGCAGACTACTAATTGAGTTACATTTGTAAAAGAAGCTACTTCGACCCATTTAATGAAGTAATCAATCGTCACAAAAATGAATCTATTCTTATTTAATGCATTTGGAGTGATGGGACCAATGACATCTATTTCTTACATAGAAAATGGCCAAGGTGGTGCCGAAACATGTAATGCAATTGGCAAGGCATGAATCTTATAAGCATAAATTTGGCATATGTGACACTTTTAAGTATAATTAATGTAATTGCTATCCATTGTTGACTAATAGTATTTGGCTCTCATAATTTATCTTGCCATCATGTGTCCATTTGTATGTGCTCCACCATCATATACCTCTTTAATAATTTTCATTGCCTTAGAGACATTTACACAGTGCAATAACATCTGATCCTTATTTTTTTTTATACAAAACCTTTCTATCTAAAAAGAATCCTATGGCTAATCTTTTCAAGACTCTCTTATCACTCTCTGTTGCCTGATTTAAGTATTGCAAACTCCTTAGGTATCATAGAATGTCATAATACCAAGGATTTCTATCTCTTTCTTCTTTCATATTGGCACAATGTACTAGTATATCCTTAACATCTAACTTGATGGGCTATATTTTATCATTATTCCCAATTTGTATCATTGTAGCTAAGGTGGCTAATACACCTACAATCTAATTTTCTTATTAAGGCAAATGTTCAAACTAGATTATGTTAAACTGTTTGCACAACTTTGAAATGTATTTACGGTATGGGATAAGTTTTGAGTCCCTCATTTTTCATTCACCCTTTAGTTGATAGATAACCAAAGCTGAATCCTCGAACACCTTTAATACTTTCTTTTGTCCAAAGTAGGTTGCAATCCCATAACACAAGCTTCATACTCAGCCACATTGTCGGTGCAATTAAAATTCAATTTTGCTGTAACAGGTTAATAATGCCCTTTTAGAGATATTAGAATTGCCCCAATTCTATGCCCATGGCATTAGCAACCCCATCAATATACATTCTCCATGAAAAGTTGACTTTCATGGGCTCATAGCTTTTAGTAACATGATTCACAAGGAATTTAGAAATGGCACTTCCCTTGATCGCCTTTTGGCTTACGTATACTATATCATACTTTGAAAGCATCACCTACTATTTTGTAATTCTTCCTGATAATGATGGTTTCTCAAAGATGTATTTGATTAGATCGAGTTTAGTCATAAGCCAGGTAGTGTGGTAAAGCATATACTGCATGAGTCTTTTAGCTATCTAAACCAAAGCACAGTATATTTTTTCTAGCGATGAATACTTAGACTCATACTCCGTAAATTTCTTGCTCAAGTAGTAAATAGCCTTTTTTTTTTTTGATAGATCTGTTTTGCTATCCCATCACACATCCCATTGACTTCTCATGAACCACCATATATAGAATTAATAGTCTTCCCAAAACATGTGGTACTAATATTGAAAGATTTGACAGATATTGCTTAACGTTATTAAAAGCCTCTTGAAATTCTCATTTCTATTCATTAGGATTATTCTTTCAAAGGAGTTTAAATATTGGATCACATTTGGAGGTAAATTGAGAGATGAATCAACAAATGTAGTTTATTTTACCCAAAAAACCTCAAACTTTTTTTAGTGTACTGGGTGGGGATAAGTTTTGAATGGCTTATATCTTATCTAGGTCAACTTCAATTCCCTTTTCACTAACCATAAAACCCAGTAATTTCTCTAACTTGGCTTCGAATGTAAATTTGGATGGATTTAACTTAAGTTGAAACTTCTTTAACCTCTCAAACAATTTTCTGAGGTTAGCTACATAGTTTTTTTCTTCTTAAGATTTTGTGATCATGCCATCTACGTACACCTCAATCTCTTTGTGTATCATATCGTAAAAATGTGTTACCATAGCCATTTGATAAGTTGCCCTGATGTTTTTCAAACCAAATGGCATAACTTTATAACAAAAGGTTCCCTACATAGTTACAAAGGTAGTCTTTTCCATATCATCCTAAGCCATTTTTATTTAATTATGGCTAGAGAATCCATCCATAAAGAAGAATATCGTATGTCGAGCTGTATTATCTACCAATTTATCAATATATGGTAGAAGAAAGTTTTCTTTTGGGCTAGCCCTGTTCAGATCATGATAGTCTATATACATTTATACTTTTTCATTTTTTTTAGGAATAGGTACTATATTAGCCACCGATTTAAGATATTTGGCCACTTGCAAAAAGCCAGCATCGAACTACTTTTTTACCTTATCTTTAATTTTCAACAACATTTTAGGTTTCATTCTTCTTAGTTTTTGTTGAATCAACCTCCATTCAGGCTTCAAGGTAACCTATGTTCCACTATTTCAGTGCTGAGCCTAGGCATATCTTGATAAGACCAAACGAACACATCTATGAATTCTCAAAGCAGATCCTCTAATCGTTGTTTGTCAGCCACTAGAAGTGAGGTACGGATCTTGACTTCCTTTTTGTTCTTATCATTTTCTAAATTGATCATCTTGATAACTTCTTAATAAGGCTTAATAGATTTATTCTTCTATTTAATTAATCTTATTAAATTTGGAGGCAAAGTGTATTCTTCAAAGTCCTCTTCAATGTTGAAATTATCGGTGTTAACTAAATTTTCAAAATTAAATCCTAAATTTTCAAAATTAAATCCCTAGTTGTTATCGTGATTATTGTCATATTATTTGAAAACCTGAATTAAATGAAATAGGAGATATTGGCAAAATGTTTTGATGAGAAAATAGATTGAATAGAAAAAAAGAATAAAATGCATGCTTCTATTTTTTATTGAAATATTGGATATTAAAAGAACCATACATAAAATATCATCCCAATGTTTTTGGGCATAAGCAATTAAGAGTTGTAATTACATTGAAAAAGTATCCAAAATAGCAAGCATTTAGATAACACTCTAATTTTTTAGTTCAAAGTTTGGTGAGCATGGATAAACTAATATTTCTTCTTTTTGGATATCTTTATTTATCATCTGGATGGATAGTTCAGCGAAAGCTTCTTCCATGCTTAATTCATCTTCAATGCTTTCCATAGCTCCTATGTCTATGTATCTTCCAAGACTAAATGTTTCATATAAGTAAGGGATAACCATTGGCATAATCTTCGTCAGCTTTTTTTTCTCTTGTCATCTCGTATTCCTTTCACTTCACATCCCAGGCCCAGTTTTCCACTATTGTCTATAATTTTTTGTGGTTCTTTTATCCCCTACAAATTTTTGCCTAGTCCAACTCTAAATATTCCAACCTTCATTAATCATCTTATTGATCATGATCCTACTAAACTTAGGACTTCCACCAATAACATTAACAAGTTCAAAGAATCGATAAGAGCACTCTAAGAACTCTTTTGCACCTTCTACGTATGAAGCATTTATGGGCTGAGTCACTAACAACTCCTCTTCTCTAACCATAATTACCAATTGATCTTTTATGTTGAATTTAACTTTTTGATGTAGTGAGGAAGGAATAGCACCTACCATGTGAATTCATGGTCTTCCTAACAAACGACTATAAGATAGAAAAATATTCGTAACCTGGAACTTTATGTTAAAGGTACAAAGTCCAATTTGTAAAGGCATTTCAATATCACCCAATACTTCACACCTGGTTTCATCGAATGCTTGGACCACCATATGACTACTTTTGATGTGAGATGTATTAATAGGCAGCCTTGCCAAAATAAACATTGGCATCATGTTAGTGGTTGAACCATTATCAATAAAGACTTTAGCTATGATACGACTCTTACTTTTAATAGTGATATGCAAAGCCTTTGTACTTCCCCTACCTTTGGGTGGAATCTCATCGTTACTGAAGGCTATATAATGTGGTACCAGCAAGTTTCTTACTAGATGATTCACATATTCCACCAACACATTATATGCCATATAAGCCTAATTTAACACCTATAACAAGGCATTGCAATGTGGTTTTGAATTTAATAATAGTGACAACAAAGAGATTCTAGTTGGCATCTTGTTCAATTACTCCACTACAGAGCACTTACTATGCTTTACCAACTTTACGAACTCATAAGCTTCTTTTTTGGGCATAGATTTTGGGATATCTTTTCATGGAAGCAATTTCGATTTAGTCTATTTTTCTATCATTTTCTCTTTCCCCACTTTTTCTAACGTCTTTGGAGTATAACATCTTCCACTTTTAGTCATGCCACCTATACTAGTTATATTGGTAGCATAAGATTTAGGCATGATTTCTTCTTGTCCTTTGACCGTTACTTTGCAACCATAATTCCATGGCACGACCTTCTCATCCCTGTAAGGGAATGGACTTAGGACTTTCAAAGTCACTAGTCTGGGAGTAAACTTGACCACAATTGATGTTGGCCTCTCACCACAGTGTATGGTAATCGACTTTGGTACCCATTTATCAATCACCACTTTAGCACCTTTCAAAGCTTATATTTCTTTATACAACTCAATCTGGTAGGAATTCATTAGCCTTTGTACCTTATCAGGAAATTATTTATACATTTTAATAGAATGCCTTAGAGCTCCACTGTGATACTTATATTTTTTATTTTGGACACACCTCCCATGATAAATACTTGAGTCCATTGGTTGTATCATTTTCGCTTCATATAAAGCTTCATATAGTTAACTAAATGGCATTTTGATCTCTTTCACTCTTCTTTTTATTTGCCTTTCATCTTCATTCAGAATATTGATTGCATGATTAGGCAATAGGTTATAGCTGACATTGGGTGTTGTTTTTCCACTGATATTAAAATTTATTAGCCCTTCTTTGATTAGACTATGTACTTTGTACTTTAAAAAGGTGTAATCTTCGGTGGAATGGCTAGTAACCCTATAATAATAGTCATAGTGAGCAATGGGATCATATCACTTGAGCTAAGAAGGTTCATGTGCTTTTGTAGGGATGGAAGCAATCAAGTGATTTTTGTAAAGCTCTTGATATAATTCTATATAACTCATAGGAATAGGATTGAAGGTGGGTTTTTTTTTAATTATTTCATGGCTCTCATGTACTACTCATTGGGTTGGTTGGATAGACAAGGGGCCTTGTTGTAGTCAAGGTGTTTGGATTATAGGCAAGTGGTCTAAAAGTGGGTTGATAAGTAGATGGATATTGAGCTAATTGATAGCGAAAAACTAAAGCATGATTTATGGCAGGATAATATGTGGGTTAAACTGGTTGAGGGTAATTTCTATATTGTGTCCTTAGTAACTCACAGCTTGAGTCTTACTTTTCTTATTCTTTGGCATCCTCTTAGCAGCAAAGGGCTCCCCTCTTAAGCTTGCCATTTTTTATGGTATTTTTAATGATCTCTCTCAAAATCACCATGTCAGCAAAATTTTTAATTGCATTCTTAATAATTTGTTTTATAGTAAGGTGACTTTAAAGTACTTACAAATAATATTGTTGTTTCTTTCTCTATTAATGGTGGTTGCATTTAAACGGCTATATTATCCCACCTTTGGGCATACTTTTTAAAAAACTCAGTTACTTTCTTCTCCATACTTTGCAATGAAAGGCAATCAGGAGTTATATCTATAATATGATGGTATTGATTGATGAAAGATCGAGTCAAATCCTTTTAAGACGTATACAGGCCTTATCCAACTAGATGTACCATCTCATAACAGACTAGTTAAATTATCTTAAAACATATGCATGAGTAATTTTTTATTACTAGCGTATGCTACCATCTTACGATAATACATTGTGATATGTGTGATAGGGCACTTAGTACCGTCATACTTTTCAAATTTTAAAACTTTAAACTTTAGGGGATCACCATAACTGGTACCAGACAAAGTCCTGTGGCATCCATAGAATCATAAAAGTTGATGCCTTCCATAGCTCGTAATTTATCCCCAATCATATTCATTATGTGATCAGTTTTAGGGTGCTATAAGGACTTAGCCATTTTTAACTTCAATTTTTCTTTTTTTTTTGCTTAGATTAAGGATTTGGGTCAGCTCAACTACCTTCTTCGTGAAAATGGGGTTAGTGTAACTTTGGACATTTCTTTGATTAAGTGCAGAAGGCATTCTTGGATAATTGTAACTCATGAATGCTCACTATTGTGATGGGAAGTTTTGAGTGGAATGGGTCTAATGTAGACCATAACTTGGAAGATATAGTGGCTTAGTGACTTTAAGTGAAACATCTTCCTTCACTGCTTTTCCCTTATTTATTTTACTCAAAGCCTCGAGGATCTTGCTTAATTCCCCATTGCTTTCCTCCTAAACCTTTTTTAACTTTTCAATGCAGCTCGCATTATCTTGTTCCATTTTTTTAGTTTGAGCCTAGATATTATACTGATGTTGAGCTATATTTGAACCTTTATATACCACAATCTAAAATTAGGGATCTTGTTATGAACTAACATGATTAAAAAATAATTATGAATGAATGTAATGTAATGCATAGATAAGAAAAAAAATATTTTCCCTCTTAAATATTTCAACAATAGTGATCTTTCATTTATTTAACAAAAGTCTATTTTACATCAAGTCTAATACTTTTCATTTGTAAAAATGTTTGATTTGCTCATATTGATCTTTAGCCTCTTCAATGAAATTCAACAGCAGCTGCCTCTTCTCTCTTGTTGATGTGACTAAAGTTCTCAATGTCTCTACCTCTTCTACCATTTCTCCTGCCTTAATTATTGCATTGCTTATCTGGGTTACAAGATGCCCTATATATCTTTGCCTTCCCAGCCTTTCTCTTTTACCAAACCATATTTGACAAGATAACTATCAATGTTTCTCTATGAATGTCATGATATGATTCCCCTGCTCACTCAATTTTTGTTTTAGTGTTTGGATATACCTTCCAAACATCTCATTTTCGTTTTGAGCTTCCATATAATCATCCTCCATTTGGGAACATTCTTTTTTCAATTTTTAGTTCTCATAAGTCAAATCAACAATATTTATTTCTTTGGCCTTCACATGTATGCACAATCTTTTATGTTCCTACCTCAATTCCATCAATTCCATAGAGGTATTATCACATTCTCTAATAACCCTTTGAGTCTTGCAATCAACCTCCAATCTCTTATGTTGCTGATGAAGTTCAGCCAACTCTTTAACTACTATATCATGCTCTTTAGAAATCTCATGAACTTGGACTTCTAGCTTTTTTGCTTTACTTTTCCATTTTCCCTTCTCTTTCTAAAGCCTAAGAATTTCTTGCTTTAATTTATTTTTCTTAACTTTTGATTCTTCCATCACAAATTCTAACTTTAAAGGCAACTTGTCCATCTCTTGATTCACTGATTGGACATGATTCGTGAATGCAACCTCCTTGCCCCTCTTGGCACTCAACACCAAATACCCTTAACTCACCTTATCAGCGAATGAACTAGGGCTCACTCTTCTGAGCTTTTTCTAAACCTTGATTATACTGTCAATTTTTTAAAAAGTTTTAGGTTCCCTATATAAACAGTCAAATTGGTTGAGCCTATATTTCATAGGAACGAATTGTTCAGCGTTATACTACCTCCTTACCATCAACGGTGTATAACTTGTCGACCCTTATAAGCCTAAAAGTGGAACCCCTACCTTATTTTCACATTGATATAGCATAAGTTCTTGAGTCATCCATGGCACTAGCCATTTCACCTGACAAGCCGTGAGCTCTCATAGTAAATATTCCCATTCCTTCTTGGTTTTTGCTTCTATTTATTCATTTTCGTAAAACTCCTTAATAGGGTTTCGATTGCGAAAATAGAGTTTAAAAAAAGTACTTTTCTTACATTCAAAATGGCTCTTATCCATAAATACAATAATGGTGTGCAACCTAGGAAACGTGCTTTATAACTCTATTTATAAAAACTAAATGATCTGATGGTTTTTGCCAATATCACCATTGAAGGATTAAATCCTCTCTCAATCTTCTTAAATAAATTTACCACATCTATCTCAATATGGCTTAAGACTTTAGAGAATATTACCATCATATTTATTGTTAAAGCAAAAACATTCATTCTTGGTCCTCATCAGGGAGTTTAATAATTAAATCTCAAAAAATCTTCCATCGAATACCTTTATGCCCTCTCTTTTCTTGGACATGAAAATCTATAAGCTCCTTTTCTACTTCTAAAATATGAGCCAACTTTTTGTGATTACCCGACTTTTTTTTTTCACATATATTATATCTGGATACTAGAGATGCATACTCACTACAATCGAATACTTTTCTATAGTTGGCACCAAATCAACTTCATTAAAAATGAAACAACAATATGAGGGATTCCAAAACTATACCATCGCCTTAATGAGTGAGTTTTCAACTTTTACTGACAAGAGATGTGCAACATGCTTGAACTTCTGACAAAAAGCTTGTTGCCTAAAAGGAACCATGTTATTCCATTTGTCTAATAGGTTTTTTAGATCATTTTGTTTAAGGAGCAATCAAACTTCCTTAGGTAAAGTAGAGGCATAACTAAGCGGTAAACAATCCCTTTCTTTTTGTTGTTTCCTTTGTGACTTTACCTTTACTTCCACGAGTGAATCACATTTGAATAACACAAATAAGGCACAAACTTAATATTTTGTGGATTCTATGAAAACTTTTGTTAAAGATATCTTCAGGGCAAGAATAATATGCAATTTGTATATATGTTTGTGAATATGCATAAGAAGAAAAAAGAACAAGAAAATGGTTAGTTATTTCAAAATAAAGAATAAATACTAGTAAAATGCAATAACAACATGACTCTAAATTTTTAATTAATATAAAAGGTTAAAGGATATGGCTTTATCTATGGGTTAAGCTCATAAGTTTAACTATATGTATCTTAGGTCATTTTTTAAAAGGCTCACAAAATTTTCCTTACATCATCATCCATCATAGACTAGTAAGGCACCCCAACCCTTACCTATTTTAGGCTACAAGTAAAAAGGGTTCAATTTGAGTGGGAGTATTTCATTAGCCCATGTGAAGACATGAAATTTCATAAAGGCGTAAGTACTTTACCTCTTCTTAAAGGATAGAACTCGAGTCTAGAGCTTATGTTATACATATGCAAATGAATGACGGATATTGAAAACAAATAAATGAATAACTAAATAAAATATAAGCAAGAAAAAAAAAAAAGAAGGAAAGGGAAAAAATCTCAAATTTATTAGGTTAGGCTTAGACAATAAAAAATCATTTACTGGCCTAACTTTCAATTCTTCAGTGGAGTTGTCAAACTGTCATAACATATAGATCTATAGACCTACCGCTAGATATGGATTAAAGAAGTTACCACCAATCTTTTTTGTTTATGTGTGATTGGTCACTTGATCGAATCTATCATATTTAAAGAAAAGTCCTAAGATTGACTTAGATATATTTAAATAGTATATTTTAGTCCACGAAACTAACTTTTAGATTCGAGAGTATAGTTACATGTGAGGAAAGTTATAGCACCTTCATAGCGCCCATCCAAAGGATGGTACTAGTTAAATTTTAAATTATCCAAGCCTTAACCATATTTATGATTTACCAAAATATTTAATATTAAAAATTAATCTTAAAATTTCTCTAATAGTTTAATAGTAATTTAAGATACTTCTCTCACCTTAGGAGTATTCATGGAGACTAGTGTCCCACCTTGAACAGGCTTTATTGTCGGATTCATTTAAGTTTTAGTTAAAGAAATAATCAGTAAAATATTCCAATAGTTTGGTAAGATTTACTTTAATGCAGATCTTCCAATAGTTTGGTAAGATTTTATTATAAGATTTTTTTTTTTTAGAAAATATATTAAATATTCCAATAGTTTGGCAATATTTAATTTAAAATGCAAATCATATAATAGTTTGATAGGATAAAATACAAAATATTTTGTTATCAATTTTTTAAAAATTGATTTATAAGATTCTCCAATAGTTTGGTAGAATTCATAAAAAATTAAATTCGTAAAGAAACCTCCAATGTTTGGTAGGATTCATGAATTTTCATTAGAAACATTTTCATTATATCTTTTTATTATTATTATTTAGAAGAAATGAAATTTATATAAGTATTTGAAAGAAATTGATAACAATGATGAAATTAAAAAGAATCTAAAAAAAATAAAAAGAATAAAACAAATAAAATGAAATATAAAATAAATAAGAAAATCTAAATAAATAAAATAAATAAAAATGTAAATGAAAAAAAAAAAAGCCTACGATCAGGTCAGGTCTAACACGCGAGTCATGCATAGGTCAACAGATCGATATGCGAATCCTAGGCCTTCAAAACTATGTCATTTGGTGCTAGTATAAAAGTTAATCTTTTCAGTCTTTCTTTAGAAACCTTTAGCCTTCTCTCTCTTTAATTTCCCTTTCTCTTTCACCTCTCTCTAGAAACCCCAGATAAGGCCATTGAAAACTGGGTTTGATCATCTATTTTTGAAAAACTGGTTGAAATTCGTCAAAATTCAATCAGAAACTTCAAACCTCGCCAAAAAAGTCAACTGAAAAATTCAAACTTTCAAACAAAAACCTAAAATTTTTTAGATTTTTTTCAAAAATTCCCTAGATTTTTCCAAAAAACTCCCATCTTTCAAATTTTTTCAAAGATTTCAAACAATTTTGCTCTTCACCGAACTTAGAAACCCAACTATTAACTAGCCTTAAAACAAAATTATCCAAATAGCAACTGAACCCAGAACCTCCCCCTCTTTTTTCTTTCTGCCTTCTATGTGATTTTAATGTCCTATTTATAGCTTGTTTTAGTAGTGATTTAATGGTTTAAAACAATTTAATCCAGGCTTAAATATTGGGATTTGTTTTGTTTGATTTGGGCGATTGATTTGAGACTTTAATTCCAGACGATTTGGTTTCTAATTTTACGCAAACAAATCTTGATTCTCGATAATTGGCTTGATTTCCCTCTTGTTTTATTCCCTCAAATTCCTTGTTAAAACGTAAATGACAGAAAGATAGAAAAGGGAAAAAATGATTAAAAGTAAAAAAGCAAAATAATAGTAATAATAATAATAATAATAATAGTAAATATAATATGGGTTGGACTAAACCCTACATCTACTCAACAATTATTGGGCTCTAAGTCCAAATGAAATAATACAAGATGCAAGAAACCCAAACACGAACCCCTTTAAAGTCTGATGATCTGAAAGACATTTGAAATAACAAATCAATTGTACCTTAGATGAAAATGGGTGTTTACAATCCCGGAGGCCAAAAAGGGGTTTAGAGAGAGAAATGGAGAAAGAGAGAGAAAAAGCAAAAAGAATTTTGGGAGTAAAAACAAAAGAACTAAGATTTTATAACCCCTCGATACGACATCATTTTGAACTTTTAAAGCCTTGGGTCCAAGTGTTTTGTCATTTCCTGACTTGACCGAGTGTGAATCCAAGTTACAACCCGGTTCCAGTCATCTCCTTCCAATCGAGCCGATTTGCATGAGCCAATCAGTCAGCCTTGGTTTGTGCCTAGAGCCAAGTCACGCAACTCAGCCGCCTAGCCAAGTTGATTTTAGGTATTTTATTTTATTTTTATCCAATTTTTTTATTTACTTATTTATTTATTTATCTATCAATCTTTAAATATATTTTTGTAAAAAAAAATATGTTTAAATAAAAGCCTCACTAACTGATTGGAAGGCAATCATTTAAAAAAAAAGGGTTTTACCAACATATTAGAAAACCTTATAACCTTTTAATTTCAAAAAATAATAATAAAAATAAAAGCTTTACTAACATATTGGAGGGCTAATATTTTATTTCCAAAATAACGTTTTACAAACTTATCAAAAAGCCTTATAATTTTTTAAAAAATCAAGTTAAAATAATAAAATAATATTTTTATCTTTTTGCATAAAATCCTACTAAAAAATTGAAGGATAATTTCAACAAAAAGTCTTATCAACAGATTGGTGGATATTTCTGACTATAAATCTGATTTATAGATATTTATTTCTAGAAACAAAATTAAATGAATCTGACGATGAAGCTTCTTCAAAATGTGATAAATAGTCTCCTTGAATACTCATGAGCTGAGAAAATATTCTTAAATTATTACAACATATCGAAGTAATTCAAGGTAAATTTCCAATATTAAATTATTTGGTAAATTTTAAATATGTTTTAAGGCTTGGATAACTTGAAATCAAACCGGTACCATCTTTTGGATGGACGTAATGAGGGTGTTATAACCTTTTTCATACGTAACCATACTCTTGAACCTAAATTTAGTTTCAAAGACTAAAATCTATTGTTTAAATATATCTAACTCAATCTTACGACTTCTCAATAGCTAGAACAGATTCGATTAGGTGACCAATCATACATAAACTAAATGATTTGTGGTGACTCTTAAAGTCTATGTCTAGTAACAAGTTTACAAATCTATATGTTATGACAAATATTATTCAACGATTTTTGGAATATTGAACACCTTGATTGCCCCTCGAAAAGTGTGAAATCACTAAAATATCCTTTAAGGATATTTTTCTAATTTGACCTTCCCAAGGTTGATTTTTTGCGAAACATTTCAAATCATATTTTTAAATTATTGTATGATTTTTTAGGCATTAAAAACCTTTGTAGCACCTTAAGAGGTGTGAAATTACTAAAATACCCATAGGGGTAAATTTGTAAATTAACCTTTCCGAAGTCAGATTCTCATGAAAACTTCTAGATCTTGGTTACATATTATTTCATGATTTTTTGTGCTTTAAAATCACAAAAATGAAAAGGGGAGCTTTGTTTTCCAAGAAAATGACCTAGAAACCAAAAACTTTCTAATTTAAGGTAAAATGGTCTTTTCACTTGGTTCGAGCAGCATTAAATATCCAATCTTTGGTAGTAAGCATTTTTGACCATGGGATAATCTTAAGGTTCTGGATTCAATGGTGAAAAGTGGCTCATTGCCTAGAAAACAAGGAAGAAATTTTAACCATTAGATGAAGTTTTGATCTAAGAGCTTACATTCATTTGAATGGGATATTTTCTCACCATTTAGAAGGCTGGGATACATGGTTTTGGATGAAGAGTTGGGATTTGGCAAAAAAAAAAAAAAAGATAGAAAATTTTGGAGAGCTTTCTTGAAGGTATAATTTCTAGTTTCCTTTCTTGCATTTCATAGCATTTTCATATCAGTTTTATATTTTTTTTCTATTTTTTTCTTGAGGAAATTCATAGTTGTTTATGTTTTTAGATTCAAATTTGATCTAAAAACTCAATCAACTAATCCATAGATTGATTTGAGACAAAGATCAAAGGAAAAAAAAAAACAAATCCACCATTAAAGCCATTTAGAAGTTCGGCCAAGTATGGATCCACCATGGTCAAACCTCTTTTTGGTTCCCTTTGATGATTTTCTTGCTTCTAAATAATGTTTATGATGATTAGATGATTAGTTTACTTTTATTTTGCATGAATTCTGATTAGCTAATGGTGTATGTTTGGTGTTTGGCTAATGTTCTTGATTTTTTTTTGTTTCCTTAATTTTTTAGTTTGTCACATGTTTGATGAAATTCCTCTTGTGATTAAAATGCTTCTATATGATGAATACTTTGATGATTGATACATGTTTGAGTTGAATGGAGTGAAAGCATGGCTGTGGGAGGCTTTAGGGAGGTGGCCAAGCCATTCCCATGCTTGGCCAAAACCTCCAAGCTTGTTCATGGCTAAACATTTCATTCATCCTTACTTTTTGTGTTCTTGCATGATTCTTCAAGTTTTTAATGTGTTAGATTAAATTTGCCATGACTAAAATGTTAGTTTAATAGGTTGCTTGGTGATTTTTGTGTATTTCCTTGAATTTCAAAAGAAAAAAAAAAGGTGGAACATGTCTTGAAAGTTTAAAAAATTTTATCGTTTGATCCATTTACATCATGCTTTCACATGCACATTTGGTTTGTAATAAAGTTTTGAAATGCTTAGAATTGTAATTAGTTTATTCCGTAGTCATGCATTTTTCATACATCAATATTTACATTTTTATCAATGACATATTTGTTATTTGTCACATGCATCAATATTTACATTTTTATCAATGGCACTTTTGTATTTATTTTTATATCAATGGCACTTTTGTATTTATTTTTATCACATGTATTTCCCATCAATATTTACATTTTTATCAATGGCACTTTTATATTTGTTTTTATCACATGTATTTTCCCATTAAACCCCTAATTCCAAACCTTAAACCACCATTTAAACTCTAAACCTCCCTCCAAACAGTAAACCACCCATGAAATCCTAAACCGCCCTCCAAACCCTAAGCCACCCATGAAACCTAAACCACCTAACAAACTCTAAACCATCTTTGAAACCTTAAACTAAACCTTAAACCTTAACCCTAAACCCTAAAACCTAACCCTATACCCTATACCTTAAAACCAAACCCTAAACCCTAAAAAAAAACCCCAAAACCCTATCCTAGACCCCAAACTAATCCTAAACCCTAAGCCAAACCCCAAACCCTAATCTAAACCCCAAACTGATCCATACCCTAAACTGACCTTCAAACCCAAAAACCAACCCTTGAAATCATTCATGTTTTTGCATTTCATTTAACTTAGTTGTTACATGCATTCTTAAATTGTCATGCATTTATACTTTGTCATTCATATTCAATCATCATTCATTCATATTATTATTATATAATTTATGTTCATGCATACAAGCATTGGTTTTACAAATAAAGTTTTACAAAGAAAAATATTTTAAAATAAGATAACATTTTATGTAAAAAAATAGCAGTCAAGATCTGGCCTAAATATAAGGGGACTCTCGATGGCTATCTTTTATACAAAGTGTTATCTCATTTTATGGTACAATCTGAAAATTCTTAAATTAGAGATGCTTTTGAAGCTCTACCTAAATATATAAGAGTGAAAAAAGTATCTTGATACTTAAGACATTTTCATTTTGTTCCAAAAATAAAATGCTTTGTTTCCCAAAAAAAAAAAGCTGATTTGTTTTCAAAAGAAATGGAAAAGTTTCAAGTTTCAAAAAAGAAAGAAATTAGTTTCTAAACATTAGAATATGACCATTTTGATCAAAATCTATGGATAACCGACAATCAATTGGTACCATATTTGATGAGCGTTATGGGAGTGCTAATCATTCCTCACGCGTAACTAACTTTCAGACCCAACTTTGTTTTCACATATCATGAAAATGTTCTTTTATAAAACTTTAAACCCATTTTAAATGTTTTATTAAAAGGATAAAAATTTTTAGGTAGCCAATCATACCCTAAAATAGATTAGTAGCGACTCCTTCTTATGTTTTTATTGAAAAATACTTTTTAAGCCCCCTATTTTTCTCATCCCCCATTATCTAGTAGACAGGTACTTTCTACTCCCAAATGTTGTAATAGCTCGGTGACTCCACTAGAGACACATTTTTAAAGAATCCAACCAAAGACTGATTGCATATTATCCTAAATTTTGGTTTAATGATCTTAATTAGTGTTTAACCTTAATTCTTTGATTTTAATTTTCTTGTTCTTTTTTAAAGTAGGAAAATTGAAAAAAATAAAAATGTTCTTATTTTAATTTCTAATTTCCAAAAACACAAAAATTCAAAAAAAAAAAAAGGTGTGTGTTTTTTTCATTGCATGCATATTTTAATTATGTCATTTATTTTAAATTGTTGTTATTTATCTTGTTTTTAATAATTTTAGGGCATTTAGGATGAGGCTAATATAGGAAAGTGTGAAAGGTTTGTATGTTCCTTCACATACACTTACATTTGCATTACATGCATAAGGGCTCTAACCTTTTTTAGGATGAAGTAAAGTCACTATGCTTTTATGAGGTGTAAACCTCCACTATGGCTAGTGAAACACTTATACTTAGATTGAACCCTTTCCACACAAAACTTATAATAGGAGACGATAGGGATGCCTTATTAGTCTATGATGGATGATAATATGAAGAACAATTTGGGAAACATTAGGCGTGTAAGTTCCTAACCCAGCATGTAATGAACTTTAGGGAGCCAACCCTAAGTAGACCCATGCCACACCATCTGTAAAAATTACCCTAAATAAGTCACATGATGGAACACTTTGATTCAACTTATATTTAGGGTTAATAATGGTGTGACTAAGCTAAAATTAAAAAAAAAAAAAAGAAATAATAAAAAAAGTATTTTTTCAAAAAAATTTTCTTTTGACATACAGTTTGATTCATTTAATGTTTGTCCAAAATGTAGATCTTTAAAAAATGTGTTGAAATAAAATTTTTTTTACTAACTAACAAAACCAAAAAAAAGGAAGAAAAAAATCCAAAAAGAATACAAACAAAAAAACTTTTTCAAAAAAAAGCTTTCTTAAATTATTTGTTTATTGGCCTAATAAAAGAAATAAAATAAAATAAAAAACTTTGAATCGTAGTCATTCTTTGTTAATAAAAAATATGTGTTCTTGAATTTTTCTTCATTCTAGAAAAACCCAAAAAAAAAAGTCTTTAGTTTGAATATTGTTTCATCCTTTACATTTCATTTAATCCTTTTACATACATTATCATGTTTTTAGAGTTGGAAATAATAAGAAAGTACATGTATTCCAATTCATGCATATATTAATAGATAGTACACACATTCCATTCCATGCACCTATTAATAGTATTACATGCATTTCATTTCATGTACATGTTAATAGATAGTATATGCATTCTATCTCATACATATATTAATAGATAGTATATGCATTCTACCTTATGTATATCTTAATGGTAGTATCAATCTCAGTAGGTTTCATAAAATATGCATAGCATTTCATATAGACATATCTCATGCATATAATATGTCAGTGTATCTTACATAAATATACGACATCAGTCATAGGTATCTATCTTATTACTCATGAAATATGTCATTGCATTTCACGCATAAGGATCCATGAATGATAGGATCTTATGAAACATGCATAGTATATATTGCATTTCATGAGGACATATCCCACCATCCCTAGAATAGGACATTACATTTCTTGCATACACATTCATGGGTGTGAAATTTTTAACATTTGGGCCTTGTACATATGAAAATCCATTATCTTAGGCATCTTTGCATTTCATTACATTTCTAGCATTCTTATCATATGCATGCATTTATAACATGTTTTGTGTGTTGTAATTCATTCTGTGGCATTCATTTAGTAAGAAGTAATAACATAGCTGATTGGAGAAACTCTGCAAGTAATAATAGAGGCTATAAAAGTTGAGATGTCAATCCCATAAGGATTGGTTAAAGACATTCCTAAGCTAAATACCCTTCTAAAGTTGGTTCAATAAAAAATATCCATGAAAATTTTAAAATTCTACTAGAAAAATTTGAAGTAATCAACTAAAACTAACTAAGAAATAAAGACATGAACAAAAAATGAACAAAATGCAAAAGAAAAATTACAACTAATCCAAAAATGTAAGAAAAAATGGTAACTAAAAGAAAATGCATGGTTGAAAGTCAAACATGGAATACATGGATAAAAGTGATGTAAAAATGAAGAAACTAAAAATAACATGAATCTAAAATTGATGCCATGTAGAGACTGAAATTGATGCATAATATGATCAAGAAATGAAAGCTAAAGGTTGTACTTGTAACTAAAACTATGCATAAAAAGATTCTTGAACCTGAACTATATTCTAACCAAACACTAAACAGACTACATGAAAACATGATTTAGAAAGTAGGCAATGGATAGAATATAAAAGTGAAGTTATCCAAACAAAAATGTCAAAAACCAAAAACAACAAGACAAATGCAAGTTATAAATGAAATTTGTTTATGTCATGGTTTGGACTTCTAATGGCTCAATTAAAACAACTTGTAATCTAGAATTTAAATGAAATATTAAAGGACTAAATGGAAAAGAAAATTGCAGTAGGAAAATTGAAAGAAAAAATAGCAAGTAGTGAGAAGACTCTAAAACTAAACCTGGCAGTGCATTGCAAACACATAAAATTGCAACAAAAAAATTCAATCTACTACCGTATACTAAAAATGAACTTTAGTTGAGCTAAGAACATATTTATCAACAAGTATTCTACAAGATTAAACCTAAAAATTGCAGAAATTAATAAGGAATCAGCTCACTAAGCTAGGAAACCAAACAGTACACAACTAAGCACAAATAAAATATATTCAACAATTTTGATCTAAACAACTAATAAAATGTGAAAAAATGAATTCGATCAACCAAGATTCAACAAGTAAACAAGTAAAACTAAGGATTTAGAGTGAAAAGAAGACAAAAACTCTCCAAGGAGAGAGCAATTCCAAGCCAAAGTTGATTGATCACATCTGACATGGACCTGTCACCTACATTAAGCTGAATCTTCCAAGCTTGATCTAGAAAGCTGTGGTACGAGTTTAAAGCTAAATTTTCATTATGTTGCAGCTAATTGAATCAGGAAACAATGAAAAAAATTGAACAGAAACTAGCAAGATTTGAATGAGATAGCATTAAAAAATCGCAGGTAGGTCAAAATTGGTAGATTTAAAAACAGATTTGAGTATCAATGAAAAATCAATAGATTTGAGCTAGAAATCAATAAAATTTGCAAGTTTCATTACCAAAATTGTAAGAAAAACTGAAAAATACTTGAGGAAATGTAAAAGCATAATAAAAATCAATAGAGAAACATACAGATCAAGGGCTATTTGTTTGCTAAGAAAGTAAAATGCAGTAAACAAATGCAAAAATTAAAGAACAAGAAAAATAAAATCCTAAGCTAAAGTCTTTCTAAAATGGCCAGCTCCACTCCTATTTATAGGCATGTGAGTGGTGAATGAAGCCTTAAAAAATCTTTTCAAAATATCTACAATGAAGTGAGCTTCTAGAGACTTCTTTCCTCCTTGCTTGTACACTTGGTGCATGGCTGTTTGTAAGCTTCTTTGTTCTTCCACAATTGCATGCCTTCCTCATGCTTTTTGCCACTTCCAAAAAGTTCAAGTTATGACCAATGAAAGCTCTCCAATATGCCATGTCATCATCTCTTGAAGTTTTCCTTTGAATGCAAAAAAGTGCTACCCAATTCTCATGCAAATGAAGGTTGAATTCCATGCCACTAGTGCACCATCTTTTCCTTATTAAACCTTTTGCATGCATGTAGGTTTTTATTTTTTGCTACAAAAAATTCAAGTATTCCATGAGCAAATTTAACAAGAAAATCATTATAAAAATGCTGGAAACAAAATATAAAAAAATTCATAGAAGAAAGGTTCAAGAAAACTCTCTCAAAAGCAATCTAACTTAATGACACTAGTTTTGGGCTATTTTTACAATTTGCACCAAAAACTTCTCCAAAATGTATCTAAATTGACCAAAATTCCTCATTTTCTCTATTTTTACCTACAATTGAGAAAAATGTGCATTTAGGAGCAATTTTGCCAAAAATCCTAATGAACAAGCCAAAATATGAATTAAATTGCACTAAAAATGAACATGGAAAATACTAAAATTTTAGTGCAATCAATAGACTTTTTGGTCTAAACCTTGTAATGAAATATTTGTCTTGGTGGGCATTAGAAGAGTGAAAATAGGAAATTAATTAGAAGCGAGGATCAGTGCATTAGAATCAAATCAAAAGGAATTTAGGCACAAGCTTTAGAAAATGAAACAACAGATTGCCCAATTGCTAGAAATGGTTAAAGGTGATGGTAGGGTTAAGTTTGTTTCTCTTCAAGGGTCATTGTCACTTCCTATTCAATCAAATCAAGATCAACCATTTCTTATTGGATCTAATAACCTTCAAGAAGAACTCGATGCATATGGTGAAAATCATAGTTTGAATAATCTTAAAAAAGAAATTGATGAATTGGCCATACAAATGATTGAATTCAAAAGTTTGATTTCTAAAACAAAGTCACCAGGTTTCAAGCAACCATCACCAACTATCCCAAATCTAAACCTGCACTTAAACTCTCATCATGACTACATTCGATGTTTTTTTTCTGTACCTAAGACTAGGCTCCCAAGCTACATACAACCTTTGAGGATTCCACACATGAACCTATATCCTCCATCTCACATTTCATAACCATTTGTTTTGCCTGCATTCCCTAACCACCTCTTCAACCTATGCACTAACCAAGTTTTTAACCTAGAGTCCCTAATACACTTCAACATCAACCACACAACCCTTCACCTAACAAGGCAACCCAACACTAGAGCAAAAAAACTCCTATAGCACCAATAGCTAAGAAAGAACCCCAATCAACCCAATACACATGTCCTACATAAATCTCT
Source organism: Durio zibethinus (assembly GCF_002303985.1). Next base: position 5,500,120 of record NW_019167960.1, on the reverse strand, counting down.
ACCTATCGCTCCTAAAAGGCTACCTTATCACCCCTGTCCCCATTGAGCCTCTCAACCCACCATCCCCTAAATGGTATAATCCCAATACTAGATGTGAATACCATTTTGGTGTTATAGGCCATTCCTTAGAAGATTATATGGCTTTAAAATATAAGGTATAAGGATCGATAAAAGCTGGGTTACTAAATTTTGACACCCAAGTGAAGCCAAACATTGGAGGAAATCCATTACCCAATCATGCTGGTGTCGCGATGTTTCAAGACTAAGGGGTGAGTTGACTAAAAGTCAGATGAATGGGAAATTTTGGAAAAATGAGGGATTAAAAATATTTTCAATGAAAAGCAAGACAAAGAGTTGCCACCAATCTTTTTTAAGTTGTGATTGGCTACCCAAAAAAATCTATCCTTTTAGTAAAACATTTTAAAGCGAGTTTAAAAGTTTTAGAACAAGCACAAATTTACAATCTACGAAATCAGAGTTGAGTCTAAAAGTTGATTATCTTTTGGGAAGGATTAGCATTCCCATAATGCCCATCAAAAATGACACCAATTGATTGCATGTTATCTTTTAATTTTGATAAAAATGGTCCTATTTTACTTAATGTTTAAAATTAATTCCTTTTATTCTCTTTTTTAAAACAAATCAAATTTTTTTAAAAAAATAACTTTTTTTCTCTCTCTCTTTTTTTTTTTTTTTACTTTAGGTCAAGATGAAAACTCCTTAAATATCGAAACACCTATTTTACTTCCATATGATTAGATAGAGCTTTAAAAATACCTCTAATTTAAAACTTTTCAAATTGCCTGACAAAACTAAGATAACAACTCTTATAAATAATGATCACCAAGAGTCCTCCTATAGTTAGACAAGATTTTGATGACTACATTTACTTGAGATATTATTTTATTTTAAAACGTTTTACTTTGGAAACAAATTTTTCAAAATAAATGCATGTGAAGCATGAACATAATAAAATATAATGAATGCATGACAATACAATATGGATGACAAAGCACAAATGCATGATACTATAAAAATACATGTGACGACAAGGTAGAATCAAATGCAAATGCATGATTGATTAAGAGTTTAAGAGTTGGTTTGGGTATAGGTTAGGGTTTAAAGTTTGGGAATGACGTTAGAGTTTGGTTTAGGGTTTAAGCATAGGATTAAGGTTTGGACTTTAGGTTTTAAGGTTTAAGGTTTAGGGTTTGGATTTAGGGTTTAAGGTTTAGGATTTAAGGTTTCATGGAATTTAGGGTTTCAAATTTTGGGGTTTCAAGTTTGGGGTTTCAATTTTTTTTAGGTTTTGAAATGGACATGAAATAAATGCAAATTATAAAAATGCCATTAATAAATGCATGTACCAAACGTATAACCTTCAAAAATAATTACAAACTAACGGATTTTCAAACTTAATATCAAAAACATGTAATGCATGAAAATTCAAGACTAAAATGGATCAAACATTAAAAAAAAAAAAAACCTTTGAATTTGGTTTGAATGTTCCACCATTGTTCATCATTCAACTTAACCACACAAGTTCCAAAAACAATAAAAAAAACAACCATCAAACAACATTTTTTTAATCAAACTTTTGTTAAAACATGTTAAAAAAACTTACTAAACATCATAAAAACATAATCTAATATAACAATCAAAGAACCAAATATTCATAAAACAAAAAGTATGGTTCGGCCAACCAAAGTCCACCATGCTGAACCTTGCCCATCATCCCATTATCACATTTTCACTTCATTCTAATGAAGCTTACCTCATTTACCTTCCAAACCATCGTACAAAAATATTCATATCACAAAGAAACTTTCATCAAACATAAAACAAACTTAAAATAACAATAAGATATAAACACTTGAAACATGAACCAAAAACCATCGTATATCATTAACTAAGCAAAGTTTATACAAAATATAAGCATACTAGTCATCTAATAATCATAAACAAGATTGGAAAGCAAATAAAACATGAAAAAAGCCAAGAAAGGGGTTTAGCCAACAAGAGGGACACCATGGCTGAACCTCTAATTTGGTTATACAATGGTGGATTTGTGTTGTTTTTATTTGGATTTCAACTTCAATCCAACTATTGATTAGTTAGATGAAAATTGATTCAAACTTAGAGCAAAAAAAAAACTAAAAACCTTCAAGAAAATTAATAAAGAAATAAATGAATTACAATGAAAATGCAATGAAAAACATGATAAAGATACAAAAAAATGGAAGGATGGAGGTTGAGAAAGGCTACCTATAAACAAACAAACAACCAAGATTTTTTTCCTTTATTTTTTCTCATGTTTTTCCTTCTTTTTTGATCTTTTATTTTTTTTTTCATGAGCTAGTATTCTCTTCTAGTTTTCCTTGCAGCAAACGTCCTATCTTGAATAAAGAAGAAGCCACCAAAATATCGTACAAATATTGAATCATGGCCATTAAAAAAACATCCATGGGCTAAAATTCTAACCTTGTTTTAAATCCAAGGAGCAACTTTTAGCTAATGGATCAAGATATCTTATTAGATCCAATAGTCCACATTGTTAACTACAAAGGTTAGATTTTTATAGCCCTTAAACTAAGTAAAAAGACTATTTTGTGTTTATACAAAGTTTTTGGTATTTGAGCCATTTTCTTAGAAATCAATGTTTGCATGCTCATTTTATATAATTTTAAAGCATCAAAAATTATGAAATATTACAAACTTGAGATCTAAAAATTTTCGTGAAAATTCGACCTCGAAAAAGTAAACTTATGAAATTACTCCTAAGAGGTATTTTGGTCATTTCATACCTCCCAAGGTACTGCTATGATTTTGAATATATCAAAAATCATCAAATATTATAAAAACATGATCTAAAAAATTTCACGAAGAATTGACCTTAAGAAAGTCAAATTATGAAATTACCTCTAATGCACATTTTGGTAATTTCACACCTTCCTGGTACAATCAAGGTTTTCAAAATTTTAAAAGTCATCAAATAATATCAAACCATGATCTAGAGTGTTTCGTAAAATTCTAACCTTGAAAAGGTCAAATTATGAAAAAACCTTTAAAGAGCGTTTTGGTAATTTTGTATCTCCTAAAGTCTGATATGGGTTTTTAATATATCAAAAATCATCAAAATATATTCAGTTATGATCTGAAAGTTTTCATGAAAATTCAACTTCAACAAAACCAAACTACGAAAATACTCTTAAGGGTATTTTGGTAATTTTACACTTTTCAAAGTACAATCAAACTTTTTGGTGCTTTCAAAATAAAAAAATTTTAGTTTTAAGCTACATTGATTTCAACTTAGTTGTAAATTTTGATGGTTGACTCGGATTCTATCCATTTTGACCAACTTTTGTCCCATTTTGACTTTTTTTTACTAATTTTGACTTTGTTAACCAAGTTTGACCATAGTTAACTTTTGGCATTGAAGTCAAATTAGTTCGAATTTCAATTTTAGAACCTTTTCAAAATTAGAGATATGCTAGATTTGAATCGGCTTGTATTTTAAGCACTTCACAAATAACTAAGATTTTAACTGGAAAAATTAGGTGTTTACAGCTACTCATTTTTACATATTTCTGAAAATTAGAAATAATGTAAAAACCAAAAACACGAATTTTGCCTAGCACCAAGGGCTAAGGAGTTTCATTTGTCATTTGTTTGCTTTTAGGTTGGAGGAATTTTTTTTTTTTAAGAAGAGTTTCTATAAATATAGGTAAGTGACTTTAAAAATCAACTTTTGAAAAGGGCTCCTATGAATATAGACAACAAGCTTTAAAAAATCTGTTTGGAAAAAGATCCTATGAAAATAGGCAACCAACTATAAAAAATTTATCTGGAAAGGGCTCTTATGAGAATAGGCAACGAACTTTAAAAAATTTATTTGAAAAAAGCTCCTACAAAGATAAGCAACAAACTTTAAAAAATTTATCTGGAAAAGGCTTTTATGAAATTATGCAACAAACTTTAAAAACAATCTATCTAAAAAGGGCTCCTATAAAAATAGGTAACAAATTTTAAAAAAATCTATCTAGAAAAGGCTCCTATGAGAATAGGTAACAAACTTTTAAAAAAATCAATTTGGAAAGAGCTCTTATTAAAATAAGTAAAGAACTTAAAAAAATCTTGATGCTACTAACTAGCCTAGGCTTAATTCTCCTTGGTGCTAGGTAATTTGGGATTAATTTTTATAGTGCCAGCTAATATGGGCTTAATTCTCCTTATGCTAACTAGACTAGGCATAATTTGCCTCAACTCTAGCTAATATAGGCTTAATTTTTCTAGATGCCAGCTAAATTGCGCTTAATTCTCCTTTGGGCTAGCTAATGTTGGCTTAATTCTCATCTCTTTCAAAATTCGTTCTTTTTAAGAACTCAACTTGTTCTCATATCTCATTTTTTCATTCACTTTTTTAGCAATCCTTTCTCTTTCTCTTTCTTTTCTCTGTTTTTTTTTTTTTTGGAAAAGGTCTTAAAAAATTAGGTAGGTGACTTTAAAAATTAATTTTGAGAAGGGTTAATCTAATCTTGAAAAAGTTTGAAAGTCTTATTTTGGAAAGTTGGGTTGGATAGGAAGCTCTGAAATGGATTTTGATCTTTTTTAAAGGATTGTTTTTTTTTTTTCACAAAAAGAGTTCATTCTTTATGTGTATTTGTTTTTTCAAGATCAAATTCATTTCTCATGCAATGTATTTAATGAATGCAAGGAAAGCAATATGATTCCACAAATTTTGTACATATCATGTGCTTGTACTTGGGGAAATTAGATATTTATGGTCACAAATATTCTTCAAATGTATAGTTTTGGCTAAATCATTAGCAGTCAACTTGGACTCCTCTAATTGATGTCTTTCTTTAATTCAAGCAATTATCTTTTCTTTTCTCAAATATTTTTGCCTTGATCTTTAGTGGTTGTATTGTGAAATACTACCAAAAGCATTTTTTCTTCTTTTTCTTATCATTCATATTTTTTGTTTTTCTCATTCATTAATCATCATTTCTGTTTCTCCACCATCATTATCTTTTGTTTAGTTATCACCCATTTTTCCATCCAAGTTAATGTCCCTCATTTGGTATCATTTCTAATCTGTCCTCTCTTTTTTTTAATGATGCCAATGCCGATGCAAAATTTCATTTCAAAAATGCCAATGTTCATGTAAATGCAAAAATTTCATGATATGTGTGCCCCAACTTGAATATGAACATCAAGAACACTTTTTTTTCCAAAGAAAATTCTTTCCCAATTTTGCTTATCTCAGCTATTTATCCAATCAAATATTTAACTTCTTCCCGAGATAATCTCAACATTCCATTCTTCTACTTCTTCACCTACTCCACTTTGTTTCTTTATCAATATCTACTTTTTATTTTGATTTTCCTTTCATCTCTAACATGCTTTCCTTTTTATTTTTAGTTCTGACATACAAAAATGCAATATACAACATGCATTTTGTATTTGATCGTGAAAACAAAAAAAACAAACATCACTTTCGAAAGCATTTTTAATGAAAAGAAATTTTCTATTTCTTGAACCCAAACTAGTCTAAAGATTGTCACAATTCAACAACTTTTTTATACAACAAACATGACTTCCTTTTCCCTTTTTTTTTATGAAACGTTTGACTAGTTATTCAAAATTTTCAAAAAAGTCAACAAAATATGCCCAACATAATTAAATTCCTTAGTAAAAAAAAATGAAATATTTAAACAAATGTGATTTTAGGAATCTCTTGAAAATTGGCATTTCTTATTAGAAATGGAAAAAGTGAAATTCTCTTTTCAATAGATTGTATAGTCTAGCATCCGGAGGTTTCAGTTTAATTTAAAACGGCTTCACCATATAAAGGACATAAAAATGGGTGTTATACTTTTCCATCCTGACTCATGAATGAAACATAATTTTTTCTAAAAAGCCTGAATCCTTTGAAAATCAAACATGTCTAACTCTTTTTTTAGCATTCAAATGTGGTATTTTGATAGATGTCAAGGTTAGTTATGGTGGACACAAAGTTTTGAAAGGTCATTTAAAGATGATTAAATAAGGCTCAAATTTTCAAAATCAATTGTTTTTTATGCATTTTAAACTTTTAGGTCCTTTATATCTTTAGATCTTTCAAAGGGTCTAGGTTGCCTTTGGTTCATCTTAACAGTGGCTTTTAGGATTTCAAGATTTATTTTAGACTATCTTTTTACAAGGTTTTCTCCCTAAAATTACATTCATCACTTTTCCTTCCTTCTCATTCCTTCCTTTTTTTTTATTTTTTATTATTATCACACCATGCATTTAAGAATTGAAACTTATCTAAAATGAACTAATGATCAAATGGGTAACTAATTGACAAAGGAAAAAAAAAGGTTTGTAGGTTTAATAGCCATTCCTTAAAGAGAAGCTCTTCAATTTTAAGTATTCATGCTTGATCAAATATGGACTTTTATTGAATGTAACGTAGGCCAAAGTTTAGGGTTGTAAAAAAAAAAGGATAAATAAGCCTAAAATAACTATTTGAGGGTGATTTAAACCAATGATCATTCTTTCATTTAGAAGATTCATTTTTTTGGTATTTGTCTTTTTCTTTTCCATTCTTTCCACTCAATCATTCATTTTTTCCTTTTTTTCTATTTCTTTCTTTTTTCTACCACTTTTTTTTTCTTTCCTTCATTTCTTTTCCCTTTTTTTCACTCATTCATTTTTTCATTTCCTTTCCCATTTCATTCTTTCACTTTTTTTTTTCTTTTTCTTTGAGTGGATCTAAAATTTAGGAACCATTGTTGGACATTTGCCCTCAATATCTAGGGTTCCTTCTTAGACATTACCATACTTAACCCCTTCAACAAATCTTTTTTACCCTCTAGTGTAGAGGTTGATCCTAGCTTGAGGCTCATTTTAAAAGAGTTTTTAGGCTCAAAAGGGTAGTAAAGGATAAATTTTTATATTTATAAAGGGATGATGAAATATGACCATTTATCCTCTTAAGCATAAGTTACTCAAATTTGAAAAATAGTTCTTTTTGGAAAAAGCGTTTAAAGGAAATTTTTTTTGTTTTTGGAACTCTCTAGTTTTTCCTTATTGGTTTTTACATTAATTTGTTAAGACCTTTTTATTTTTTTATTATTTTAATGTTTAGGTGTATGATGTCATAACCAAAATTTTTTCTCCTCTTTTTTTTTTCTTTTTTTCTCTCTTTTTTTTTCTTTTTTTTTCTTTTCCCCCTTTTTTTTTGCTTTATATGCCCTTCACCACCATTCAAGAAAAATGCCTTAGTTTGGCAATCCACCCCTAATGAAGGTTAATATGACAAAAATAGGTCATGTGCAATTCTTCAACCAAGGACACGTTAATCACAACTTCAATTGTCATAAAGGCAGTGAAGTTTTTTTGTGTGAAAAATGTGCCCCAAGATATCAGATAAGGATAATTTTGGACTGGAAAATTAAGAGGTTGGTATGTTTAAGGTCATTTAAAAAAAAGATCTAGGTGGCTTTGCTTTTTGAAAATTTTGAAACTACAACATAGCCTTAACATTTATCAAATTACCACATCTAAATTCTTAAGAAAAATGTTGTGTTTGCTTGACCTTTTTGGATTCTAATTTTTTTTTTTGTTTCAAAATTAGCTATCTCATTGTCCATCGCCTAAAAAGAGAATACCACCATTTTATATCATAATATTATCAAGCAAAAGCAAGTTTCATGAATTCAAGTTCATGCCTTTTAAAGAGTTATGGTTGAAGAGTGAAATTAGTTGATTTGAAAAAGGTGTGGAGGTATTTGATAAGTTTTGTTTCTAATAGTAAATACTTACGCTTTTAATACTCTTTTCATTTTTTATTACACAATAAAACTTTCTTTTTCTCTCTCTTTTTTTCTTTTTTCAAGGCATTTTCTTCCTTTCTTGTTTGGTTGTTTTTTTAATCACTTTGGAAATTAATTATATGAGGCTTTATTTGAAATCCAACAATTTTCTTTTTTATATTATTATTATTATTATTATTATTATTTAGGAAAAATATTAAAAATCCAAGACTTAAAACCAATTAAAACTTTAAATGACTATAGTCACAAATGCAATTAGGTAATGTAATGCACTATGTCTATTCATACAAAACAAATATTCAAACCCAACTTCAAACTCTCATCCTTAATGGTGCTTTCAAGATGATATATAAGTTTAAATAAAAAAAAGGTCCCTTACTGGGTGCCTCACCTATACAATCTTAATCATTAACTTCACTCTTATCAATTGTCATAGCCATCAACCAATTCTTTAAATTTCACAAGGTCAGCATCAATCAATGATTGAACTATACCTTTAAAAGTAGTGTAATCTTTTATGGAATATCCTCTGACCCCATTATGGTATTCACATTTAGGATTGAAATTGTACCATTTTAAGTAAGAAGGCTTTCTAGGCTTTGTAGGGGTAGGGGAAATCATATGATTATTGACAAGCAGAAGGAAAAGCTCTGCACAGGAAATTAGATGTGAATTGTGTGTTTTGGCTCTTTTCCTTTTATGACTTTGTAGATGAACTGAATTGATATTTTGTTTTATGAATATCTATGGTGAAGGAATTTGGGATATGGACATTGGGGCATAAGGATGAAATGGTTGAGGAAAATCACTAGCTTGAGGTGTCGAATTATAACAAGGTTGGGACAGATGTAATGACTAGTGAAAATGAGCATTCACCAAATCTTATTGCATTATGTCAAGGTTTCCCTTATTTCACCTTTTAATAGCTATTAATTCCTTACCTTAAAATATTAGTGGCCATATATTCATTCCAAAACCGCTAAAAATCTTCTATAATGAGCCAAAGCCAATGGTAGATAGGTTAATTCCTTACCCTTAAACAACAGTGGCCATATATGTGCCTAGTTCATTTCTATACAAGAGTGACAAGGCATTCCCTTAAAAGTAAGATTTTGATATGGTAGTCCAAAGATCACGTGTAAGTGTTATTTTAATAGTTCAAACATTGGGGATACAAAATATATCAGGGGTCAAAGGACATTCCATAGAAAGTAGCATTGCTTGCAAGGATGCAGCTCATTTTTTTATCAATGCAGATTTTACAAGATTTAAAGAAATGGTTAATGGCTATGATAGTTGAATAATGAAAAAGTCAAAGATCAAAATTCTAAGGATAGGGTAGTCTTTTAAGTATGTATATCATTGGGAGTGTTCGAATGGATTTGAATGTTTACATTAAATGAATAGACTAAAACTTTCAATCATGGTGCATTGCATTGTCTTATGAATTTGTGAATATTGTCATTGGAGATTTCAATTTCTTTTAAATTTTGGGTTTTCAAGGTTTGTCTTGGAAGGAAAAAGGAAAATTGTTGGATTAAGAATAAATCCCCACATAATTAATTTCCAAAAATCATGAAAAGAGAATAAAATGCCTTAGAAAAGAAAAAAGAGAAAAAAAAAATGGGCTATCTTTTGCAATAAAAGGTAAAGGAAGTCTCGAAAAAATTGGCAATTCACTATTAGAAATAAACTCATCAATTACCTTTATACTTTTTTTAATTCAGTTGATTTCACTCTTTAACCATAACCCCTCAAGAGACGTGAATTTGAATACGTGAACCTCGCCCTCACCTAATAATATTAAAAGGGTGATAATCTTTTGTTAGACAATGAATAATGAGACAACCAATTTTAAAACAAAAAAAAAAAAAAATTTGGGATCCATAGAAGATCAAGCAAATACGACATTATTTTTTAACAATTTAGATGTGGTAATTTGATGTGTCAAGGCTATACTCCAAAAAAAAAAAAATCAAAGCTACCTAAATTCTTTAAAATGACCATAAACATACTAACCTTTCAGTTCTTTACCCAAAATTATCATTATCCAGTGTCTAAAGGCACATTGACCAAAAAAAAAAAAATCACAGCTACCTAAATTCTTTAAAATGACCATAAACATACTAACATTTCAGTTCTTTACCCAAAATTACCATTATCCAGTGTCTAAAGGCACATTGACCAAAAAAAAAAGGACCCCATTACCCTTTAGACAAATTGAGCTATTTTCAACCTATTTTTTATTATGAAGTGACATGAACTCTTTGACTCCCTGAACGAGTTTATTCCACATGGCATTTTTTCTAACATTAACTTTCATTAGGAGTGGTTTGTCTATAAGGCATCTTTCTTGAATTGTGGTAGGCGACATGCAAGGCAAAAAAGAAAAAAAAAGAATAATAAAAGAAAAAAGGAAAAAAAACAAAATGAAATGAAATTAAAAAAATAAAAAAAATTTTAATTATGACATCATGCACTCGAGACATTCATATAAATCCAAAAATGAAAAAATCTCAATAAATTTATGAAAAAACCAATGAAAGAAAACTAGAGAGCTCAAAAAGAGTTAAAGTCCAAAAAAATCCTAAAAAAAAAAAAACCTTTCTTCAAACTTTCTTTCTGAAAAGAATTGCTCTTCAAATTTAAGTAACATTGCTTGAGATAATATATGGCCATCTTTCATCATCTTTTTGCAAATATAATAAATTTATCATTTGCTATCCTATTGAACTTGATGAAATTCTTTAAAAATAAAACCTAACCAATGATCACCCTCTATATTAAAGGTAAAAAGGGCTGCATATAATGGCTAAGAATGGTAAAGTCCAAAGAACGGACCTTATATGCTGAAGGTAAAAGACCACTAAAAGGTTCTCAAAAGTTTTGAATCCACTCAAAAAGAACAAAAAAAAGGAAAAAATGAGAAAATAAGAAAAGAGAAAGAAAATGAAAGGAAGAAAAAAAGGGAAAAAAGGGGAAATGAATGATTAAATGGAAAGTATAGGAAAATGAAAGGACAAACACCCTAAAATGAATCCTTTAAAAAAAAGAATGATTCTTGGTTAAATCACCCTTAAATAGTTATTTTGGGCCTATCTATCTTTTTCTTCGAGAAACCTAATCCTCGACCCATGTTATATCATTAAGAAAATCCATTTGGATCAAGCATGGCTACTTTAAATTAAAGAGCTTCTTTTTTAGGAATAGCCATTAAACCCATGAATCTTTTTTATCTTCCTTTATTCCCTAATTACTCATTTGGACTATTATCTCATTTTGAATAAATTTGAATTCTTGAGTGTGTGTGTAATTATAAAAAAAAAAAAAAGATGAATGTGGCTTTAAAGTGAAAACCCTACAAAAGGGTAGTCTAGAGCAAATCTTAAAGGCCTTAAAACCACTTCTGATACTAAGTGAAATTGATGCTAACTAAAGGTAACCCAAACCTTTTGAAAGATCTAAAAGCTTGAAATGCATAAAAAGGGATTGAATTTTGAAAATTTGAGCCTTTTTTCCTCATCCCTAAATGACCTCTCAAAATTTTGAGCCAATCACAGCTACCTTAACATTAATCAAAATGTTACATTTAGATAATAAAGAAAGTGTCAAACATGTTTTGTTTTCAAGGGATTCATGCTTTTAAGAAAAACATACATTTCATTTATAAGCTGCATTGAAAAGTATACATCTCTTTTATTTCCTTCATGTGGTGAAACCCTTTTGATTGAACTGAAACCTCCATGTGCTGAACCATTCAATCCATTTGAAAAGAAAATTCTTACCTCTTTCATTTCTAATAGGGAATACCAATTTTAAAAGATTTCTAAAGTAACATTTGTTCAAATATTTCATTCTTTTTGTTAAGAAATTTAATCATATGGGGCAATCTTGTTAATCATTTTGAAAAATTTTGAATAACCAATCACACATTTTTGTAAAATAAGAAAATAATGTTGTAAATCTTTAGACCAATTCAGATTTAAGGAAGAAAAATGTTGTTCATTGAAGAATTAATATTGTTGAAAAAGAAAAACAAAAGAAAAATGTTTTAGGAATGGTGTATCTTTTTGTTTTCACAATTAAGTCCAAACCACATGTTGCATGTTGCATGTTTGTGTCTTGGAACTAAAAATAAAAAGGAAAGCATGTTGAAAAAGAAAGAAAAATTAAAAATCTTGATGGAAACTGGTAAAGAAACAAGATGGAATAGGTGAAAGAATAAGAAAATGGTAAGTTAAGATCATTTTGGGAAGAAATTGAAGATTTAATTAGATGGTCAAGGAGAGATCAACAGAATTGATAAAGAACTTCCTTTTAATAAAGGGAGTATTTCTTGTGTTTGCATCCATGATTAGGGTACATACATTATGAATTTTTTGCATCATACATAAGCATTGGCATCTTTGAAATGAAATTTTCTAGTTATAGAAAACAGTTGCATCATTCAAATAAACATTTGTATCCTTGTAAGGGCATTTGCATTATTGCATGTACATTTTAGAAAGAACATCTACATTTGCCTAAGCATACTTGCATTTGCATCATAGTATAGCTCAATCGCATCCCACATCTTAATGATTGATCATTTATGTTTACGAATCTCTAAAATTTGTGAATCTTTAACCCCTCTTGCAAATCTTTGAAATTTTCAAATCTTTGACTCTTATGAATCTCTGAAATTTGTAAATCTCTAACCCTTATTACAAATCTTTGAAATTTACAATTTTTTAATCCCTCTTACGAAACTTTAAAATTTACAAGTCCTTGACTCTTATGAATCTTTGAAGTTTGTGGATCTTTGGTCCTTATGAATCTTTGGAATTTATGAATCTTAGGTTTTTGTACATCTTTGAAAGTTGTGGGTATTTGACTCTTATGAATCTTTGAACTCTTATGAATCTTAAAACTTTTGTGAACCTTAAAATTTTTTAATCTTAAAACTTTTTCTAAATTCACTTACAAAAGATTGAATCATCTGTAAATCTTTGAATTTATGTCCGTGAATCTTTTAAACTAAAGCCTTTACTCTATTGTGAACCTAGAGTCTTCCAAACTGAGAATCGTTTACTTTGCTATGAATCTAGAATGCTACAAACTATGAATCATTTACTCTACTATGAATCCAGAGTCCTTTAAACTTTGAATAGTTTACTCTGTTGTGAATTCAAAGTTTTTTAAGTGTGAATCATTTACTCAGTTGTGAACCAAAATCCTTTAAATTGTGAATTGTTTACTTTATTGTGAATCTAAAATCTTTCAAACTATGAATCATTTACTCTATTGTGAATCCATAGTCTTCCAACTATGAATCATTTACTCTGTTGTGACTCCAAAGTTTTCCAACCGTGAATTTTTTTCTCTAATGTGAATCCAAAAACCTCTAATTGTGAATCATTTTCTTTTATGTGAATCTAAAGTCTACTGATTTTGAATCTTCGACTCCATTGTGAATAAAAAATAAACAACAAACAAAAAAAATCATTTTCAAGGTCTTACACAACCCCAGTGTGATGGTTAGACATTGGTGCGCCTTGGTCCTGCTATGACAACCCCTATGCAGGCAGTGAACGAGGCCTTGTGCATGAGATGATGATCCCCAATTGAGTGTGCCGACAATGTGAACCCTAGTCCCATGATGTGTAAACAAGTATAGACCAATGTGGGGGCACCTTAAAGCTTATTAGCCAATCCGGTGCTCCTAAGTGAAACCATGTATGGGCACCTTCAAGTGGGTTGGTACTTAAAACCTTGGTGTTTGCAGGCATTGGACGGGTACTCAAAGCCACCCTAAAACTTATGGGCTGATGATATGATAGGAGTTGTTCTCTCTCAACCAGTTTGGGATTGTTACGAAAAAACCTACGAGATCAAAGCTAAAAATGACTCATGTGTATACAGCCTGAAGGATCAATTTTAAGTTCTTATAAGAAAATAGACTTATGAAAGGTTGACCTTGACTATAAGCAGTCTTGGTGTTGCATGGTCACATGGTTTCAAAATAAGGAATGTGCAGTCCGTGACATATGGTAATAGAGCCTAGTTTAGCTCAACTGTGGGGACCAAGTGGACCCTAAGTGTGGATACTATGACAATATATCGAAAAGGCGCTAAAGCTTAAAATGAGCTATCAAGGTAAGAAAACGATGTTGTGGCTATGTTGGCTCAATAATGAGCCAGTGGTTCATGTTGTGGGATAATTGGCCTTGATGCAAGGCCTTCAAGAAGACTTTTGGATGCCAAGCAAAAGGGCATAAGAGACTAGCCTCACCTAACAAACAATGTTAGCTCATGTGGGCATACGATGCCTTTTGAGTGGTAGACGATAATTAAAACTGAAATGTGAAATGGGCTACGCCATGAAATGGCATTGAGCAAGGCCATGAAGGTCGAACGAGTTTTGTCTTTAGGGATACGAGTCATGCATATTAAGATAATGTTACTAATGTGTGCACTTGTTATGTGTTACAGGTGACCTAGTGAAGGTACGAGATGAGTATCTTAGGTCCAAACATAAGGCCATTTTACAAAGGCAAATAGGTTTAAGTTGGCTTATGATTAAAGCCTTAAGTTTGTGATGATCAGTGGACCATGAGTTTTAGTGGTCAGAAGATCATGAGATTGTACTAGTCAGTGAACCGTGTTTATGCTGGCCAATAGATATGGCTTTATAAGTTATGGTGGTCAGTGGACCATGATGTTGTTCAGTTAGTAAAGCAAATAAGCAGGAGTCAGCCAGTGAACAAGGCCATATGAGTTGTGTAAGTTAGAGGACCAATTGAGTTAAGCAAGCCAATGGTACTAACATTTCGAGTGGGATCTGGTTAGCGGACTGAACGGGTTTGAGTAAGGCATAATTAAGCCAATTTAAGATTAAGCCAAATATAGGACCTTTTGGAGTAGATGTTGGCCAATGAGATGGCCCTAAGTTTGAATGTGTCGGTAAACCTTAAGTATCGAGTGGGTGGGTAAACCCTGAGTTTGAGCAAGTTAAAGAACATTGTAATTGTATGGATCAATGAATCTTTGAATATTGTGTGGGTTATAGATGCCCTCTAAGCTATGCTAGAGTTGAACAAAGCTTGATTAGAAGCAAAAGCAAGCTTTAACAAAGTAAAAGAAACCATCGTTGAGACATGGTTGCATGCAAAACTGAGCTTCAATAAAAATGGGGAAAAATCATGATTTCATACAAAACTAAGCTAAGGCAGTGAAGCTTATGGGGCAACTGAGCATGTGTTTAAGTTTGGGAAGAAGACCGAAATAGCTAGCATTAAAGTGCCACCATAAGAAAGGGCTACACCTAGAGAGGTAACCTTAGATGGGTCGAGAGGACCTAAGTTGTAAGATGACCAAAGTGTTTGAATGCTACCATGCTAAGATCTATTGTAGGTAATGTTGCATGAATGCAATTGACCTAAGCACCATGTCCAGAGAATCGCATTAAAAAGTCAATGCCACAAGTATACGATTAGTGTGATGGGTCACGTCTGGCGAAGTGTATCAATGTATAGCAAAACAAATGGCCATTCATCCAACTGAGGGTCATGATCAATAAGGGTACCTTGAGGTTGCAACTTTGTGATCATAATTTAATTAGTGCAACAAGCACATATAAGTAACAGATAAAGTTAAGATGATCAAATATGAAAATAACATAAAAAGTACAATACAACTAGGATAGGACCTTTCTACATCGACAATTAATAAATACTATGGGTGGTGCCGATGTGACGAGATCATGACTTAATCCTTGAAGGCACAAATGTGGGACATATGAGAAAATATCAACTATGTGCAACAAGTAAGTTAGGTACTGTCTTGGCATTGATGAGGGCATCGACATAATAAATGAAGGAGAGTGTTATGGTTAAGCCTTTATGTGTCTTGGTCCTGCCTTGACTATAGACAATGGATGAAGCCTTGTGCACAAAATGGTGATCCCCAATTGAGTGTATGGGCAATATGAGCCCTAGTCCTAGGATGTATGGGCAAATGCAGACTAGTGTACGGCACCCTAGAGCCTATTAGCTAATCAGGTGCTTTCAAGTGAAGTTATGTATGGGCACCTTTGAATGGGCCAGTGCTCAGGACCTTGGTGCCTATGGCACCAGATAGGTGCTTGGGGCCAACCTGAAACTTGTGGTCTGATGATAAAATGAGAGTTGGGTTCCCCCCTCGACAAGTTTGGAATTATTACGAGAGACCCTATAGGATCAGAGCCAAAAAGGGCTTATGTGTATGCAGCTTGAAAAATCAATATCGAGTTGTCTATAAGGAAATGGACTTGCAAAAGGCTAACCTCGACAATAAGTAGTCATGGTGTTGCATGGTCGCATGGTTTTGATATAAGGAACCTGCAGTTCGTGACATCAAGCTTTTTCAATTGAAATCTTTTAAAATCACTTGCTATATCTATAGCAACACTTTTCAAATTGAGTTTTTTAAAGCCACTTACTTATGTCTTTAAGAGCACTTTTCAAATTAAGATTTTTAAAAAGTTACTTGCCTATGTTTATAGGAACACTTTTCTTATTAAGATTTTTTTAGAAGTTCCTTACCTATGTCTATAGGAGCTCTTACAAAAAAAAAAAAAAGAAAAACCTCCACAGTAAAAAACTAAACATCACACAAGCAAAACTCTCTAAGCCCTTGGTCTCAAACAAAATCGATGTCTTTGGTCTTTGTATTATTTTTTATTACCAGAAATATGCAAAAAGGCGTAAAATCCAATCATCTGTGCAACTTTTAAAATCTGACCCATTCTAAATCTAACATTTTTTTAATTTTGACAAGTTTTAAAATTAAAATTGAAGACCAATTTAAATGCCCTAAGGTCAAACTTAATTAAACAAAGTCAACCTTGGTCAAAATTCGTCAAAATAGATAGAACTGAGGTCAACTTTCAGAATTCACAACCAATTAGAATCAATATGGCTTGAAATTTAAATTTGTTATTTTAAAGTATTAAAAACCTTATTGCACTTCGAGAAGGGTAACATTATCGAAATGCCCTTTAAGGGTATATTCATAATTTGGCCTTCTCGAAGTTGAAATTTTACGAAAATTTTTAGATCATAATTAAATATTTTAATATTTTTGATGCATTAAAAACCTTGATCATAAAATATACTTAAGAGTATTTTCATAAATTGACCTTTCCAAGATTGAAATTTCACGAAAAGCTTCAGATCATGATCTAATATTATTGATTTGAAATATTTAAAGCTTTAATCGTATCTCAAAAGGTGTGAAATCACTAAAATACTCTTTTAGCGTATTTTTGTAATTTGAGCTTCCGATGTTGATTTTTCATGAAACATTCCAAATCATGTTTTTAAATTATTTTATGATTTTTGGTGCATTAAAAACATTGGTAGCACCTTGGTAGGTGTGAAATTATTAAAATACCCTTAGGGTAATTTTGTAATTTTACCTTCTCGAAGTCAGATTTTCACAAAAACTTTCATATCATAATTTTATATTATTTCATGATTTTTTGGTGATTTAAATTCTTGAAAATGAAAAGGGGAGCATTGTTTTCCAAGAAAATGGCCTAGAAATCTAAAACTTTTTATTGAGGGGTAAAATGATCTTTTCACTTAGTTCCAACAACATTAAAAATCCAATCTTTGGCAACAAGCATTCTTAACCATGGGATGATCTTGAGGGGTAGGATCCAATGTGAAAGTTGGCTCCTTGCAAAGAAAACAAGGGAGAATGTTAAAACATTAAATGAAGTTTTAATCTAAGGGTTTACATACATTTGCATGGGATTTTTTCTCACCATTTAGAAGGTCGAGATACATGGTTTTAGAAAAGAGGAGGAGCTGAGATTTGGCAAAAAAAGAAACTAATAAAAGAATTAAAAAAATGGAAAATTTTGGAGAGCTTTTTTAAAAGTGTAATTTCTAGTTTCCTTTCTTGCATTTCATAGCATTTTCATTGCATTTTTATATCATTTTCATATATTTTTTCTATTTCTTCTAGAGAAAATTCATAGTTGTTTGTGTTCCTAGCTTCAAATTTGATCTAAAAACTCAATCAACTAATCCATAGATTGATTTGAGACAAAAGATCAAAGAAAACAAATATAAATAAGTAAATAAATCCACCATTAAAGCTATTTGAAGGTTCGGCCAAGCGTGGATCCACCATGGTCGAACCTCCTTTTGGTTCCCTTTGATGATCTTCTTGCTTCTAAATAATGTTTACAATGATTAGATAATTAGTTTACTTGTATTTTGCATGAGTTTTTATTAGCTAATGGTGTATGTTTGGTGTTTCGCTAATGTTCTTGTTTTTATGGTTTCCTTACTATTTTAGTTTGTTACATGTTTGATGAAATTTCTTTTGTAATTAAAATGCTTCTCTCTGATGAATACCTTAATGTTAATGCATCTTTGAGTTGAACGGAATGAAAGCATGGTTGTGGGAGGGATTAAAGAGGTTCAACCAAGCCATTCCCATGCTTGGCCGAAACCTCCAAGCTTGTTCATAACTAAATGTTGGTTCATTCATCCTTTCTTGTCTATGTTCTTACATGATTTTTCTAGCTTTTAATCTGTTTGATTCAATTTTCCATGAATAAAATGTTGGTTTAGTAGGTTTTTGGTGATTTTTGTGTTTATTGGCTTGTATTTCAAAAGAAAAAATTGGTGGAACATGTCTTGAAAGTTTAAAAAAATTAGTATTTGATCCATTTACATCATGCTTTCACATGCACATTTAGTTTGTAATATAATTTGTAAATGCCTAGACTTGTAATTAGTTTGTTCCTTAGTCATGCATTTTTCATGCATCAATATTTACATTTTTACCAATGGCATTTTCATTATTTGTTTTTGTCACATGCATTTCCAATAAAACTCAAATTCCAAACCCTAAACCACCTTCCAAACACTAAACTACCCATGAAACTCTAAACCACCCTCTAAACCTTAAACCACCCATGAAACCCTAAACCAACCATGCAACCTTAAACCACCCATCAAATTCTAAACCACGCATGAAACTCTAAACTAAACCTTAAACTCTAATCTTAATCTCTAAAACTAACTCAAAACCCTAAAACAAACCTTAACCCTAAATCAAACCCTAAACCCCAAACTAACCTAAACCCTAAGCTAAATAGTAAATCCTAACCTAAACCCCAAATTGATCCAAACCCTAAGCCGAACCCCAAACCCTAACCTAAACCCTAAACCTACCCCAAACCCTAAAAACCTAAACTGACCTTCAAACCTAAAAACTAACCCTTAATCCCATTCATGCATTTGCATTTCATTTCACTTTGTTGTTACATGCATTTTTAAATTATCGTGCATTTATACTTTGTCATTCATATTCAATATTCATGCATTTATATTCAATAATCATGCATTCATATTATTATTATGTTCATGCTTATATGCATTACTTTTATAAATAAAGTTTTTCAAAGAAAAATATTTTAAAATAAGATGACGTATTAAGTAAAAATAGCCTTTGAGATCTGGCCTAAATATAGGGCAGTCTAATGGCTATCATTTGTGCGAGGTGTTATCTCGGTTTATAAGGCAATCTAAAAACTCTTAAGTTAGATAGGCTTTTGAAGCTCTACCTAAATATAGGATAGTGAAAAAGGTATTTGATATTTAATACGTTTTCATCTTGATCCAAAAATAAAATGGTTTGTTTCTAAAAGAAAAAGTTGATTTGTTTTCAAAAAAAAAAAAAATTTTCAAGCTTCGCAAAAGAAAGAAATTAATTTCTAAACATTAGGATAGGACTATTTTCACAAAATCTAAGGATAACCTGCAATCAATCGTACCATCTTCGATAGACGCTGTAGAGGTGCAATCCTTCCCCATGTGTAATCCTCTCCTAGACCAAACTTTGTTTTGTAGACCACAAAAATATTTTTTTTATAAAACTTTAATCCCGTTTTAAATGTTTTATTAAAAGAAAAAAATTTTAGGTGACCAATCACACCCTAAAAAAGATTGGTGGTAACTCTTCATTTTGTTTTAATTGAAAAATGCCTTTTAAGCCCCCTGTTTTTCTCATTCCCAATCTTCTAGTGGACGGGCACTTTCCAGCCTCAAACATCGCTACACATTTAAACCAAAAATTTAGGATGATTTAAAATTGGTACCCTCTTTTGAATGGGCAAATGAGAGTGCTATAACCTTTCATATATGTAACTGAACTCCCTAACTTAGTTTTGACAAATAGACTAGAACTCATTCTTTTAGGACCTTTAATCAAGTTTAGGAAATCTTTAAACGAGTAGAATTAGAGGACCAATAACACCTGAACAAAAGGATTGATAGCAACTCCTTAATTAGTGTTTAGATGTCAAATTCTCGAACTTATAAGTTATGACAAATATAATGCTAATTTGGAGTCCAGTTGAGTAAAAGTGTCTTTACGTTGGAATAAATTTAAAAGTACCTTATTTAAGATATTAAGATTATAGATTACTTTTATTTAAGAAAAAACACAAAAATCAAACCAAGGGACTAATCTAGATAGGGTGGCGTGAGGCAACAACCCCTATTGAGACCATAAATTTGTTTAAGTTTATTATAAAAAATATTATAAGTTTTAAAAATTTAAAGTTTTGCCCTCATAGAAATTTTTTATCATATTTGCCCCCATTACATTGAGGTTCATACAAAAAACTTTTTATTATTTATCTACTAATTAAACATTTATACTTCTAGTAAGCAATTTCATTATAATATATATTAACTTTCTTAAAAACAAACAAAGTACTTTTAAAGTTCATATAGATAATATATAACATATGAATCAATAAGAATAAAAAATAAAAAATCATCATTAACAAACATAGATTTATATCTTCACTTTTGTTTTCATTGTTTATAAAAAATTTGACAAATAAGAAACACAATATATTTGTTTGCTAAAAGTAGATTAACTTGAAAATATTGATTCTTTTCTTTGACATATTATATCTTTAAGTAAAATTATATTAAATTAGTATATGTATACATATTTATATGTGTATAAGTGTCTACATATGTGTGTCAAAAGATGACTTATCTATGATATAATAGTATTTAGATTATATTTATCCAGAATCATATACTTAATTTTAGCAATGCAAATTTATTTCTATTGTAGAAAAAATTTTATTTTTTATAGAAAAAAATTTGGTTATACGTGTTAATTTTGTTTGTATTTTTTCTATATAGTGATTTGTATTTTAATGAAAATTTTAATAAATTAACTTAAAATATTTAATCCACAGATCAAAAATCATGGATTCATATCAATCAAACCTAGCAAACTAACCAAGCACCCTAATAAACCAAAACACTAAAGCTAAAGGAAAAATGAGAGAAGCATAAAGAACATTTTCTTGATACAAAACACAGGCAATAATGAATGAGATTAAGTATTGAACTAGGAAAACTTAAGTTAAAACCTAGACATGTGTCTAACGATTTGGACAGAAAAGAAAACAGAAGCCTTCAATTCCATTTCCTTTGAAAGAAAATTACACAACTTTTAGGAATGTACCTAAAAGTTATAAAGTAAGGAAAAAACTTTACCACTAAACCTTTCTCAGCATTACAAGGATTTTTTTTTCCATCACTCTAAATTTTTTTACAAAAGAAGTCACACCCTGAGAATAAGAGAAAAAGTTGCAGGTGCTAGAATTTAAACCACAAATTTACAGATGTCACCTCTTAAAACAACTAGAAATAAACCTAAGCATTACCACAAGTTAAATTTATTTATTTATAATAAATAATATTTATGATGAATTTCATAAATCAGTGAGCATAGCTTGGTTTATAATTTTTAATAAAAGCACTTATAAGTGAAAATGTATTAATTAATTTGTATATAATATATGCATTTCATTATCATATCTTATCCCAACAAATCAAATCTAAATCTAAATCTAGTATTTCAAACATATTTTTCAAAACATAATTAAGAAATAATAAAATAGACATTTAAAAAAATTAAAACTTAAAAAAAAAAAAACAAAGGAAAAAGAGGAAACAGAGCTAATTTGAGGTGTCATGTGGATACCTCCACTTAAGGATGGTAATAGGTTGGGTTAAGGATGACTTTTGCTCACTTCAACCCTAACTCTATTTTTTAATAATTTAACTTGTCTTTAACTTAGATCTTACATCGAATTATTATTTTTATACCCAACCTGACCCTAACCCAACACATATATATATAACCGCATCTAACTTGACTCGGTTAAAAATGAATGAAATAATTTTAATTTAGTATAATATTTATAAAACTTTTTTTGCCAACAACTGCGTGGTTTATTGGGAAAGTGTTGAACTTTTAGTTTTACTAATCAAATATCAAATTCTAGTAGCCCCAAGTATAAAAAAATATAAAATTATTATTTTTTAATACAAATTATATTTTAAATATATATAAATGCAATATTTTTATTTAATTAAGATATTACATAATTACTTGATTAACATATAACATATATAAATATAAAATTAAATTAATAATAAAATATATTTTTATATATATCTTGAGAAGGGCAGAATAGAATATTTCAAACTCGTCTCCAACTCGATCTCAAATTTCGAAAAGGAAAAATTGCCTAGCTTTGATCCAATCTCGATTTTTAAAAGAAAAAAATACCCTTTTAGATCAAGTAGGTCAAAACCGATAAGATATATGTTATTTTACCATCTTTCCCTCCATTGACCCATTTTCTTATAAAATTTATCTAATTAAAAAATGACAAAACAAAAAAAAAAAGGATTGCAAAAAAAAACCAAATAAGGGTGTTACATGAATACCATAATTGACTATTTATCTTTTTTAAACATAATTAAGGAATACTAAAATAGACAATTTAAATTATAACAAAAATTGAAATAAAGATGAATTAAAAAAAAAAGTATAAAGTGAAAAGGACCAAAGTAAAAAAGAAAAAAAAAGTCCAATGGAGTGTCACGCAAACACATTCCATTTAGAGATAACAACTAGTCGAGTTGGGTAGGTTTAAGGTTACCTTAACATTGATATGACTCTTTAATAATTCTATCAAACTCCAACTTTGACTCAAAAATCAAGTTTTTTATATACCTGACTCTGATCTAAAATATATATGTAACACGCATTTGACCTAACCTAACCCAAAATTAAATTCAATAATTTTAATTTAGTATAATATTCATAAAAGTTATTTTTTATATAAATTACATCTTAATGATATACAAATTATAAATTTAGTATTTTTATTAAATTAATATATTAAAAATAAATTTGTTAATATAATTTATATGTAAATATAAAATAAAATAAAATAATAAAATATATTTTTATATACCTAGAGTAAAGTACCCTAAACCCGCATTTAACTTAATCATGATTTTAAAAAAAATACCTAACCTCTTATCTAATTTCGATTTAAAAAACGCATATATTCTTCTAGGATGGGTCAAAACCTGTCTAATAAAATTTTGCATTAATTAATAATTTTATTAATGTAATATATATATTTAAATATAATATTAAATAAATAATAAAACACATATACTTTGATATAAACTCTTAGGTAGATTGGGATTGAGCACCCTAAATTCACTTCCAATCCAACTCTATTTCTTTTAAAAAAAAAAAATCTTACATGCTTTAACCATATCCTAATTTAAAAACAATTACCCTTATCGAATTTTAGTGACTCAAAACCTTTCGAATAAGAATTATTTTACTATTTTATTTATCAATTCCTTTTGTTGCAAAATTTAACTAATTAAAAAACATAAAAAGTAATAAAAAAAAAAAAAAGTCAAATAAAGTGTCATAGGACACCTCTATTGGTTTTTTTTACAAAATTTATTTAATTAAAAAAATAAAAATAGGGTAGAGCAACCCACAGTCGTTTACAAGTCAACTATGATTTTTTAAAAAAATAAAACCATTTTGACCCAATCTCGATTTAAAAATAAAAATCCCTGTTGGTTCAAGGCATATTGAAATTTGTCGAAAATAAATTATTTTGTCATCTTTATTTATATTGATTTATTTTTTATAAAATTTAATTAAAAGAAAGAAAAAGATTAAAAAATATATAAGAGTTGTAAAAACGAAAAAAAGTCGAATAAGTGTGCTATGTGAATATTTTTATTTGTCTTTTTTTTATAAAATTTAATGTATAGATTAAAAACAAAAAAATTGTATAAAAAAATAAATGCTTAAAAATGAAAATAAAAAGATCAAAAAAATAAATTCAGGTAACACGTTGACACCTCTATTAATTTTTTTAATACAAAATTATCCAATTTGAAAAATAAAAAAGTTGTTTTAATAAAAATATTAAATGGATTTCATACAAAAAAACTTTTTAAAAAAACAAAAAATAAAGTTATTTATTGAATATAAAAAAAATTTAAAAAAAAAAGGTGAAAAAGGATCAGGATTTTGAGATACCACGTGATAATAAAATGAATAAAATTGATAATTAGGATCTTTCAATGGCTAAAGCCTATGGCTTTGAGCTATGGGCTTTGTTTTGTGTTCTTTAGTTGAAAATTCATACGCGTAATTAATGGTAATGGTCGAAGTAAGCATCGGACTTAATAATCAATTATCAGTGCACCTGTCCTTGTGGTCCCAACTCTAAACTTGAGTTCAGGGTGGGGGCAAGTAGTTTAAATTTCCATTGGCCAGAGGGGTTGCATTTCTCCATTCTCCAGCTAAGCTCTGATCAACCGTCATATACGCTGGCAGACTAATGTCCTTTTCTTTATTGAATATATAGGAAACCAGTCATCTGACAATGACGTATTAGCCCATATTTGCCCAAAATTTTGAAAACTAAAAAGGTTGATATTTTGGGACAAGTCGAAAATTATAACTCATTCATTCTACACGGCTTCTGCATTTTTTCTACTATCAGAAATACTATTAAAAAAATCCAACTTTCTATTCCTATTTTGTCCATGACTTTTTGTTTTTTTTTTTTTTTGCCCTTCATGTTATAAAGATTTTCGTGCCATTTAACTTTTATTTTTTATTTTCATTTTTTTTATTTTTTATTTTAAAATTTTAAAATAACTTTAATAATTTAATATAAATAAATTTTACTATATAATAAATAAATAAATTTTATTATTATATGATAAATAAATATTATTATATAATAAACAAATAATAAGTATCAATAATTGAATTAAAATTTTAATTTTTAAATATTATAAATAATATTAAAATATATATAAATAATTTATAAAATAAAATTTTTAATGATCCTTTTTTATTCTTAACTCATCATCATCATTATTTTATTATTCAAACATATATCTCATAATTAATTTTAATTTTATAATTATAATAATTAATTTTATTTTTATAATAATTAATTTCATTATCATCATTATTATTTTTAAATTTATTAAAATTAATCTCACTATCACCCAAATAAACTACTAACCAAATCGATTGCATTTCCCCGATCACCAGCTAAGCTCTAGTCAACCTTCATTTACACTGCCAGATGGAAATCCCTTTATATATATATATATTCTTTTAGACAATGATATATTATTTGCCGAAAATTTAAAACATTAAAACGGCTCAAATTTGGGAATGAAATTGAACATGATAGCTCATTCTAGGGACTTCCTCATACTTGTCAAGAATCACAAATACAATTAAAAATATCCAACAACTTTCGAGAAGTTCTATAGTAAATTTAAATTTTTTAACCTTATAACAATTAGATATAAAAAATTAATATAAATTATTAATTTTTTTAATTATAAAAATAATTAATTACCTAATAATTTAATTTTAATTAATTAACATTAAATATTATTTATTAAATAAAAAAAAGAAAATTTTAATAGATAAATACAATCTATTTAAAATTCTTAAAAGAGAAGAAAGATAATATAATATTTAAAAATATTTAATTGAAAATTGGTTAACGTAAAAAGGTAAAAATTATTATAAAATTAGTATCATTTGACATAAAATATGTTAAAAGTGTCATAATATCTTAAAAAAAAGTTGTGATAATTCTAAATATGAAAAAGGTAAAATATAAATAATTAAGTTGATAGTGTAAAAAAAATTATTACCTTAAACTCAAAAAATACTTATAAACTAATAAATAAGTGTTAATATAAAAATGTGATAATAATTATAAAATTAGTATCATTTAATGTAAAATGAGTTAAAAGTGTTATAACACCTTAGAAGTGTCATAACACCCTAACAATAAGTTATGATAATTATAAACATAATGAAAAGTAAGAACAAGAATAAAAAAATATTATTATAACAAAAATAATGTAAAAGAAATATTATTACAAATAAAAAAATAATTTTAAACAAAAAAAAGTTAATGTAAAAAAATATGATAATAGTATTATTTAACATAAAATAGTTACAAGTAACATTACACCTTAATAAAATATAGTAATAATTCTAAGCATAATGAAAAGTAACAACAAGTGTAAAAAAATATTATTAAAATATAAATAATTAAATTGGTAATATAAAAAAATTATAAATAAAAAATAATCTTATACCAAAAAATAAGTGTTAACGTAAAAATATAAGAATAATCGTAAAATTAATATTTTTAACATAAAATAGTTAAAAGTATCGTAACACTTTTAAGAAAAAGTTATAATAATCCTAAATGTAATCAAAGGTAAATATAAGTATAAAAAAAAATTATTATAACGTAAATAATTAAGTTAATAACATAAAAATTTTTATTAATATAAATAAAAAATAATTCTAAATAAAAAAAAGTGCTAACATAAAAAAAATGAGAGCAATTGTTAAATTAAAATCATTTAGCGTAAAGTGTGTTAGAAGTGTCGTAACGTAAAATTGTAAGAATAGTTGTAAAATTGGTTTCACTTGACATAAATTAGATTAAAATTATCGTAACATCAACAAAGAATTGTGATAAACTTAAACATAATAAAAAGTAAGAATAAGTGTAAAAAATATTATTGTAACATAAATAATATTTTTGATAATTAAAAGAATTAATAATGCAAATAATTAATAATTCTAAACCAAAAAAAAAAGTGTCAGTATAAAAAAATGTGAGAATAATCATAAAATTAATATTATTTGATATGAAATTATTAAAAGTATCGTAACACCTTTAAGAAAAAAGTTGTAATGTTTCTAATGTAATGAAAAGTAACAACAAGAGTAAAAATATATTATTAGAACATAAATAATTAAGTTGGCAATATAAAAGAACTATTATTACAAATAAAAAATAATTTTAAATAAAAAGTTAAGAGTTAATATAAAATAGTGAGAATAATCATAAAATTGATAATATTTAATGTAAAATAGTTAAAAGTATCATTAAACCTTAAGAAAAAAATTGCAATAATTCTAAACGTAATAAAAAGTAACAACACACATAAAAAGATATTATTAAAACGTAATAAATTAGTAACGTAAAAAATTTAGTATTATAAAGAAAAAAATAATTCAATCAAAAAATAAATATTAACGTAAAAATATGAGAATAATCGTAAAATTGGTATCATTTAGTGTAAAATATAGAAGTGTCGTAATACCTTAAAAAAACTTGTAATAATTCTAAACATAACAAAAAATAAGAACAAGCAAAAAATTTTATTGTAACGTAAATATAAGTTGACAATATAAAAAATTTATTATTATAAATAAAAAATAATTTTAAACAAAAAATACATATTAACGTAAAAAAGTGAGAATAATTAAAAATTAAAATTATTTGGTGTTAAATATATTATGATGTCATAACATAAAGAGATATGAATAGTTGTAAACTTATGCCATTTGGCATAAATTAAATTAAAAGTACCATAATACCTTAACAAAAAGTTGAGATAATTCTAAATATCATAAAAAGTAGGAATAAATATAAAAAATATTAATGTAACATAAATAATATTCTTGGCAACATAAAAGAATTATTATTACAAATAAATAATAATTATAAACTAAAAAATAAGTGTTAATATAAAAAATGTGAGAGTAATCGTAAAATTGATATCATTTGGTGTAAAATGATTAGAAGTATCATAACATATTTAAAAAAAGTTATGATAATTCTAAACATAATGAAAGGTAATAACAAGCATAAAAAGATATTATTATAATGTAAATAATTAAGTTTGTAATTTAAAAAAATTATTATTACAAATAAAAAATAATTTTAAACAAATAATAAAGTTAACATAAAATGGTAAGAATAATCATAAAATTAGTATTATTTTACGTAAAATAGTTAAAAGCATCATTACACTTTTATACAAAAATTGTAGTAATTTTAAACGTAATAAAAAGTAACAAAAAAATGTAAAAGATATTATTAAAACGCAATAAATTTGTAACATAAAAAAATTAATATTATAAATAAAAATAATTTTAAATAAAAAAATAAGTATTAAAGTAAAAAGATAAAAATAATCATAAAATTGGTATAATTTGGCATAAAATATATTTAAAGTATTATAATACTTAAGAAAAAATTGTGATAATTCTAAATATAATAAAATGTAAAAATA
Source organism: Durio zibethinus (assembly GCF_002303985.1). The sequence goes on along the minus strand of NW_019167960.1, from coordinate 5,471,757 downwards.
AGTGTAACAAATTTTATTGTAACATAAATAATTAAATTGACAACATAAAAAATTATTATTATAAATAAAAAATAATTTTAAACCTAAAAATAAGTGTTAACGTAAAAAAAATGAGAATAATCATAAAATTGGTATAATTTAACATAAAATGTGTTAAAAATATAGTAACATTAAAAGGTGATTATAGTCATAAAATTAATATCCTTGTAAAATAAGTTAGAACTATTGTAATACTCTAAGAAATAGTTGTGATAATTCTAAACGTAATGAAATATAAGAACAAGTGTAAAAAATTTATTTTAACGTAAATAATTAAGTTAACAACATAAAAAAAATTATTATTATAAATAAAAAATAATTCAATCAAAAAATAAGTGTCTATGTAAAAAATGTGAGAATAATCATAAAATTTATATCATTTGGCATAAAGTGTATTAAAAGTATTGTAACACCTTAAAAAAAAATTGTGATAATTTTAAACATAATAAAATATAAGAACAAGTGTAAAAACATATTATTATAACATAAATAATTAAATTGATAACGTAAAAAAATATTATTATAAATAAAAAGTAATTTCAAACCAAAAAATAAGTGTTAACGTAAAAAAGAAAAAAAAGTAAAATTAATTGTAAAATTAATATCATTTAATGTCATAATACATTAAAAAATAGTTATGATAATTCTGAGTAAAACAGAAAGTAAAAGCAAGAATAAAAAAAAATTAAAGTAAATAATTAACTTGACAATGTAAAAGAATTAATATTTTTAAATTAAAATATTCTAAATAAAAATTGTTATAGTAAAAAGATGAAAATAATCATAAAACTCATATCATTAAATGTAAAATGAGTTTGGAATATCTTATTCTCAAAAAAAGTTTTAATAATTCTAAATGTAATGATAAAAAAAAGGATAAAATATATTATTAAACATAATTAATTAAGTTGATTTTGTAAAATAAATTAATATTATAAAATTAAAAATATATTAATTTTTTATTTATTAAATTAATAAATTAAACAAAATTATTTATACCTTTTTTAATGTTTATTTGTTAATCTATTCTTTCCTTTTTTTTTCTTTTTTTTAAGTTATATTATTTTTACAATTTATTATAATATCTCATAATACCTTAAGAAAGAGTTATAATAATTCTAAATGAAATAGAAAGTAAGAACAAGAGTAACAAAAAATTAAAGTAAATAGTTAACTTGACAATATAAAAAAATTGATATTTTTAAATTAAATATTCTAAATAAAAAAATTGTTATAGTAAAAGGATGAAATAATCATAAAATTCATATCATTAGATGTAAAATGAATTTGAAATATCTTATTCTTGTAAAAAGTTTTAATAATTCTAAATGTAATGATAGGAAAAAGTATAAAAATATATTATTAAACGTAATTAATTAAGTTGATTTCGTAAAATAAATTAATATTATAAAATTAAAAAGTATATTTTTTTTATTTTGTTAAATTAATAAATTAAATAAAACTATGTATATCTTTTTTAATGTTTATCTATTATCTAGTCTTTTTTTTAAGGTATATTATTTTTACAATTTATCATGATATGGTGACGTTAAAATAAAATCCATATAGAGCTTGTACTGTAGACAAACCCAACAACTTTCCCAATCACTTTTAATTAGTTTGATCATTCCATGCAGTGACTTTTAATTAATTTAACCATACCAGGCAGTGACTTTTAATTGTTTGACCATGCTTTTTTTAAGAAAATACTCTTTATGTACTATTTATATGATTCTGTTTAATCTAAAGTACAAGCTTTGTCCTGAATGATAATCCCCACTCCATATCATGGAAATAGCCTGTTCTATTCTTCACAATTTCAGTCTTGTGCTTTTCTTTGCTCTTCCAGTTTTGGTGGCTGCTCAAACTGCAAATATTAGTTTAGGATCATCTCTTGTTGCCTCGGAGGACTCCTCCCCATGGCATTCACCTTCCAAGGAATTTGCATTTGGATTTCGTCGCATTGGTGATCAAAATCTCTTTCTGCTTGCCATATGGTTTGATGCCATACCAGATAGAACCATAGTATGGTATGCAAATGATGGTAAAACAGCCCCGGAAGGATCGAAACTTGAGCTTGGTGTTGATGGTCAGTTCACTCTTACTACTCCACAAGGCAAAGAAATCTGGAAACCCGATAATATGGTAGACAAGGCCTCTTATGCTGCTATGCTCGACACAGGGAATTTCATCCTTGCAGATAATGATTCTAACCATATTTGGGAAAGTTTCAGGGATCCAACCGACACCATACTGCCAACTCAAATAATGGAGCGTGGTGGACTGCTATCTTCAAGGAGAACAGAAAACAACTATGAGAAGGGGAGGTTCCAGCTCCGCTTGCTTCCAGACGGCAACCTTGTGCTCAATCCCATTGCCCTGCCAACAGATAATGCCTATGGTGCTTATTATAACAGTGACACAAATGATATTGCTAATGACACAAATTCTGGTTTTCGATTGGTTTTCAATGAATCAGGTTACCTTTATGTCGTTCGGAGGAATGGAAACAATAAAAACCTTACATCAGGATCAATTTCCTCACCGCAAGATTTCTATTACAGGGCAACACTTGATGTTGATGGGATTTTCACACAATATGCCCACCCCAAGTCTCCAGCAAATGGAAGCAGTTGGGTTCAATCCTGGACCCCTGTTTGGTTTGAGCCAAAAGACATTTGCTCAGGCATCAAGGGCGACCTGGGTGGCGGAGTTTGCGGCTTTAACAGCTACTGCATACTTCAATCAAATGGAAGACCAACCTGTCAGTGCCTTCCTGGATTCTCCTTATTTGATCAGGATGACAAATTTAGTGGCTGTAAGCAAGACAATTTACAAACATGTGATCCATATGCTCCAAATCCGGAGGAATTATATGAAACAAAATTCCTGTCAAATTTAGTTTGGCGCACTTCTGCAAACTATGAAGAGCTCGGACCATCAAATGAAGTAGATTGTCGTGATTCCTGCATTTCTGATTGCAATTGTGTGGTTGCTGTCACTTATGCAGGGAAATGCTGGAAGAAGAAATTGCCCCTCTCGAGTGGGATGGTGGACATTAGTACCTATGGTAAGGTTTTCATCAAAATACCAAAAGCTAATCTTACTTCAAGAGAACTTCCTTCTCCGGAGAGCATCAATCAAAGGGATCAAGCAACTGCAATCCTAGTTATATCAATTATCCTGGGGATCTCAGTGTTTCTCAACTTGCTATTCATGGCAGCTAGTTCAATAGCCTTCATTTTCTCATACCACAAAAGACAGAAACATGCCGGAGTGTCAAGCATTTTAGAAACAAACTTGCGGTCTTTCACTTTTGAAAACCTCAAAAACGCCACAGACGGGTTCCGAGAAGAACTAGGAAGAGGTGCTTTCGGAATTGTATACAAGGGGATCTTATCATCACCGAGTTCAACAACTTTAATTGCGGTCAAGAAGTTAAACAATCCGATACAAGATGGAGAGAAGGAGTTTGTAGCAGAAGCAAGTGCAATAGCAAAGACCCATCACAAGAACTTGGTAAGATTGCTTGGCTTCTGTGAAGAAGGGCAACACAGGCTTTTGGTTTACGAGTTCATGAGCAATGGCACTTTAGCTAGTTTCCTCTTTGGAATCTCAAAACCTGACTGGAACAAACGAGTCCAGATCGCATTTGGGATTGCAAGAGGGCTTGCTTACTTGCATGAGGAGTGTGGTACACAGATCATTCATTGCGATATTAAGCCCCAAAACATACTTCTTGATGACTCCTTCACTGCAAGGATCTCAGACTTCGGGTTGGCAAAACTTCTTATGAATGAACAAACTCGAACTCTTACAGCTGTCAGAGGGACTAAAGGTTATGTAGCACCGGAATGGTTCAGGAACATGCCAATTACAGCAAAGGTGGATGTGTACAGTTTCGGGGTCATGTTGCTGGAGATTATTTTCTGCAGGAAGAGTTTAGACGTGGAAAAAGAGAATGAAGAGGAAGTAATACTAGTTGACTGGGTCTATGATTGTTACAGATGCAGAAGATTGGATAAGCTGGTGGAAAATGATGAGGAGGCAAAGATTGACATGAGAAGCGTGGAAAGATTTGTTATGGTGGCAATTTGGTGCATACAAGAGGATCCATCTTTAAGGCCTTCAATGAAAATGGTTACACAGATGATTGAAGGAGTAGTTCAAGTTTCTATGCCCCCATGTCCTTGCCCTTTTAGTTCTTTTTGTTAAATCCAAGTTGTGGATCTAAAAATTATATGTTTTCATTCATCAATTCCTAATCCATTTCTATAGTTTATATTATAGTTTATGTTTAAGCAATATTGTCACTGTTTGCACCATGCATAATGCCTTGTATAAAAGCTTTAGAAAGATTTGGATTTTATAATTACAATGAAGCCCTAACAGGATTCATAACCCTTTCTAGACAAATGCTCAAACAGTTAGTTGTCTTTGGTAAAAATAGAAACTATTTGGATACTGCTACAATACTATATTTCATGCTTGTTTGGGGCTTTTATTAGACTCATTTTAGACCCTCTATAGTTCTAGACTTAACGCAATTTCTATTTTGAAGCCTTTGTCTCTTTTGAAGAGATATTTAGAACATGCACAGTTAGAATTTGAAATTTCTAACTTTAAATTTTTAAGGAAGCATTTGGTTCGAAAAATGAAATTTTACTTTTGTAATTTAATTTTTTAATTTAATTCATGGAATGTGATTTAAGATTTTTTAAGATTTTCAACAACATAAAAAAAATAAAAATAAAAATAAAACCGTCTCTTCTTGAAATTTTTTAGATCAAAGTAAAAATTTTATCTCGTTTATCCTCACTTAATTTTATTTTCAAACAACATAAGTAACGTTATTTACCTTATAACTGTGCGATAAAAAAGAAAAAAAAAACTTATGATAAAAAATTAGGTATAATTATGTAATCTAGTATTTAACTGACCTTTACATAAAAAATTTAAAAAAAAAAAAAGGCAATTGTTAAGGGATAGTATGGTAATTTTTTTTTGTTTTAAAAACCAAAAAATAAAAAACTGAAAACAAAATTTTTAAACGTTTTTAAAATTTTGGAAACTTCAATGTCAATTTTAATGTTTGAAATCCAAAAGATTATTAAAAGGATTCGGGAAAGTTTTAGCTACTTTCTTTTATAAGCTTCTGTTAATAAATTTCTGTAAAAGAACGTTCTATTAAAACATTCTATTAAATTCAATAAATTAAAAATAAAAATAAAATAAAATTTTTTAAAAAATAACAGGATAAAACAACCCCTAAAAAAAGCACGTCCGGTTCTCTGGCTGTAATGAACAAAAGGAACGACTAGACCTAGAAGGAAAAATTGTTGCCCATTTGAATTAGCATTTCTATTTGGCCCCAAAAAAAAAGGGAAAAAGAAAAAAGCGGCTTTGCTATATTGAATGGTCCGATACTAAAACTTCAGAAATCGATCGACGTCCTTGCTCAATGCTCGGGGCACCAACCACCGACCAATTTGTTAATTTCAAACATCCCACGACAATAACAAATCGAGATTGGCATTGGAAATCAACATGGCCAAGTGTTGAATTCCTCTTTATATTGGAGAAAAGTTCAGAATGAAACACTTTTTCAAAGCAACGGTAAAGCAAGAAACAACTGTCCATTATGAAAACGACAAAAGAATATAATGTTCATTTAATAATGTTGATTATGAAAACGGCTGAAGCAAGAAATTTTCACCTTGATTTAATAATGTTGCCACCGTATCACTCTGCCTCTTCCACGTGGCACAGATTCGTGTCATGTAATCATTATCTTTTCTCTTCAAAATCAATTTATTAAGGAATGTAACGATAATATTTTAACATTCTTTTTATATTTAATATGAAATTAAAATATCTTATATATTTAATATGATTTTTTTTATTCAATCTCGTGATACTTTCATAACAAAAATTTTAAAACGCTTGACATGAATTAAACAATCTAAAATCTACTCTAATATCATTTATTACGTAATTATTATTTTTTTTTTAAATCAATTTATATAACATTAATATTTTAATATCTCAATAATTTTCTTTCATATTCAATGTAAGATTAAAATATCCAATTTAATACCCTATTTAATTTTTCTTGAAGCCTTGGCGTGACGCTGGGACCTCAATCTAAAAAGTTAGCCTACTAACTGGGTTGATCATCTCTTTTATCTAAATTTAAGCTATATAATACACAGCGCACATGGAACTCCACACACACATTTATCACGTGACAACTCTCCTAACCAATCTTTAATGCTTTTGTCTGTCGTGAAACTTTACGTGGCGAGAGAGTATTTCACTTACAAATTTTTTTTACTATAATCTTAATTAATCATAATAAAAAATTATGTAAGAATCTATCACTTAAAAATATAAACTTTATATAATTTTTTATAAACCCTACATAATATTAAATTATAATTGATTAATTACATTTAAATAATTATAGCTTATATGCTTTCGTGATATATAGGCATGATAATCCCCCGACCTCACAAGATAAATTAAAACACACTGAGAGGATGAGAGAGAAACAAAATTCAATCAAACCTTTGTTATTTACAGAGAAAACAAACAATGAAATGGTTTTTATTCACATAATTTAGTATAAAGGTTATGAATCTTAAAAATAAGTAACTTTGTCCTTACCTCCTGGGAAAGCACACTATAGAACCTTTACCAAATCCAGCTCTAGAAAGGAAAGAGTCAAGAGTGCAACTTAAGGTAAAGCCATCTTCTTGACAACATTGTAGCTATCGGAACAGAGAAAGTACAGCAAGACATATTGGATATCAACATAGATCCAATGAGAGATCAAAAAATGAAACTGAACTTCTTCCTCGGGCTTTGAAAGTTATAAAGGTTTCATGACCAACAGAACTTAATTTCTCCTTATATTTTGCTTTTGGTTCTAAACTATTTAGCTTCGGCTCTTACTTATAGAAAGTTAAAGATCAAATCTTGACATTAAAAGCACGCAACATCATAAACCATTCACCCAAACACCTAACATATTTGAAAACCTTCATTTAATGCCAGCCCATTTCTTAAAAGCCTGAACATGCTCAAGCCTCTTACCTTGAGCCTCAGTTCTAGCTTTCCATGCTTTTAAGCTCCTATAAAGATTCTTATGGATCTTTAGATATTCAATCTTATACATCCATTTGTCAATATAGATGCTACGCTTTTCCATATAACCTATGACCTCCATCACCCTTTCAAAGTATCCACCTTGAATAAAGTTTAGCAGCAAGAACTCGTACAAATCACTACTCACAGATAAATTCCTACTCTCCATGGTCCTCTTCATGTCACCCCACAGAATAGTAATATCACGATACATTTCTAGTGAAGAATACCCACATACCAGATATGCAAAAGTATGTTCAGTGGGTTGGATTTTCATCTCTTCCATTCTTCGGTATACCTTCAGCGCATCCCCCATCATTTTAGCCTTTGAAAAGAAGTAAATAGAAGAGTTCAATTCATAAATTATAGGAGATATTGCCTTCTCCGCCTCACATATTTCTTGAAAAAGAGACTCAGAGAGACTTGGTTGACAAATAGAAGATGATACGTTTATGCAGAGAGAACTTCTACTTACATTTGCTGGCACATTTTCGGACATAACAATCTTTTCAGACAAATTTACGACCAAACCAGCCTTCCTCATTTGTTTTAGCAGTACATTTCCCTCCCTAGACATATTGCTTTTATAATAAGCCGTCAGGAGTGCCACATATGTACTAGAACCCAAAGGATCACCAGAAGATTCCATGTCATCCAAAATGTCATGAGCAATCTCCATCCAGCCTAATGAAATGCATGCATCAATCACGTCAGAAAACAAACTTGATCCACCTAATGAACATAACTCCCTTTTTAAGCTAAGTAAAAACTTTGTCAGCTCATTGATTTCCCCATGCCTCTTGTATCCATTAATGAACTTGGACAGAGCCCTATTAGTAGGAAGAAGTTTCTTATCCCTACAGAAAACAAGATCCGATTTGCCTTCTGCTTTGAAGGCAGAATCCTTTTGCAGCAACGCAGGCACAATTTGCATCTTCAGTCCATTCCTGAGATTGTGAGATCCAATGGGAACAAAACGAGGCTTCTGGTAATCCTTCCCAGGATCTTCAATAGGATGGGATTCCCTAGATCTATTCATGTCCAAGACAAGCTCTGCAGCAGCATCGATGTCATCAAACTTAAAATGCAAGCTTAACAAACACTCATAAAACTGCTGATAATGAGAAACAAAAGGCACTGGTAAAAAAGCAATATGATCTTTAAATTTCTTCAACTCATCCCTCTGCCCATTCATTTCATGGATTTGAGCAATGATATTGATTGAGTGTGCATCAGCAACAACCCCAGTTTGTGACATCAATTCTATAATTTGTTGACCTGTGAGAGATGATGCAAATCTAACACAAGCATCAAGCACAAGATTAAAGATCATTGTATCAGGTTTCAGCAAGTTAGTGCAATGACTCTTTCCTGAACAAAATCTTATGTAATAGTCACAAAACTGGACCAAGAGATTGGATGCTATACATGTCCCAACCTCTGTCTTCACCATATGCAGAAATACTAACCGCAATACATTCATTGGGGGTAGTATCTCCTTTTCCAGCATCAATCTAAGAATCATTGATGATGGAATGGGCATCTGGGCTCTTGCTAAAGAGAGAACAAGCTTAGCCAAGATGTCAGGCTGAAGATGAAATGATTTATCTTTAAAGACTATCATAACCAAATCACAAGCTTTTTGTAGCCAATGAGGGCTGCACGAATAGGACAGTTGAGTGATGAGCCTATTAACAAGTAAATGGTTGGGAAAACCATATAACCTTTTAAAATCATTGAAAGTTTCCCACGCTTCATCCAGTTTGAGATCCTTCAAAGCAATTTCAAGCTTTGTCAACAAAACTGCATGAGAGGAACCTTCCCAACTTAACCTTTCCAGACATGTAACAGGACAAAAAAATCGAGGTCTGCATATTACATCAGATCCCTGAAACCCACCAAAACCTTTGCTAAGGAAAAGCCCTGTGTCATGATTTGAATTCAAGCACACAATGAATCGAGAAGAATTGTGACTAATGAAGCAAGGATTCACCAGTATTTTCCTCCTCAATTTTAGTGCCATTTTCAGATAAATGGTAATAACCCACAACCTGCACCAAACCCAGATTAATTTTCATTTCTAAACACATAAGAAGCATAAGAAATGCCAAAAATACCATCAACTAAATGAAAAATCTTTTCATGCATACACATGTATTTATATATGTATGTGTGAAGAGAGAATTATAAAAAGTAAGAATTAGAAGTTTTCACAACTAAGTTCCAGCTAATCCTCCGTTGGCATGATATATAGTAGTGCAAACCATTTTTAAAAAATGGGAAATGCAGGAGATGACAACAAAAATTAGCCCCATGGGTTTCAATTAATCCTCTGATTGGTTGCAATGTGAAAACCAAAAGAAAAAAAAAGGTCCAAAAATTTATAGCTAGAATGATCCATTACTTGAAAGTAAACAAACAATTACTTCCCATTTACAAATTGAACTTCATATAAACTGGATAATCAGATTGCAGACAAGAAAAGAAAATAACTTATATAACAAAAAAAAAAAAAAACAAAGCATAACCAGACAGAGCATCATTTCATGACTTGTCTTTGGAACCAAAAGGAATCTTTGGAAAGGGAAACAGGAGAGATTAAAGGGCATACAATGGAAAGTAGATTACCGGCAAAAATGTCATTGAATCTTCACTGTCTCAAGCCAGCCTGGGCGGTGTCCAAGTGAGACTGTAAGACAGTATAAATTAATTTGTTTTCTTTTTTCATAAAATAGTATATACGGTGATATATAAAGAAGGGAAAAAGCATAAAGTTTTAAAAATAGCAAAATATAGTATATCAATTAAGCCTAAAAGTGTTTCTTCTTCTAAATGATTGGGGCTCTAGATGAGTAAAAAACAAAAGAAAGAAATATGATAAAATTGGTGTAAAATTGCAGAGGGACACATTATCGATAATGGGTCAATTTGGGTAAAGCCGAAAGGGCATTGTTTAAGTCATACATGGATTCAGATAAGAAAAAGAAAAAACAGAGTAATAAGAGAAATGGTGAAATGGGTTCATAGATATAATAAACTTTGTTTTATGGTAAACATTGCTCAAGCAATCTCTATGAAGAGCAATTATATTATTATTTATTAAAATAAATCGCAGTTGGCTTGATTGCTGGATAAACATCAAAGTAATAACTATGTTTTTTTTTTTAGCAGGAGGAAAATTGTTTTTTCTTTTGTTTATCAGAGGAAATGAATATGAGAGAGAGAGAGAAAACAGTGTTGAAGATCTAACCTGAAAACATGTTGGAGCAGGAACAAAGACTAAATGCTGAAGATACTGAGTAACAAAATGCTGCCGAGTGAAGTTTCAAGAGTTGTTGACGCCACCTCTCCCATATGCAAAATGTTCATGGGCCGAGACCAATCAGCCCAAATCAATTTTTTCGACCTGGAAGGGCAAACTATTTGCAAAAATCGATTTGAAAATAATTTTTAAAAAATTTTATTGTTAGGATAAATTAATGATAGTTTTGGTAATTTTATGAAAATATTGCATTTTTTTGCAAAATTATAATGTTGAGTGTTGCATAACTGTTAAATATTTATTGTTAAAATATTTTTTAAAATATTTTAAAATAGAATTATTTATTATTAAATATTATTGATATTCATATTAAAAATATTTCTTGTTTGGCCTAATATATTAAATTTAAATAGTATTATTTATTATTAAATGTTATTTATATGAATATTAAAAATATTTCTTTTTTTGCTGAATATATTAAAAATATTTCAAAATTCCTATTTATTATATTAAAATATTAATATAAATGTTATTTTTATTTTTATTTTAAATAACGTTCAAGACTATTGTTTGAAACTATTAATGCCTAAATAAACAACTCCAGTTTTATCATAACTTTAAAAATGTCAATCAAATTTAATCCAAATCAAACTTGATCCAATGGTCCATAAACATCTTTACTTTTTTTTTTTTAATTTTTAATCTACTCTTAACCTCACTATTTTATTATTTATCTGATTAAAAAGAACATAACATATATAAATTCATTTAAATTTTATTCTTCAAATATCAACTTTAATAACATATCATTTGATTTAAAAGATAGTCAACAAAAGCACTTCTTCCATGTGACAAAATACTTTGATTGCCATGGCATGAAAGGTGCTCTATCACATGATAGTAAAAAAAATTTAAAATATTTATAACTTATACCTTTTTAAAAATTTTATTTTTATTACCATGTTACCTTGGTTACATTATTAAGCAATCAAAATCAAAATGTACTTTGTCAAGACCTGATGAAATGCCATCCTAGAGTCCATTCCTTTACGTGACCAAATTTATAAATGCTAATGACTAAAACATCAATTTTGTAAGTTAGATAAGCAAAAAAAATTTTAAAAGATAAAATATAAAATAAAATAAGTACCACTAAGAAAATGGAAAAAATATATATATAAATCTTTTCATATATAAACGCTTTACTTTGCTCATTTAATTTAAAAAAAAATGTTTTATTCACCAAATTCATAAGTATTATATATAAATTTACCACCTAATGATTGAGTTAATCGATTAAAATTTATCTTTTTCGATGAAAAAATCTTGAATTTAAGTCATACCAATAAACATTTGTTAAAATCATATCGAATACACAAACTGTAACCACCTATCTTAAATTATTAAATACGATACATCTTATCTTGATCTGAAAAACTGTACCACTTATCTATCCCGAATTTTTTCTTACCAAAAGAAATATATATATATATATAAATTTACTGTTTTGATCACTCAATCATTAAAAAATTTAAACTTACTGTTTTTTTTTAAATTAAAGGATTAAAATAAAAAAAAATCCAAAAATCTGATAGCTAAATATTTAATAATCTTATTTAAAAGGAAAGAGTATTAAGTGACAAGGCAATGACTTCACCTACGAATAAGAAACATAACAATTTTATTGAATGTAAAAAGGAGGACAAATGTTATAAATACAAAGACATGGAATAGAAGTCACCCATTTTACAATGCTATCAGACTAGCCAGTTTTTTTTTCTCTTCTTTTTCCCCACCTTGAACTGGCTTTTGGATTAAAGTGCGTAAAATTTTCATAATGAACCCCACGCCTGAAATTCTTAAAATAAATCGCGGAGACCAACATTGTAGGTAAAAATAAAAATAAAAACATAAATTAAACTGCATTTGTCAACATTTACAACTGCTCGAGCTGCCTCCTGGAACAAATTACCATCGAGCAGTGGAGACATTGCAAAGCAGAAGATCATACAGGATGGTTTTATTGGAACATTCGGAGGAAATGGTTTGCGTATGCCATCGGTTTGACATCAGGGTGAGGCTGCAAATCACAGAGAAAGTATGTCAAACTTCTTTCATATAAAATAAAAAATTAAGAAGGATCCTGGTGCTTTTCTAGGAGGGAAAATGTTGACAACAAAAGAAACAACTACTAACCACTGCTGAGAACGTAACAACATTTGGCTTCAAATCGGGGGCTTCGAAGCGAATAAATGCACCCTTGTTACCCATCTGAAACAAATAAAATTTCGACAACATAATATGTAAACAAGAAAACAGGACTCAAATGGTTCAATGGTGTTAGAATACAAATATATATTTATATATAATTTACTTGGATCTTCAACTCCTAAAACAGAACCTCCAACCAATTTACTCAATTTCAACTTCAAACAGAATGACAATTAAAAAGAGACCTAGAGATAACAGGGGTTGGGGGAGAACATAGGTAAGGAGGCTGTGAAGTTGGAAAAGGCCAAATCCTCGTGCAAAAATCTAAACATTAAATTTCAAGAACAGTATACTACTCTCAAGAGTAATTTCACCAAGTACTAGTAGAAACTAGTTGTCCATACAATACGCCTGACATTGTCCACAACATCAATTGATCTTTTTAATATTGCAGTGTACTTTAAAATGACCATAAAATGCAGATTAAAATGGAGAAACTTGTGCACCGAAGGACATATACACATTGTTACTTTAAAATGACTACATAAGAAGATTACAAAGACAAAAGTCAGGAGCACGCATGTGCACCAATCCCCGGACAATAAAACCAAGACTGATAAACTTCAACCTTCCACCTTAATTGCTTTACAATATTGGTTATAAGCTACCATTGTCTTTCTGATTATCCAAAACCACTTGGTTCAGATTAAAAGGGATAAAAAATAAAACAAGATGATGCAACTTCATATAGTTAATAATTGATACTAGTTCACCAAGGATAAGCAGTTAAATTAAACTAAGGCTGCAGAATGATTCATGAAAATGAAGCATGCAAGATAACATACTTAAAGCATTTTGTGTACAGAAATATCCTTATGAAACGATTACAAAAAGCTCTTAGGATAATTTTTGCATTAATAGATGATCCTATTTATGAAGGAATTTAAGATTCAATTACCTGATCACAATAATTTGGGGCAGAGAAAACAGTAATAAGTTTACCATCATGCTCAATCTCATAACCTTCATCTTTTACTTCATGCGATCGCACAACTAAATCTATCAAAAGCATGTACGATCACCAACATCAGACACCAATTACTTTCTTTTCACTATAAAAAAGCACACAAACTAACAGATAAATACCTAGATTGTTATCCTGTAAAAATTTTCTCGTCACATCTGCACCAAATGAAAGACCTACTCCTCTCTTGCTAGGACCTCGTCCCGGGAAAGGTTGTGGATCACTCCAAAGCAATTCGCACATCAACCCTGATGAAATCAACAGAGAAGAACCATGAGACATAAGTCAAAACAAGATATCATTATCTAACATGACTATCTTTTTGCTCCTCAATTTGCTTCAATTTCGTCATAGATTTGCAAATTTAGATAGCTACTTTTTTATATGCATTTTACATATGATTAAAAAATTAAAAAAATTCTATGTCTTGAAAAAAAATTACAAATTTTCAATTTAATTATAAATCTCCTCATAAAATTGAATTTTTGTATGATAAATTAAGATTGAAAAGTTACAAATTAAAAACAGTGATTTAGGTAGATTACAATGTAATTCAAGTAAAATCATAACTTTATTATAAAAATTTATTAAAATAAAAAAATAAAAGTAATAAGGTATTTTAACCTTCACAAAAGTTTCATGCCCCTCCAATCCTATCCAATAAATTAATATTAACAAGTCAATAAATAAAAAATAGAGATTCAATTAGATTAAAACTCTACATGAAAAAAATTTAAGTAAATCTCTACTCTACAGTTAAATTTTATTAGAAATAAATTAAAAAAAAAAAAGTGAATAGGGTATTTATGTCTTTAAAAAAAATTCAACCTCTTATGCTAAATTTATACACTATAGATATAGATATGGATTATATGGAGAAACATCCATTCTAATAAAAGAGGATGAATACATACACATTAACAACTTAGTTGCTAAACTTAAAAAGAAGAAAAATCAATAGTTAATGCCTAACATATGAAATTACAACAAGCATCGCAGAAACTGAAAGGAAAACACCTTGTTGAAGTTTACCTTCCTCAGGAGGCTCACAAAACCGATCTATTGCTCTGATGTCAGAAAGTTTCACCCCATCAACACTAAAAAGACCTCCGTGTACGACAAAAACCTTTTGATTTATTACATGAGCCAAAGGCAAACAACAGAATACTTCTGCGAAGAGTTCCACAAATGTCTCACTCAACTTGGACCTGACTTCACCCTCAAAGCCATATATCTTGTTCATGTTCTTACTCTCATGATTCCCTCTAGCAAGATAAATAGCTGAAAATTCCCAAGTTAGATGCAATAAAAGTCAAATTAAGGTTGCATAAGTATCATACTAATAGGGAACATCAAGTCCAGAAGATCAGTTTAGAGAGCTCCCAATCAAAATTATCAATTAGAGAGTTTCCAATCAAGAAGATTAATATAGGAGTGTCCACTCATGATGATCAGTTTAGATAGAGATGACCTAAAAGAAGTTCTCAGTTAAAGCACCTAGATATTCCAGTGACAATTTGGTGAAAGCAAATGAGATTGGGAAAAATATTAATGAAAATTGGAAAAGATTCATCTAAAATATCTGAAATTAACAAGATTGACAATGTCAACCAAAAGAGGAAGGGGAGGAAAAAGCAGGAAACAAATGATTACCAAAACAAATGTAAAAGCCATGAAGGAAATGTGAGGCAGAGAATGTATAAAGTAGGTTTCACCTGATGGACACATGCACTTAAATGCAAACAGTGTGAGGATGACCTCCACGGAGAAAGATCCTCTATCCACAAAGTCACCATTAAAGAGATATGGATTCTCTTCTGAAGGGAGACCATTAAGCTCAAAAATATTTATCAAATCGTAGAACTACAAGAAATATGGAAAAATAAACACATTAATAAACAAAAACCACCAAAAAGAAAGAGAAAATATCAGCAAAAAACGAGGCATGCTAAATTAACGTAGCTGTAACTGATGGGTAACTTAAGAAAGCAACAAAGCTATTTACATCCAAAATTACCGGACAGTGACATTATATACATCACCATGTCATGCAAGTGTGTGCATTTATTTTCTATTAACAGGTAATACCACTTTATCCTCCGTCAATTAACATTCAGTAAAAACATATCATGTCCAGCAGTTAAAGTTACAGATTACACATAAAGGAGTGAAATTACCTGACCATGAACATCACCACATACAGTGAAATGACTGCCATCAGGAACATTAATATCAACAAGAGAGGGCTGAGCCTGCAACATTTCTCTCGTTTGTAAGACAATCTGGAAGGCATACCTGTACCAATAACATTATTCAAAAAAAATATTAGTGATGTAGCAAGAAAAAAATCCATAACTGCACTTGCTAAACATACCTTTTATGCAAACACTTTTGATTCTTGAAGTCATCCATCATTTTCTTAACAAAATCCAAAGTAACAACATCTCCATCTATTTTTGCACCTGAATATTGTGGCTCCACCTCTACAACGGAAACAAAATAGCAATTTCATTAATGCACTGCAGACAAAATTATTGTTAAGATACTTAGAAGTATTCAAAAAAGCATCTAAAATATTCAGTGTCTCCAAAATAAACAACATTGTGCAGAATGTTTTATCTGTGTTTATATGACTGCTTATCATGTAAGTTAAATGTTTATATGCAGCTTACATATTAGAAAGTAAATGGCAATCATGCATTAGCTCTTTCCAATGCCAGAATGAATTGCTACATTCAATTCCACAAATCCTTTCAACATAAACCCATGCAACGCACGGTCTATAAAAAGTAAACAAGCAAGAGCTCTCTCTCTCTCTCTCTCTCTCATGTACTAGTCCTAGTTATACATCCTCACGTACTAAAATTAATCTGTTGATAACTCCACATGTCCTCGTTTCCAAAGCTTTTCAATTGTTCAAATGCTATATTCAATTTACAAATTCTTTTAGGATCAATAATTATTACCTATTACATCATAAACCCATGCAATGCATAGGAATAAATATAGAAATAAACTAGCAGACAATGTCATTCACTAGATGTGTCAAAAACTTGGGATCAAACTCTTTGTTGATTACTGGCTAAGGGTTTTTCATGAAAGGCAGAATACAACCTACCAGTACATCATCCAACCACCGGCTCAGAGAAAAAACCAGGAAGAGATGAGGAGGACCTAAGCTAAACTCAAAAACATCTAAGCCTGGTATTGAACTCAGTCTTTAAGCAAATCAGAGTAATAACTTCTTGCCTCAACCAAACGTAATATGGATATAAAATAAATAGGCACAAATTTTATTCCGTAAATAAATATTATAGATGCAATAAAAGCAAAAATCCACTCCCATCCACCTAGAATATTAGGATTAAGTACCCTCTCACAGGGAGGAAAAGTGTTCCCAATTCCCCCAACGTTTCTATAATTGCATCAAGGAGTCAATAAGTAGTCAATCAACATTTTTAATTTTTCTCCCTTTTCCTTAATGAAAATACATGATGGTTGGTAGCATTACCTTAGGACAATTCTTATAAGGGTGAAATGAAAAAGAAGAATTTTTTAAACAAATAAAAGGGGAGAGAGAGAAGGAAAATTCCTACTAAATGGCCAAGTGAAATGCATCAGTGTTTTTAGTGAATTCACTAATTTAAACTTGAAAGTGCAATTAACCACTTCTCCAGAAGAAAAGATTTCCTGACTGGTTATTGAAACATGTGAGATTGACTTGTAGCAGTACTTCATTTTACTTGGAGCTCAAACTGTCAAACCTAAGTCAAGCATTTAACTCTCAGTAAAGACACCACTACCAGCAGATCCACCCCACCACCATGTCCCTAGAGCCACCCCCACTATTGCTGCCACCTTTGTGGCGGCTGCTGCCCCCACAATCACCACTAGTGCTGCCACAAATGCTACTGCAACTGCCGCTAAGGCCACTTGGGTGCGCATGGATGGTGAATTGGGACTCTTCCCTATTATGATACAATATGTTAAAATAATATAAATGTTGATTAACCATAAATTTTATACTAGTTGATAAAAGTTATCCATTGTAAATTTAATCTTAGAATCAAAGCAGTTCAAACTGACGGGAAAACATCTCCAAACACTGCTTCTACCCTTAGAAATAGCAAAAGCCAGTAGCCAGACTTGTTAGAGAAATTATTGGAAGGTCCAGCATACCTAATTAGTAAGACAACACTTAATCTGGTTACTTTAAGACTAAGTTGTGGTGTTATAAAAAGAGAGTACAGATTCTCCTCACGAAAATAGAAGTGCTAAGTTATGAAGCTTAAACTAGAAGAATACACAGAGGAGCATTAGCCATTGTGTCAATTTAGCTTTTTTTCTTCATAATATTATAAGTATTAATTTAAGTATTTATCATTGATGGAAGCAATCAAACTCAATACCACATTGATCTTACCTCACTATTTTATTCATAATATAGATTCAAATTACTCATTTAAATATATTATGATGCTAAACCTTGACTGCTTGCCCATCAGCAAGATGGCTGATGAGTTTCTAAGCATATAAAACTGCCTTTTGATAATATAACTGCCTTGCAGAACCAGTCACTAGTGAAGCAAAAACAACTCACTAGCATGCTAAACTACTGCAGTATAATTAACATAAAACCTGGTCAGAAACCTAGAGGTACAACAAATTAACTAATCACCAAAAAGTCCAAATTCCCACCCCCAGAGAGGAACAAAAATAAACTATTGCAAGACCTAAGTAGTCTACAGTCCATCAGAAACTTAAGAATATGAAGAATCCTTGAAAAATTAGGATCAATAATAACAAGTATATGGGCATGTTCCTCCACCCAATAATGTATATATATATATATGCATATATCATTTCTTATCATTAGAGAAAAAACTTATTATTACTTCAAAAAAAGGATATATCAACACAAAATAAAACTCCTACAACCGATGTTCTTACCTATACATTACCAAAATATGGATCATACAAAAACAACCTAAAGTGGTAAATCAGGAAAACTATAATACTTGCAGAGTATAAAAATAAAAAGATTTCAAGAAGATTCAGCTCAAGGCCATATTTTATCCATGTGACCAAAAGACCATTAGAAAAATCCAGCCTTGATAGGCCAAGACATTATCAAATTTTTATAAACCACTTCACTTATCCTTAAACATATAATAATAAAATTACCAACTAAAGTTATATAAATTAGCAGCTTTTACAGCACAATTACCTTCTAATAACTCATTACCCCATAATATATAAAACATATATAAAACCCAATGAATCAATTGTCAAGAAGATGACATCCAGATTCCAGACTGAAAGGCCTAATAGCATTTGGTCACAAGCTAACAAACTATACATAGAACAAAATTGAAGTGCATCAACTGTTAGACAATTTGTTGTTTTTACTCCTAAAGAACGCTTAGAAATTCTTGATAGGAAATATGAAGTTGCAAGAGGAGGATAAAATGGTAAAATCATAACATCAGAAGCCATTGAAAATTTGCAGGAAAAACCCACACCAGAATAACAAGTAAAAAAAAAAAAAAGCTTCACTACACATTATCTCACAAATTATATCAACAGATGAAACACAAAGATTCACAAATCTTCCTAAATGATATTTGAGTAATCCTTTCAACCAAGCAAGGTTCATAGTTTCTTAAAACGAATGTGAATCATACTAAATACCTTCTGCACAACTATAACAACATGCTATAGATATTTCCACAACCTTATTTTTAAAATTGTCCATTATGGTATTACCCATAGATGCAAAAAAGAAACAGCAATTCTAATGAATATCATATCTATGTGGAAGACCATTTCCGGAATACATCTTAGAATACATAAATTAGGGAATAAATTGTAGAAATAATCGAAAAATGAAAATACCTATCGTGTGGTAGTCAATAGAGTCAGCTACAGAATGCCTCTCAGATTCAGTTACAGAAATTGCTTCTTCAAATTTTAATTTCATTACTGCTTTCTCACATTCCTTTAATTTCTTGGTAGCATCAGGATCATTGGGACAAATCTTTTTTACCTAAGTCCAAAGGAAGGAAAACACTTTCAGACATCACAAACCTCATGTCACATGTTATAATGTATGGCAATTACACAAATTTCCTCTGAGAGAAGAAAAAAAAGGTATTGGCAATAGATGCAAAATAAGTATTTGCAATACAGAAAGTTACTTCTAAATTGAAACTCTGGACCTAGGCATTTAACTTGCAAGAACCCTCCTAGGTCCTTAAAATATTGACTTTTAAATTAGATCAGACAATATGCCATATGTGACTTATCTAGGCATAAATTTCACTAGACTGATTTTGGAGAGCATAAAATAGGAAAAATGGATCCCCCTGCTACCAGTGTATTAATTGCAAAGGAACGTGGCATTTCACAATGATCTCAGGTAAAAAAACCAACAAAACCATAAACGTTTTCTCACTCAAAAGAAAATGCATGCATATATGCAGATATATGCATCTCATAAAATGGAGAATATTACATCGGCTCCAATGAAGTTATCTCAAATCTAGCTTGCAAGCACATCTCATCACCCCATACAATATATAATACTAGAAGGGGGGACAACTTGTAAAGCTATGTTATAAATTGAGTAAAAATTCAATAATAATCCTAAAGAGTCAAAATAATAAGATAGTTCTAATAAAATGAAAATTATTTATTAAAAAGGAAGAAATATCTAACTCATAAATGAATAAATAATCAGGTAAAAAAATTTTGAGAAACATATTTCCGATAATGGCAACCTCTGTATGCAGGAAGTTAAACAGAGACATGAAACAAACATATTTTGCAATATTACAACCCCGGAAGACAAAATACCTGTTGAAAATCCTTTAGGGCTTCCTTAAACTTCCCCATTGCAAGATAAGCAGCACCTCGTCTGTAATAACCCTGTAAGTTGGAGAAACATTAGAAAAAGAACAAAATAGATTCTGCACAAGGGGCTGAGCTGTTTCAGTAGATAAAGCATGCCTTTGAATATTTAGGATCAACTTCAATTGCCTTTGTAGCATCCTGTATGGCACTACCATACTCTTCCAATTTGGTGTGAGCAAATGCACGATTTGCCCAGTATACTGCATTCTTACTATTTAGCTCTATCGCCTGTGTGTACAATTCAATAGCCTGGCCATATTTGTGGGCTGGAAAGAGGCAAATAAACAACTTTAGCATAACTAAACACAATACAGTTGCAAACATCATCAAACATCATTAAACCATCTACACATTCTCTATGCAGAATCAAACACTTGAACTCAATCATTATTCAATAAACAATTAAAAAGCTGAAATAATGAAGATTCACATGCACATCAAGTTGGTACCTTTAAACGCTTCATTAGCTTGGTCTTTGATTTCTTCGGCTCGTGGGACATTAGAACTATCATTTTCCATACTGGGCATAACCCTTTTACCGTCTTGATTAACTCCCGTAAAATGTTAGTGAAATGCTTATCTTCTATTTACAAGCCTCTGCACCATCCATAACAACATCAAACAAACAACAGGTTAGCAAAACCACCACACTTTCATATCCGGAAACAAGACATCCCATTCAGTAACTATCATCAATGACACAAGTATCAGAAAACGGAAATGAAAAATGCCTAAAATACACTGAAAAGTCACAAATCTAATATTATAAGCAAGGGCTTAAAAAATAAATAAACAAACAACCTCTACAATCTACATACTAATACAACTAAAAAATGACTCAAAGTTCTATCTTTTTTCTAAGATATTTAAAATTTCATATACAGGGAAAGAAATTTTAACTTTTACCCTAAAAAAAAGCGAGTTGCAGTTAAGAAGCAACAAAAGAATAATCAAACAGAGTATTAAGCATTTTCGTAGGAACCAATCAAAAGGAAAATAGAAAAAAAAAATCTTAACAGCTTTGCGGTCAGTGTAGTATTGGGAGAACTAAGTGTAGATTAGTGAAGAAGAAAGTACATTATCTGTAAATTAGAAGGAAAAAATTCAGGTGTAACCGAGCTTGCGTATCGACAGAAAATGAAAGAGAAAATGAATTGTAAGCTTAATTGGAAGTGAAACCCTAGTTAAAGAGCGAGAGCAACCCAATTATTTTTCATTTTTCAAAATTATTATTATTTTATTTATTTGTTTTATTATTTTCCTCGATGACATTTGGTTGATCGGATGTGTCCTGAATTACTAGCCACTTATCTACTTGAAAGGGCAGAAAAAACCTTGAGAAAAGTAAAAAGTAGTGATTTTTTTAATTGCATGTGATAAAATAATTTTGAATTGAATATTAGGTTTACTGTTAGAAGAATTAAAATTCACAAATTGATTGTCACATTTTATAATAATAAAATATTCGACTTTTTAAATAAAATATATATATTAATTATTAAATCAAATATTTAAAAACATAAATAATACACTTTTAAATCAAATCATTTGAATTTAAATTCTGTCATCAATAATAAATTAATTGTAAGAAAAATTATCTTATATATTGATGTTGAATTTTTTAAAATTTAATAATTAATAAAATCAAAGGATTGACATGTGTTTTATTAAGATATGTTTAAATAAATAAATTATTAGATAAATATATGATAATTGCTTAAAAAATAAAATATATGACATTTGAATAATTTTATTTATAATAAAATTTAAAATAATACAATCATATATCATATATAATATTATATTATAATATACATATAAATTTTAAAAGATTTATTTACGTTAATATTTAGGTGTATAGTTTCTTATGATGACATATAAGATAATAATAAATAATTATAATAGATATTATCAAATTAATCAAATATAAAAATTTTTAACTAAATCATTAAATAATAATAAATATTCAAATATTAATTTAAAAACGGATAAAAGATATATGATTATTTACTTTATTTAATATTATTTAAATCAATTTAAAATATTTAAATTTATTTAAATTGATAAGAGTATTCATAAATTACTATTTAAAAATTTTGATTCAAGGATTTAAAAATATCCATCTTAATATATTTTTTAAATATCCAATTAAAAAAGCATATAAAAATATCCATTTAAATAAATAGATAAAAATATGTTTAATTAAAATGCTTGATGTAAGATCAAAAACATAATAGATTTTTACTATTCTATTTTATCCAAAACTCTTTTCTTTACTTCTTTCATTTCAAATTTCTTCAAAATTTTCATTTAAAAGTATTTTTGTTCATTCATATTTCTTTTTCAAAACTCTATTTTCTCTCTTAAATTTATCCTTTTTTTTTTTTGCAATGATAATAATGGGTCTTTTTAGAAAAAATAAAAAAGTATTTTTTTTGTTTCCTTAGTATGTGATTTATTTTTAAAAGGATTTTCATTTCTTGATTTTCATGTAATTTTTTATTAATATATATCAATTCTACTATTACTACTCTAAATTCTATTATATTATAGTAATAAAAATTTTAAATTAGAGTTTTTTCATCATTCTTTTTTTTTTTAAATGAATAGAATTTTTTTATCACGGGCATATGTATATATACATATCGGAGAAAATAAATGTTTAGGGGATTGAGGAATGGAATAGAATCTCACAAAATTTTTTTCGTTTGATTTTTTAAATTACATTTTTATCTTCAATTTCAAATTTTCTATTCTTTTTATCGATTTCATTATTAAACTTCAGTTATACTTTATCTTAAATATCAATTTTTTTTATAATTTCTTGAGATTTATAAATACTTACTACATTTAGATTTTATGTAAATCTTTTTTTTATATCGCAAATTTCTCTTTTTTACCTATTAAGCAAACAAATTTATAAAATGAATTTAATTAAAAATTTCAATGTTTTAAATATTTATTAATATACTTTTCTAAATTAAGATGACAGTCAAGAAGTTATTCGAAAATTTTATTGATAAATTATACTTTGAAATTTTACAATTTCAATATATGAAATTAAAAATCAAATCAAATATTTTAATATTAAAATTATGTTTAGTATATAAAATTATGATAAGATATGATAAGATTGATATTATAATTAGGATTAGATTAAATAATATCATTCTATGTTTAATGTGTATAAAAATCAAAATGAAATAATTTATTTATTAGTCAAAATTATTCTTCCTCAAAATTTATATAATTTAAATTATTAATATAATTTTTAAGAATATAATAAAGCATATAAATTTAATCTCATGAATTGAAAATAATTATCTTCATTTTGAAAGAATTGAATCATTTTATATCAAGAGATTGATAATCTTTCTTGTAATTTTATCTATTTTAATTAAGTACAAATCAAATATAATATATAATTATTATCATACTATTTTATTTATCATTTTATACATCAAATATAACTTAAATATATAAGTTTACTTAAAAATAAAAAAAAAAAAAGATACGAATATTTAGAAGAAAAAACAAAATTTTGAATCTACAAAAATTTTATGTAGATTTTTAATGAATTAAATTAAATATTTTATAAATATAAAAATTTCGTGCATTTGCACAGATAAAAAATTAGTTTATATGGAAAATAATCATTTTTTAAGATTAAAATAATCATTCATAAATGAAAGTAACAGAAGTCATAAATTTGATATTCATAAATAAATAAGCAAATAGGGAATCATAACTTTTGGATTTGGACTCTCCAAATTATAAGCTAATCTTTGTTGTTCCATAATACTCCAACCAAATTCATAAATGGTTAAGTCGATGAAGGGTTGGCCACAGCAGAGTAGGCATTGGTCTACTGCAGTGGAATATCACACAAATGATGCAGCAAATATGGATACTCTAATATTGATAATTTAAAATATTATATAATACTACGATACGAACATAATATAAAAATAATATAATTTAAAATTTTAATAAAAATAAAAAATATATTTTATGATTGATATATAATTTTTATAAAAAATATTTTATAAATATATAAATTATTAATATTTTACATAATATAAAAGATTAAATTTAAATTTTTATCTTTTGAAACAATAGATAATTTTTTTAGCTTAATTTCGTCATAAAAATTTTATTAAAAATTATAAAAATAAGTATTAAAATGTAAAAATTCGGACTATTGCATTAGACAAATATATTTTCCTTTTTCCTCCATTTTCCTTTAGATTTAATTCAACAAAGAATAAAATTTAAGGTTTTTTTTTTTAAAGAAAACAAATATATCAAAGGATAACGGATTTCCATCAGAAAGATTTTTGAGGAATTCTTTTTGTCTTTAGGGCTCTAGATGCCTTCTCTTTTCTCTCTTTATTTATTAATTAAGTATATAATAATTTGAAACAAAAGGAAATTTAGATTTTTTGCAATGAACAATCCACTCCCTAGTCGATTTTTTGCAATCAATGAAATTTAGATACATATTGATAAATTTCCTCTCATCATCAATTTATAATTTAAAACAAAGATGTAAAACCCAAAATTCATTGCCTTCCACTGAAACACTGAAAGTTTTAGCATATTCACCCTTATTTAAAAAAAAAAAAATGAGTAAAACCTAAATGCATGAACCGAGAGAGAAAAGGAAGGAAGAAGCACACACGCCCACAAAAATTTTTTAAAAAAATCATAGAAGTTTCTTTAAAATCCATCATCAAAACCAATGAGACAAAGGACAAAGATTAGAGAATAAATCTAGAAATGGAAAATCGAAATATAAAAAAAAGGCCTTAACCCAAACAGATAGCACATTATAGACACATTGAAAATTTTTTGATGCAAACAGAGTGACTTTTAAAGCTATCAACAGATTTTCTCAAGGATTACATTTTTACGCTACTGCCAAATAGACAGAAACCATAATGTAGACACTCATTTTTAAGATTTCGGATCTTGATCCATGGATTGGTTTGGTGGATCCTTGATCCGTCTCCTATTGTTGTGTTTGGATAAAGATAATGAAAACTAAATAAATAAATAAATAAAGACAGAAGACTAATCCTAATATAACTCTAGGATAATGAGGGTTGCAATTTGAAATTATACTGATGAGAGGATTGTTTGGAAACCAAAATAAACGGATGAATAAGATAGGATTTTTTTTTTATGAAAAAAAAGGGAATTTTAACTTTTGAATCCCCAATCGATCTTGTACCTAAACCTTGCTATTTAAACCCAATATAAACCAATGATCACATAACCAAACGAGGATGAAGAAAAGACAGTAATTAGAAAGTATTAAAAAAATTTTGAAGAAATTAGAGTTTTCAAAAATAGGTTTCTTTGGAAAATTTTTTGGATGTGAAGTTTAACTAAAGCCTAGGTGGTGTTTTGGAGAATCCTAAAAGAAATAGAAAGGCAATTAGGCACTTTTGGGGATTTTTTTGTATTTTTTGAAAAATTTTGAAAATTTAAAAATCTAATGAAATTTCACTGTGAAACTTGAATTTTTTGACAAGAAAACCCAATTTCTAGCACTTGTTCTCCATAAACCAATAAAATTTAACGGTGTTCTTCAGTTTATAAAGAGAGAGGGGCAAAGAAAAGGAAAATAGGAGAGAGAAAATAAGGGAAGATATGAAGGAAAAAAATATTTTGCCTTTTATACGAGCTTAAAATAATGCTGTTTTGGGCTTAAAAAGTTGGCAAGATCCATGCATCACCTGAGGTTTGACCCAATTTATAGCATCTCGACCTATCTGCCTACTTCATTGAGCCATCAAGCTTAGCCATGCATCAACAACCTGCATGTGTCTCTGGAGCCACACCTTGTTTAAGCTCAACCAAGCCAAAGTAAGCTAAGGTATTTTTTCTCTTCATTTACCTATTTATTTGTTTATTTATCTTTGTTTATTTTTCATAAATCAATAGCATTTATTCAATTATATATAATTTTTTTCTTCCAAAATTTTTTAGGAAAATTAAAATGTTTTAAATAACAATTAAAATGTGAGGAAAAGGAAAGTATTAAATTTTTTTAAATGAAAAATAATAAAAATATTTCAAAAAATACTTTTTGAAGAAAATAAAAATTCAAAAAATATTTTTTTAGAAAAAGTTGAAGTATCAATTTTCTTTAAAAATAAAAATTTTTAAAAAATATTTCTTGAAGAAAAGTTGAAGTATCAATTTTTCTTAAAATAAAAAAACTCCAAAAAAATAATTTTTCTCAAAAATAAAATTTTCAAAAAATATTTCTTAAAGAAAAGTTAAAGTATTAATTTTTCTTAAAATAAAAAATCTCAAAAAAATAATTTTCCTTAAAAATAAAATTTAAAAAGTGTTTCTCTTGAAGAAAAGTTGAAGTATTGATTTTCCTTTAAACAAAAAAAAAAATCAAAAAATGTTTTGAGGAAAAAATGAAATCTCAAATTTTCAATGTTTTCGAAGAAAGGTTGAAGTATCGATTTTTTCTAAATAAAAAAATATTTCAAAAAAATATTGGAGGAAAAATTCAAATATCAATTTTTATAAAATAAAAATATTTAAAAAATAGTTAAGGAAAAAATTGTAAGTATCAAATTTTACTTAAATAAAATATTATTTCTTTCGAAACAAAATAGAAAAGAAATTCTTAAGAAAAGTTGACTTTGAAATTTAATTTTTTTAAATATTTTAACGACGGAGTCTCTATAAGAAAAATAATAATTTTCTTGTATATTCTTGAAGTATGGAAGTTTTCTTAGTTTTTTACCAAAAGTATTGGAGTCAATTAAGAACAATTTTTAATAATTAATTATTTGGTAAGTTTTTTTAAGGCTTAATAGATTACATAAAATTAAGCTCGTACCATCCTTTGATGAGCATTGTGAGGGTGCTATAATCTTTCTTATACATAACCATATTTTTTAACTTAGTTTTGGTTTCGTAGACATTAAATCTACCTTTTAAAGATACTTTAATAAAATTTGGGATTCCTTTATACAATAAGACAGATTCGTTAAGTGGTCAATTGTACCTAAACAAAAAATATTTGTGGCAACTCCTAAAAGTCAATGACTAGCGATAAGTCCACGAATCTATACATTATGACAGTTTAGTGACTCCACTAGGGATCAGCCAAGAGTTAGGCTAGCAAATAAATTAATGTTATCCAAAAGCCTAATAAAATTGGATTTGTTTGTTAAAAAAAAAGATTTTTATTCATTTATTTTGCTTACTATGTCATTCATATGCAGGTGTATAACATGAGTTCTATACCTGAGCTTCGTCTCTTTAGAAGTGAGTAAAGAGCCTACGCTTTCTTGAGGTTTTAATGCCACACAGTAGCTAACGAAATACTTTCACTCAAATTGAACCTTTTAAAAATACTTCTACTTAGCTAACTGTTAAAAATACTTACTTCCTAAACTGACAGAATACATGCCATCTTTTTAAACCCAATACTAACCCATATACCATTTGACTTGTGTCATAATGTATTAATCTGGTGATTTAATCGCTAGTCATAAAAATTTAAAAATCATAAAAAACATGAAAAGTTACCACTAATCTTTTTTAGAGTGTGATTGACTATCCAAAAATTTTATCTTTTAATAAAACAATAAAACAGGTTTAAAGCTTTATTAAAAAGATAATTTTGGTTTATAAAAATAAATTGAATTCAAGAGTCGGTTACGTATGGGAAATGATTAGCACCCTCACAACACCTACAAAATTAGAATCAATTAATTATGTGCTATTTGTAATTCTGGATGAAAATGGTTTTTTATATAAAATTTAATTATAATTCCCTTTGTTTGTAAGAAATAAAATTGGTTTAAAAAATCATTTATTTAAAAATATTACAAAAATCTCTAAATTAAAAAAATACCTTCAAAGTTTTCGACATAAAGACAAAATTCGAATATAGTCTTTCTATTTGAGATTTATAATAACATTCTATATAAAATAACAAAATAACACTATTTATAAATGATAATCATTGATGATTCTCTAACATCTAGGTAGAGTACCAACAATAATATTTCACAGAATACTATTTTAATTTTATTTGTTCAAAACTAAAAAATTTTAAGAAAACATTTTATGTAGTAAAAAATGAAAAATAATATAATTAATATTAAACATCCATAACTAGAGCAAACATATATATATATGCATTATAAATGAGGACATTAATCTAAAAACAAAACATATGCAAATGATGATCAAATACGAATTTAAGAATCAAAATTTCAAATATAAAGTGACCACTTGAACTTTCCAACATCTAAGTAGAATTTGGATATGGATTTTTATATTTAAAATCTCGTCCTATTAATTTTTATTATTTTGTATTTTTATAATCACGATTTTAACAAAGCGAATCTTTTTGAGTTGTGGAAATATATAAAAATTCTTAATAAAATAAAATTTTTTAAATACCCTAACATCTAGCCAGCATTCAGGAACAAATTATTTCATAAAAGATTTTCATACAAATTCTTAAAAAGTTAAAACAGATTTGGAATTTTATAAAATTATGCATACAACAAGAATAAATGACATAAATGCCATTACTTAATGCATGATAAAAGCATGACCAAAAAAATAAACTAATTACAAGTCTATTCATTTACAAAACTAAATTACAAACAAGTTTCGTATGAAAATTCAAGAGAAAAAATAGATCAAATATAACAAACATTTGAAATTGGTTTGAATGTTCCACCATTTTGTTTTTTAAAAATCTAACCAAACAAACATAAAAATCAACTAAACAACTCATTCAACTATCATTTTTCTATTGAAAAATTAATCCAACACATTAAAAATTTAATAAACATGATAAATACAAAAATCAAATACATAAGATCAAGCAATATTTAGCCATAAATAGATGAGCAAGTTTCGGCCAAGCAAAGAAACTACCTTGGCCAAATACTCTATGGCATTTCCCTAAGCAATCAACATTTTCATTTCACTCAAATAAATATTGAACATCACAATTTTCATCATATGAAGGCATTTATAATATACGAGGAGTTTCAACAAGCATATGACAAACTAAGAAGCGAAAAAAATATTGAGTCAACATTTAAAGTCAAACAACATCTTCATATCACATTCTAGCTAAAATTTATGCAAACAACAAATAAACTTACCATTTAATCATCACAAATAACCTTCAAAAGCAAGGAAAATATCATTGGAAGACCAAATGAGGTTTGGCCATGGTGAGGTTGTTTGGCTGAACCTCTAAAGGCCAAAATGATGGTTTAAAAATTCTTTGTTGTTCGATTTTCTTGTTTCAATCCAAACTATTAATTAGTTGAATGTAAGTTCATCCAAGCTTAATAAAAAAAATTAATGAAATTACCACTTTCTTAAAAAAAAAATAGAAAATTAAAAAAAAAGCAAATGATATGGAAGATGTGATGAATGTTATGGAATGGAAAAAAGAAAAAAAAAGAAAAAAATTTACATACTCCGAGCTTTTCACAAATTTTTTTCTTTTCTTCTTGACTTTTTCTTCATTTTCTTTTTCACGAGCTACTCTCCTTTATCCAAAATTGTAGAAAAACTAACCTCTCTTGAAAAAGATGAAAATAAAATTCCATCTAAGATTGAATTATAGCCATTAAATCAAATCTCATCAAAAGGCCAAAGTTTATCTTTTTTTTTTTCAAGGAACAATCTTTAGCCATTGGATCAAGGTTCAATAAGAGATCTAATGGTCTATATTATTCACTACAAATGTTAAATTTTTATAGCCCTTAAACCAAATAAAAATATCTGTAAGGGTATTTTAGTAATTTTATACATTTTCGAGGTATTGCTATGATTTCAAATGCAACAACAATCATGAAATGTTATGAAATTAAGATCTAAAAAGTTTTGTGAAAATTCGAGCTTGAAAAGATTAAATTATGAAATACTTTTAAAGATATTTTGGTAATTTCATACATTTTGGGGTATTGTTGTGATTTTAAATGCACAAAAAATCATCAAATATTTTAAAAGTGAGATCTGAAAAAGTTTCATAAAAATTTGAGCTTGAAAAGGCTAAATTATGAAAATATCCCTAAATGGGTATTTTGGTAATTTCATATCTCTCGAGATACTACTATAATTTCAAATGCACTAAAAATCATAAAAGGCCAAATTATGAAAGGGGTATTTTGGTAATTTCATAACTCTCGAGGTACTGCTATGATTTTAAATGCACCAAAAATTATAAAATATTATAAAATTAAGATCTAAAAAATTTCGTGAAATTCGAGTTCAAGAACGTCAAATTATAAAAATACCTCTAAGGGGATATTTTGATAATTTTACTCATCCTAAGTTACTATTGTGATTCCAAATACACAACAAATCATGAAATATTATGAAAGTAAGATTTGAAAAGTTTCATAAAAATTCGAGCTCGAAAAAATCAAATTATGAAAATATCTCTAAAGGGTATTTTAGTACTTTTGTAATTCCCTAAGTGCAATAAAAATTTTAGTGCTTTAAACATCACCAATTTTAACTTTTTTGAACCACATTGAATCTAATTAGGTTTTGAATTTTGAGAATTAACCCAGGTTTTATTCATTTTGATCAAGTTTTGTGTAATTTTGACTTTGTTTGACTAGTTTTAACTTTATTAACCAAGTTTGATTGAGTTTGACCTAAGTTGACTTTGAGTTTCTAAATGAGCTAATTTGTAAGTTCTTTATAGGTTGTAAATGATCCTTCTAAATGATTTACATAATGGTCTTATATTAATAGTTACAACCCATATTAGTAAATGAGCCCGGGTCAGTCATATTATCCTCAAGGATGAAAACTAGGATACTTATGCTACAATTTAGACAAATCTTTCCCAGTTGAGCTTTCGACAATTATATTTTTCCACCCAATGATAGAGTGGAAACAAGTTGAGTGTATCGCCTAGTTTTTCTTTTGTTACAACAAAAAGACACCCCTTAGAATAATAATTATATTTTAACTTTTCAAATAAGAGCTACTGTAAATGATGTAAACACCATCAAGTATCTACTCAAGAATTTGGGAAGTGTAGTATAGAATACCATTTATTCCAGAGCATTGTTGAAGTATTTGAAATATAGTCCCCACTATTAAAGTATGCTTGATTCTCTGTTCAAAAAGATCATTCCAACTTGTCTTTTTGTAGTTTCAGTTGGATTAATCATAGCTTGTTCAACTGGATACTATTTCATAAGCTTTTTGGAATAAAAAGCTGGCTGATTCACCAAAGCAGTAGCCTGGACATATTCACTATCTACAGAGGCATTAACACTAGGTAGAGAAATTAGTGACCCATACCCAATTCCAGGGACAACCTATTGGTGCAAATAAATTCTTTAAATTCCCTTTCTTTTTTTTTTTTCCATCTTGGCTTTCTTTTTCAAAGCATTTCCATGTTAGCTACCAACCACCATCAATCCCTATGCTACCAACTGGCTCTTTAGCATTTGCTTGCAGTGGAGCATTATGTCTCATGCTTGTAAAGCTTTCATAGGCAATTGGAACCATGTTTTTCTCCATATTGGTTGTCTATCGTAAGATCAAAAGACTTTGCAAATTGTCATCAAAATCACCACTAACACCATCAGAATGGTTGTCTTCACCTTTTCTAATAACACTTTTATCATCTTGCTTTTCATTTCTTGCTTGATTAACTCCAATGCTGAACATGCTACCAAAGTGTGGAAAGAGCATGCTCAATACTGAACATACTACCAAAGTGTGGAAAGAGCATGCTCCACATACTTCTTGTTTTAGGGAACTTCTCATGTTCATTTTGAAAGAGAGTAACAAAAGGATCCATAACAAAAGGAGCACTCTGGTTAGCTATGCTTCCACATTGAGACATAAGATCCAGGGTGTTTTATCCAATGACAGGTTTGACCATCCAAGAAAGACTTTCAGTCATTTTCCAATAAATAAGTCAAATGGCACTAGGGTTTTCAATGCTAGTTTCCATAATAATGTATTGCTATAATCCTCATTGACAATTAGGA
Source organism: Durio zibethinus (assembly GCF_002303985.1). Next base: position 5,439,131 of record NW_019167960.1, on the reverse strand, counting down.
TAAATGTCATTAAGTTCTTTTCAAACACAGTTTTGGATACCAATAAATAGCCCCTAAAAAAATAGTCAAAGTTAATAATCATTTTACTCTAATATACATGTTTGCACCTTGAGTATTTTCACTAGTGCAAATGGAGACAGAACATAAACCTGTTGTAAGTAAAAAAAAAAAGTTTTGAAACAACTAGTTCCATGTTTCTTCTTTGTGAGTACATATTGTTGAAGCCTTAGTAGAAGTAGGAAGACTACGTCCAAAAATAAAAAAACATGCTCTTATCAACAAAATGAATTATTTCTGAAACATAAAGCATAAAAGAACCCTCATATCGATTTTCAACATAATGATTCAGAACATTACCAGGGAAGTGAAGATGGAAAATCATTATTTCCAAAAAAGCATTGCTTGTAGAAAGTCAAGTCTATATAACATGCTTTATTAGGGCTTTCGCCATTAAGTCTTTCTCTTCAAAATCCATAATGAAGCTAAGAGTGAAAGCAAGCAGATCATGTTTATAGGTTTGTCCATCTCTGGCCTTAAAACTATAAATGGTGGAGTCAAAGATAAGGATAACGCAGTCATCCTGAGAAGTCATAGTAATCATAATATTGAGACAGTCTTGATGTTTAAAGGCATCAGTGATAATGCAACAGTATTTGATGGTCTCAAACTTTCACAAAACAATATAAATGGTAATACCATACTCATGCTTAGCCTTCACTTTATCAAGCACCTAAGCGTACTTAAGTGACCTTTTGTTTATCTTAGCAATAAAACAGAGAAGACTAATTACTCTAACTAAATCAAAATTAACTTTTCTATAGTCAGCTTGCAAACCAATCACATTAACTATTTTCCATTACTAAAAGTCTATACCCAAATGGGTCATGAATCATAATCAACTTATTCCTAGTTAAGAACACTTTTGAAAAAGCCATTTCAGTCATTCCACAAGCATCAACAACCATAAAAAAGAAAAGTTTTCTCCAATTCTCATTTTGTTCAACCTCAATAGACCTAAATCTATTTTTCAATAAAAACTAGCACATTTATCAACTTCAAAGACTCAATAATTAAGTATTGAGCAATTGATGACAAAACCTTACTAAGAAATCAACAAATGAACACAAAAAAGAGAGATAGGTGGTGGTTTCGAGTTCACTTTCTTCTTTTGTACCATTATTTGTTAGGAAAGGTTCTTCAAGGATGATTTGGTTACAAGCTTCTAAACCTCCAAAAATTGTTTCGAATCAATTGGGTTTTCTAAGCTAGTGGATCAAACAATCGACATCAAATATGTCTCCAATGACCCAAGCTCTAATGACTCATCTATTGTTGAGTCATGCTCTACCATATTAAGGGTCTCTGCCACCTTCGATGAACCATCCAAATGAGACATAATTTGCTTACAAAATTTTTTTGCATCTTGGACGAAAATTTATCAAACCGAGCATCCATTTCTTATCTCAATTGTGCAATAGTGTTGTCCAGTTTTTTCCTTAATTTTTTAATATTCTTTCGCAACAAAATAACATCCATTTCTAATTGGATCATCTTATCATTAGTCATGCCATAATCGTAAGCTATGCTAGAATCTTAGACTCTAATACCAAATGATATGAGCTGATTGAAAATAAAAGATATTTAACTGTTACAAAGTATCTGCATAGCTTTAAAGAGGAATAAAAAAGAAAAAAAAGATAACAGATATAAAGAAATAAAAAATTTAATAATTATATCGATCATTAGAATCATTCTTTTACGGTCAGTACTCATACAAAAAATATTATCAAACAAATAATGCCTCAGTAGAGTTGTAATTAATCCCTACTTTTAAAAGCAACTTACAACTAATCCTTATATTAAGGATTTGACTAACTATTAAAACTACTTGCTTTTTAGATTAACATAATACAAGCTATCTACTAACTTATATGCCATTTGACCTGTGACAATCCCATTCTAGCGTTGCCCTCATCCACGACCTATATCTATTGCTACTATTTTCCCTTTTTTCCTTTATAATTTTTATTAGTATGTCCTGATTTAACAATCATAACAAAAATCAAATAAACATTCATAACTTATTTCAACCCTTTTTATTTCTTCCTAATTTTGATATCCAAAAGCCTTTTATCAAAGGTTTTTCTGTATCAATCTCTATAATAAAAACATAAAAAAACCTTTATCTACCTCATTGCCATGACAAGTCTTTTACATTTACCTTTATGCTTAGCCCTCTTCAAATTTTGATTGCATTCTGAAAGATTTGTAATTCTAGCAAAAGAGTACATATCTAAACCTACAACTTCACTTTCTTGTAATTAACATCTTGAATTACTTATTCTCTTCCCCATTTTTGCAAACTTAATGTAAATCCCATTATAGACTAAGGCCCTACCTTCGATGCCTCATCCATTTCTCTAACTTCAAAAAAAAGAAATTCTATAAAGATTTTGGCACACCTCCTTAATGGTAATTACATCTTTTGCTGGCCATGTATTCCTTAATACATTCAAAGGACCTTTTTTACTCACTGGTTATCCACAACCAATTTTCTTATTAGAGTGCATTAAGTATCACGAATCACCTTATATTTTGAAAGATTTAGCTTAATTTCAATCTCACCTTCCATTAAATCCTGAGCATAATTTTCTTATAAAATTATTAATCGCTTATGAAAGGAAGAAAATGAAAAGCAAATATACGTAAATCCCTTCTATTCCCCTTTTAAGACATAGTCTAAATCTTAATTTTTAAAGAAAAATCAAACTCACAAAACCTAAGACTCACAAGAAAAGAAATCAAGAAAACAGAAACTAGTAGCTTAGTGAAACGAAAAATGGCATTATTAAACCATAGACCTAAAGAGTGATCCCTTAACCAAGAAAGACTTGAAACAAATAAACCTAAGATATAATTTCTTTTATTAGAAGGAATCTCATGAAAAGAAAGATGCTTTCGATATAAAAGAGAAAAAAAATGTAATGTTACCAATTCAAAAATTCAACCATTTTTATAGTTAGAAAAATGGAAAATTATCATTATGTACATATAATTGGTTCATTTCGCAAATTCTTCTATATTATAATTTATTTTGATATGTAATTTTTTAAAGTCAAATAGCCAGTGGTGATAATGATTCAGATCGGATCGAATTAAGTTTGATTTTTTCGAATAATGCATAATATTATGAATTTATAAAATTCGATTCAAATCCAAATCGACCTTCTCTTGAAACCAATTCGATCTAAGGTGATTTCTACAAATTCGGTTCAGTTTATGAATTTTTAAAATTTAAATTTAAATTTTTTATTTTTATATATTATTTTAATAAGATTTTTAATATATTTAAATAAATTTATATATAAAATAATTATTTTTATTTTATAAAAATTTAAAAAATATATAAAACTAATAAAAATATATAATTAAGTTTTGGTTTAAAGACATTGGGTTAAAGTTTGTATGTAATGAAAATTTTAGAATATTTGTCATTTATGAAATTAATAAATAATTAAAAATTATTAAAATTATTTTATATTAAAAATATTTTTAATAAATAATTAAAAATTAACAAAAATGGTAGTAATATATCAAATACTTGTTTTTTAAGAATTGATACTAATATACTTACATAAATTGAATCTTTACAAAGCAATATTCAATTATTTATTATTTTTATAATTTATATATCAAAATAATAATTATTTCTTATAAAGATAATTACATTTATCACATAAAAATAAAAAATGTTTATTCTAATATCATTTATGTAAATATGTATTTTAGTTAACTCATATTAATTGCAAAGATATTTATTTTTATTTATTAAAATCTTATTTTATTATAGAATATTATTTATTTATGTATTTCTTCAAAATTTTAGTGATTTATTTATTAATTAATTTTTATTATATAATTATAAAATTGATTTATTGTATTAAATTAACAAAATTATTAAAAAATTAAAATAAAAATTAAAATGGAAAAAATAAAAAAAAGAATGAAAAAAAAGGAAAAAAGTCAAGTACATTGTCATCCCTAATCTAAAAAGAAAAAAAAAGGAAATAGGGATTTATTTGGAAAGATATAAGTTTTTCACTACACGTTTAGGCTTCAATCAAATTTTAGAGGTGCAGCACAGTGGAGGCTTATTTCCACCTAGCCCACATGAAACTCAAATGGACGCTAAACGTGTCTTACCAAATACAATTAGTTATAGATGAACAAATAGTTATAGATGCCTTAAAAACTAATAAAAAATAATGGGACAAAGTTTAAATTTATCACTCTTCTTAGGAGGGTGATAGATCAAATTTACCATTAATCTTTAAATTGGTGTGATTTTACCTATATATTTTTAATTTGTTTCAAAAATGGTTGTAAGCATAGATGTATACAAAATTAAGCTTCTCATCAAAGCTTGCAGGTCTCTTTTCACTTAACTCGGATCTTGAAGATGATGTTTTAAACTCAAGCTTAACCAAAAAATATTTTATATTAATAAAAATATATTTCAATTAATTTAAATTTTTAAAAATATAATATTTTAATAATAATCATAACCTTAAATGTTAACATTGAATTCAAGCTTGAGTTTTAAAAATATCAAACATGTTTGATTAGATTAAGGGTATAATCGAGTTGATATAATATCGATATTTGGTTCGAACTCGATCAAATTTTATTTTCTTAGTTTGAGTTCAATTCGTGATCGAAATCGAGTTACTCGAGCTCACTTGATTAAACTCAATTAATATATAAAATTAAACTCGATTTATATACTCGACAAGAGTTTGATTATTTGTGTTCGAACTCAAATTAAAATTCAAGATGTTTTATTAATTAAAATAATAAAAATATATTTAAATATAAAAACTCGATTAGGTTCACGAGCTATTCGAGTCAAGTATAAGAATACTCGAACTCAATTCGATCGATGAGTCGAGCTACTCGAGTTTGAGCTTGACTCGATAATAATCGAATCGAATTTGAATTTTATTCGAATCGAACTCGAGTAATTTACGAATACTAATGTATTATTTACACCAATGATTGGACTTAATCTTATTTATGGATATTTTTAATTAAAAATTGATGGTAAAAAATTTAATGAGTAAAATAAAAATAATATTTAATGCAATATTTTAATTGTTGACAAGGTTGAACCAAATTAAATAGTACAATAATAAATTTATATATGATGAGCGATAAATTTGATCCAGTATCCTAAATACAATACTCAATTTAGATCTGTCCAAAAATAATGCATAAGAGCCAAAGATTTTTTTTGTCTTAATGTTCAAACTAAGGTTACGATAATTTGAAGAAGCAAGGTAATATAAAATAGATTTAACAATTCATATATTTATATTATGTAAAATAATGATAATTTATATCTATACAAAAAAAACAAAATACATTTTTTTTATTTTTGTTAAACTCTTATAATTTCTTTGTTTTGTGTTTTTTCAACTTTCTTTCCTTTTATTCTTCTGGTAAGAGTAAAAATGATATTATATTTTTAAAATTAAAATAAAAATTCTCATCCAAATCCAAATAGGATTATAATTAGTACGCCTTGTTTATAAAAATTAAAGAAATATTTTACAAAATATTCTAATGTTTGAATATATTTAAATCAAATTAAAAAGTAGAAAAAAAAAAACATATTAGCAAGTAGTATATTCCTATTATTTGATGGTCAAGATGCATATTAACATATTCCAACTGCAAAAATAAATAAATAAATAACTGATGGAAAGTAATGGAAAGTAATGGAAAGTAATGGAAAGGAACTCAACCTCCAAAATGCTATGACTTTATTGTTTTGGTAAGAGGCACAAAAATTATTATTCTTCCACAGTGTTTGATAGGCAGAATCCAAAAGAAAATTGAAGAAAAATAAAGTTAAAACAGAATTATTTATAAGAACTAGGTTAAAGCTATTGTGTCCAAAATTTTGGCTCTTTGACCATTGTTTATAATTCAAAATCAAAAGCCAACAGAAAAAGAAAGAAAATGTTGTTAAACTGCTGGCTATGGTGTGCCTTCTGCATGATGTAGAGAAGGGATGAAACTATATTGCACCTGAATTCTCCCCTTACACAAGTACATGATGCTTCAAACAAGTAGAGTTGAATATCCGCTCTATGCATGATTGTAATGATGCAACTTGTATAATAGCACTTTGCCAGCAGCATTTCCAACAGCCATGAAACCACCACCGGGACTGAAATCCAAACAGCAGGGATAATGTAAGTTCTTATTCAATGGAGGCCAATTAGAGTAGACGGTAAATGATGGGACATGTATCAGCTTTAAACTGTTTTTCTTCATTGTAGAACAGATGGCCAGTATTTGAGCATCACTATTAAACTTCATAAAATCTACTTTGGTCGTTAGATTCTCGATAGTCTTGATTGGTTTTCTTTTACCTCCCAAAAATTCATCTCTGTTGTAAATGTTCACTATCCCGCTGTCTGAACCAGCTGCAAACATTCTTCCATTTGGTGATGTGCAAAGAGCTGTACCATTAATGCAGCCATCATCAACAGCCTTATGGAAGCAAGTTCTTGTTCTCAAGTCCCAGTGGTAGACCTGTCCATCCCCACCAGAGCTCAATAATTGCTTCCCATCACCAGCAAAAGCTAGAGAACGGACAGTTCCATTCATCTTAAGTGTTCCAATCAGTTCCTTTGTTTTGGATGAAACCAATAAGATATAACCTTCATTTCCCAAAAATGCAATCGTAGTAGAATCTGGGGAAACCTCAAAAACTTCCAAGCTTTTTTCCTCCCTACCAACCAATGGCCCTATTTTATCAACTTTTGCTTTCACTAAATCAAAACAGTACAAGAAGTTCCTCCTCCCTGCTATAATGACCTGAGAACCATCAGGTGTGAAAGATGCCTTTCGAACAGGACAATCTTCAAGAAAGACACTTTGTGTTTTCCTATTCCGCTTACCATCAATCTGGAAAAAACTGATCCTCCGATCCAATCCAGCAGCAAGTAGTAACTGAGCATTCCTATGGAAATGAACTGAATTTATCGGACCATTGGAAGGTTCCTCAGCATTGCATCCACAAGTCTTGAAAACTCAAGAAGCCCTGGCAACAATTTAGCCCTACTCTTCACCACAATATCTTCACTTGTTCTAAGAATATCATCATCAACTTCAACATTTCTATAACCACAAGCTGCCACTACACTCTTTTCTTCATCAGATGATTCATCATCATAAGTACTGTCCTTCCTTAATCCTGAATCTAGCTCTGCCCATTCCGTCCCTGGGTTCAGCTTAGCATGCTGAGCCCGCAATCTAGAAATATACTCAGAACCAGAAATCACACTCTCATCTTCTTCCTTCCTCAACTTCCTCAACCTATTAACCTTAGCTATGTTTATTGCGGTTCTTTCCTCCTCCTCATCCACCCAAACAGCTTTCCTTTCCTTACTCTTCTCTTCATAATCACTTTGCTCAGACAATTCCACATTATTCGTGGAACTGTCGAAAAAGAATAAAGCAGAACCATCTTCAGCAACATCTTGAGCATTTTCCTCACCTTCTTTACCAAATTTAACAGGGGAATATATGGACCCAAAAAGAAAGCTTTCAAGCTTTCTCATTTCTTTCTCTTGCTCAATCTCAATCTGTTTTTCCTTTTCTTTCTTTCTCTTTTTCAACCTAGAGATTTCAGAATCAGGTTCCAGCCCATTCTCAATATCTTTGTTATCTTCATGAATTGAAGGTTCATCATCATCCCTTTTAGCCTTCACTCTGTTTCTAGAGACTGGATTTTGAGATATCAAACTCATTTTTTTCTCTTTTGAAGGTTCTGAAAAATCAAACAATGAATGAGAAAAGGTTAGCAAAGCTATCCCTGAACACTATAATTTTATTTTAATTATTATGAAATTCGTTAGGATGGCTGTTTCTTCTTTGCAGCTAGGAAAACATCCATAAAAGCAAATTAAACCACCTTGACAAAAGAGATATCAGTGAAGAAAGGGCAACAGAAGGAAAAAAAATGGGAAAGGAGTAAGGCGTACTTGGGTGTTTTCATCCAGAAAGAACACTTAGAAGATCTTGATAGGAAATATGAAGTTGCACAAGAGGATAAAAAAGTAAAATTATAACATCCAAAGGCATTGAAACTTTGCAGCAAAAATTCACACAGAAGAACAAGAAAGAAAAAGCTTCACTACACTATCTCACAAATTTTATACCAACAGATGAAACACAAATATTCCTAAAGGGTATTTGAGTATTTCTTTAAACCAAACCATGTTCATTGTTTCTTAGAACGAATGTGAATCATGCTAATACCTTCCACATTACAGATCCATATTTTTAACATTTTCTATTATCCATAGATGCAAAGAAGAAACAGCCATTCTAATTAATTTCATTTCAATGTGGAAAACCATTTTCCGAAGACTTCTTATAATACATAACTTAGGGAATAAAAGGTAGAAAATAATGGGAAAAAGAAAATACCTAAGGTGTGTTAGTCAATAGAGTCAGCAACAGAACGCCTCTCAGACTCAGGTACAGCTATTGCTTCTTCAAATTTTAATTTCACATTCTTTTAACTTCTTGGTAGCATCAGGATAATTGGGACAAATCTTTTTTACCTGAGTCCAAAGGGTCAAAAACATTTTTCAGACATCACATGTTAATATATAGCAATTATACGAATTTCCCTGAAGAGAAAAAATGATACCAACGATAGATGCAAAACAAGCATGTGCAATAAGGAAAGTTACTTGCAAGAACCCTCTTCTAGGTCCTTAAAATATTCACTTTTAAAATAGATCAGACAATAAGCGGTATGTCTTCTCCAGGCATAAACTTCACTAGATCAATTCTAGACAGCATGATGTAGGGAAAATGGATCCCAGTGTGTTAATTGCGAAGGAACAAAACATTTCACAATGATCTCAGGTAAAAACAAAAAGAAAATACAGAGCCCTAAACCTTTTCTCACTCCAAAGCAAATGCATGCGTATGTGAAGATATATGCTGCTCATGCCTCACAGAATGGAGAATATCATACTGACTCCAATTAAGTTATCTAAAATGTCAAATTTAGCCTGCAGGCACATTCCACCGTCCCATTAGATATCCAATACTAGAAGAAATAACAACTTGTTAAGCTCTGTCATTAAACATTCCATAATAATAATCCCCAGAAAGTAAAAAAAAAAATTAACAAAAATTTTCAAATAAAATGAAAAGTATTTTACAAGGGGAAGGGGAACTCATAGATAAACACATAAGCATGTTCAAAAATATTTTCTAGAGAAATATATTTCATACAATGACAGCCTACAGGAAACAAACATGTTTCGTAATATTAAAACAAAATACCTGTTCAAAATCATTTAGTGGTTCCTTAAACTTCCCACCACGGCAAGATAAGCAGGGTCTCGTCTGTAATAAACCTGTCTGTTAAAAAATGCATTACAACGAGAACAAAAATAGATACTGAATAAGAGAATGAATTGTTTCAGTTGATAAAGCATGCCCTTGAATGTTGGGTTTGCAGCTGCTAGGAACTGAGGAAGGCAGGAAGCGGTGCGCCGCCGGGAGCTAGCTTGGGAGAAAGAGAATCGTTTTGAGTAGTAGGGTTTGGGCATAATTACCTTCTTTTAAATTAATCGATCAAAATTAAAATAATCTTTTAAGTACATATATTAAAAAAATTAATTCTAATAAAATTTATAGATTATTTAACAAAAGTATTTTATATGTGATTTAAAATAAATTATATAATTTTTTATTTATATTAAATTGTAAAATAAATATCTTAATTTTTATTTTGAACAAATATTGTATTATTACATGGTATAGATTATTTTATAATAATATCTCATAAATAAATATATGTTATGTTCATGTGTTCTTAGTATTAGAATTTATTTTTATTTTTTAAATAAAAATTTTAAGAGCGAAAAACAAATAATGGAGGAGAAATGGGTTTTTGAAAATATTTTAAAGATTTAGAATTATAAATCAAAAGCTAAAATTTGTGTGATGCATGAATTAATTTTATTTATTTAAATGTGTGTATATATTTAATAATATGTAATTTATTTTCGACTTGTTTAAGGGTCAAGCTATTCATTTAAGTGTTGAGAGGGCTTGAAAAAAAATTAAAATTCATTAAATAAATTTGGATATAATTTTTAAATTCATTTAAAATTTTGAGTTGAATTTTGAATAAAAAATTTAAAGTTTAAATTTGATCTGACTTGAATTTATATATATAAATTTTTTATTTTTATATATATGTGAATTATATTAAATTAATTCACATATATATAAAAATTATATATATTATTAAACTTAATTTTTATTTTGAATTTTTACATCTATAATTTTTATTTTTAATTTATATATATGTAAATTAAATATTAATTTAATTATAGTTTTTTAAAAAAATTTATTATATAAATTAAGTTTAATGGATATGTTTAAGATTTTATTTTTTAAATTAAGTCAGGTCTAGATAAACATATAAACTATTAATACCAAACATAAGTCCAACCTGAACCTAACTTTGCCTATGAACACCTCTAATAAATCTTGAGTTAAGTATATATATGTATATTACATATTATAATTAGGTTACAATATATTTTGAGGTGATTTGTCAAAATTAAGATAATAATTATAATATTGTTATGCAAAATATGAAACATTAATAATAAGTGATCAATAAAATATGCTCATATTTCACAAATTTGCTCATCATATCTCTCCAATAATATAGATAAACACATGACTAAGAATCATTCAAGACCTTATTAAGCTTGTAATGTAAGGTTAGAGTTAAAGTATGATAAAAGTCATTTAGACTCACATAACCTAATAATGCATTACTTATCTATGATCATCTATAATTGAGCTTTCAAGATAAGAAAGGTAAGCTTGATCAAAGAATCACCCCAAAACTTTGATTTTTACGATTTTTCTTTCTTTTCTTATTTTTTTTGCTTTCTCACCACTTTTTTTTTCACAAATTTTTTTTCAAGCTTGACTTTTTCTTTCTTTTTATTTTTTTTTAATTTTTTAATTTTCTCTTTTTTTTTTAAGCTCCACCATTATTTCTTAATAATGCATATCTCATAAAATGGTATATGAATGTCTTAATGCATATAGGATAAATGACCAATAAGATATGAAATATCAAAACAAAGGCTTGAGCTTATAATGTGATTTCAAAACATAGAAAATGATATCATAAGGCTTAAATGGGGTGACTATGAAAATATTATATAAAAAATGGCTTGAAAAGCTCAAACAATTTAGAGATGGCCTATATCAAATTTTAATCATGTGCCATCTAGGATTTCGTCTCGAGAGATGATCAAAATAAATTCTAGAATCATGAAATACAACTTCAAAGACCAATACAAAAAAAATCCTATACTCACATAATCATGACTAGGTAAAAAATGCCTTTCAATATTCAAAGCTTCACTCATAAATGAATACCATATTCAAGAATTCTCTAAATCTAAGTATCACATCATATTTCACATACATTCAATCTTTTTCTAAAACTATATTTATTTTCAATCTCTACCTATCATTGGCTTCATGAAAAACTGTTAGCCTTGAATTGATCTTTATTTTGAAATGACAAAACATTAAGTTAAATAAGCTTCACTAAGATTTTGAAAAAGATTTATTTAGTACATGTTCTTAAATTTTATATTTTGGTACTAAATAAATAATATGTTTTTCAAAGTATAAACAAACCTCCATTGTTTTCATATTTCTCAAACCAAATCTATCTTTAAAGATTATTTATTTGAGCTTAAATGAAAGTCCAATTGTCATTTTTAAAGTAAACTTATTCATTTTGGACTTAAGACAATTTTAATAATATTGGTTTTGAGAAATAGATTAACTTAAAAAAGTTATTTTACAAGAACAAAGTTTTCCAACATTGAATTTGCTTTATTTTTTTGTATTAATTCACAAAGCTTTAATATTTGAATTTTATATGGTTGGAAATATCTTTAAGTCTACTTTCTAATTTATCAAACAAAATCTAAATCTAAAGTTTCTAAGAAAAGATTTTGAATTTTTACTAGACACCATGTAGTTGTTTAAAAACTGCATAAGGGGTGGTTTTGAAAATTTACTATAATTTGTACACAATGGATTAGGTGATGATTTTTTATGGATAGAAAACTATTTAAGTCTAGTTTCTAAATCTTTAAACGGTTTGTGATTTGGATTTGTATAACTCAAGATATGATCAAATTAGTGAGTAGAGTGCAAAATAAGATACAATAGAGCAACTTGACTGGATTGATCCTTTGGGTTACAGGATCGATCCCCTAGCTGACCTAATCGATCAGATACCAAAATTAATTGATCCCCTCTACTATAACAGTTAAAAATTGAGTGAAATTCAAGAACCAATCAATCTCCTATCAATACTAATTGATCTCTTCATCCTAAACAAACTTTAACGGCTAGTTTCAAAGGAAGAAAACATAGTTTTTCATTTCCCAAGCATTCCCAATGGTTATTTCCTCAATTTCTCTATAAATTGGGTATTCCAACACACCAAAAAGATTGATGAAGCAAGAGAACAAGTGCTAATAAATTATATTTTTATTTTCTCTTAAAATCAAGAGTCTTTAGAGCTTAAATTCAATATTCTTTGTATTTCTTGTATCCAAAATATTGTTATGTTTTCATTCATCATTTTTTTTATGCTTCATTAGGCAAACACTCAACCTTGAGAGGTATTTTAGTTTACAAAAATTATTTGGATTATCTTGTAAGCAAGATGTGAGGTATCTTTTTCATATTATAAGGGTAAAAGTTGCTATCTAAGCCTTAAGAAAAATATAGAGATTTAGTACAAGATATGTTTGTATCTTGTAAGAATTTTTTTTTCAATTAGTGGATTGAAGCCTTAGTGTGAACAACTAAAAGAGGATGTAGGTGCCTTATAGAGAATAATCGAACCTCTATAAATCATTGTATTTGATTTCTTTATCCCTATCTCTTTACAATTTATTATTGTTTATATTTGATTTTAGGTTCATTAATTATTATTGTTTGCATTATATTTTCATCAAAAGTGTTTATTGTTTTAATTTTCATTCAATTATATTGAAATCATTTGTTTGGGAAAAATTTAGAAAAATCTAATTCACCTTCCTTTTTGGATCACCATCTCACCTAAAAGGCTAATAATTGTATCAGAGCTTTGATATCTTTTTGTAGGTTTAACCATATTGAGAAAAGATCTTATGGCTTAATTTTGGTTTCAAGATGGTGAGAAAGTCCTCAAAGCTCCTATGGTTGATAAATTTGAATTTTATGAATAGATAAGGATGATGAAAATGTTCATAATGGCCCAAGATTTTAGAGCTTGAAATGTGATTGAAAAAGAGCTTGAAATTCTTTCAAATGATGCAAACTATGTGAGGTAAGTGATGGATGATGCCAAGGCCAAATGCTTACTATATGAAGCTCTTGACTCCCATAAATTCAACTTGATATCAAAGTGTCCAACCTCAAATGAGATATGAGAAAAATTGGATGAAATACATGAAAGATAATAATCCAACTAAATTGCATCATGTCTCATAGCTCTTGAAGATCCAGAGGTAACCTCTAATTCTATTGATTCAAATTCATATGCTTTTAATAAATTACAATATGCTTATAATGAACTTATATCTTGAATATGAATCAATGAAGAGGAAATATAAGAAAATGATTTCAAAGTTGAATGTAGATAATGAGTTTTTAATGAATGCAAAAAATATTTTGGAAAAAAAAAATAAAAAATTGAAAATAGATTTTGAAGCCTCTCAAAATAGGTATGAAATTTTAGAAAATTTTAATTTTAATTTGAAAAATAAATTTGATGTTTTGATGAATGAAAAATAAGAGTTTTTAGATAGGAGATTAAGTGCTAAAATAATTAAATGTAATTTTTATAATTTTCATGGTTATACCATACATACTTGTCCTATTAAAAGAAAAGTTTCATTTAGATTCAGGCAAGTATGGGTTCCTAAAGGAGTAAGAGACTTGCACACTAACTTTCAAGAGCCCAAAGCAATTTGGGTACCAAAAATCAAATGAGATTATCTCTTATAGGTATGCTAGAGCAAGGAGCCACAATGTGAGATTGGAGATTGAATACTCTAGACACACAATGGAGATGGATAACCTCTAAATTTTTATTTGAAGAGAATTTGAATTTGGGTTACCTATTCTTGATGAAATTTGAATGCTTGATTGATTATGCAAAATTTGGTTGACATTGATTACAAGACATATGTTGCATAATCTTGAAAAAATGTGAGCTTGAGTTAAGTATGCATTTATTTATTTATTTTGAATGTATGATTTTAATATATTCCTCATGCTTATTGATATTATGTTTAATGCTTAAGATATATTTTGTATATGTCTATATTACTATGTTAATTAAAATTACTCAATTTATTCTTAATGCTTGGATAATGTGAAATATTTTTTAAAAAACTTAATTGTTAAATTCTAAATTGTTCTAACTCTTGATTTGTGAATTGATGAGCATCTTGTGCTTAAGTGATATATATATATATATATTGATTCTTTGTTCATCTATGTTTTGAGTTAAGGTATGTGCTCATATGATGATTGGTTCAACTTGACCTTAATACTTGTAATTTGAAAGTGCTTAAATTGTCTATTTTTTAATTTGTGAAATACTTTTGTGAAATATGCATATGATGAACTACTTACTTGTAAATGATATGTGTTATTAGTTCATTTGTTGTTCTTGTCAAGTGTGTGTATATATGATAAATGTAATTTTTCTTAACTTGACATAGTTACAAAATGACTTAAGTAAATAAATTTCTTATGATGCTTTTTTTTAGCTTAAGTCGTTGTTAATTATGGTCCATAATTTGTGTAGACATATTTTATGCTTTTATGCTAAAATCTTTTTGAATATGTTCTTGATGATAAATAAGTCTTCCTTGAGTTTTTAGTTTTCATATGGCTTAAAATTTATTTTGACATATTCCTTGACGATTTATTAAATATATATGAATATTGAATATGTCTATCTTATTTTCATGAATGATATAAAAGGTTTGATTTTTGCACATTACATGAGAACTTTTGCTTTAGTGTCATTCTTGTGCTATTTGATATTTAAATTAATATATGACCTCTAGTTTAAGTATATATCTCCCTTATAATTGGTAACTTGTGCTTAGTGAATAAATTTTCTTTTGCCCGTAATGACTTAGAATTTGGAATTCGTTTCTAATAATTGGTATAATTTTTATCAATTGATATTTTTAATGCTATTAATGAATATTTCTTTATCAAGAATATTTTCTAAGTCTATACTAAGAGAACTTGGAATGACCATGAATGAGCCTATATTTTTGAAATTACAAGTATAGCAAACAAAGCATGTTATCCTTATCAATTAAACCCAAGTACATAAAAGACTAGCTCAAATGATATGGAATGGAGGATTCAAAGCCTCACTCAATTATAATGAGCACAACAACATAGCTTGATAAAGATGGAGGTAATTACATTGAATCTATGCTATGTGCCTATGATTTATAATGTTTAATGCATGATTTGATAAATGCTTGCTTTGATATGTGCAAAAATGAGATATTATGTTTGAATTAGTGAATACTTTACACAAATTAATCACTAAGCTACTTGATAGAATTTATCTTAACTTTGTTAAATGCTTGGATTGATTAATATTCATGCTTAGTTCTTGATTGCTTTGATTACTAATTTTTTATTGCATGAATATTCATTTGAATCTTTGGACATAGATATGAGTTAAATAAATTGATTTTTTTGAACATATTTATTAATTGAGTCCATTGATATAGCATGTACCTTACCGTGTCTAAAGGTTTATATTTTTTTCTGCTATATTGCTATACATGTTTTGAAATATTTTTGCATATGCTTGTGTGATTTTATTTAAAATAAATATATGTTTGATTACTTGCATATGCTTAGATTAAGTACATTACTTTGCATTGTAATAATTTGGGTTATAATTGAATAATTATGCTTTCATTATTTCTTTGCTATAACATATGTACTCATCATGTTTGAAAAATCATGTTTATATAATCATTGTTAGGACATGATGATTAAATATCATTGCTCGTTAATACTTATGATTTATTATATACATATAAGCTTTTCGTTCTTATTTGGATATGATAGCTTATGAAAGATTGCTATTATCATTTATGAATGTATTGAATGAATCTTTTATATGCTTAAAGTATGTTTGTTCGATGAAAGTTGTTGAATAGAATTGCTAACAATTGGTAACAATTGATATCAAAATTGCTAAAGATTTTTTTTTTTAACTTTCATAGATGCTTATTTATTTGCCTATCCTTGATATAGCTTATACCTCTCATGCAAAATTATGTGTACCTTATATTGATTAATCTTTATTTTGAAAATAAAAAAAAATCTTAGAATACAATTTTGTTTGATTTGTTTTGTGATAACAATTAGTATGCTTTTATCATAACATATCTTTAACAATTGGAATCCATAACAATTGGTATGAGCTTGTATGCATGTGTTTTATTTTATGCTTAATTGCTATTGATGTTTTAGATTCTAAGCACATCTTATAATAATATGATTTATGAGTAGATTGCATATCATTTATTATCCTTTGCTCATAAATTTCATGTAGTAAATTTAATGACTTGTAAATGCTAAAATTGGATACACTTATGCTTTTTGTGCTTGAATACATGTATGTAAACTTCATTATGCATATTACACTTGATTATATGCATTCAAAATACTCTTGATGTTATTGGTATCAAGCATTTTATCTTATGCCTTGAATTGATCTCTCTTTCTTTTGAAATGACAAAAAAAGGGAGAGAGTTTAGAGATATTTCTTTTTATATGATTATTACAATTGATATATGAGTTTAAACATTTAGTATAAAGAACATAAACAAAAGGAAGGAGAAATATTTTATGAATATATTTGTTAATGATGCCTTTTTGTGTTTATTTGCTCATTAATATGCTCATGCCTTTTTGTTATGACAAAAAGGGAGATAAATATTATATGGATAAATTTGCTTATGCTTGACATGCATATGTTTGATTGTGCTTAGTTCATATATTTGACTAACATATGTTTGTTGAGTTGTGTTGGATTAGGATGCATTAATTAATAGGGAGTTTTGCCATGCATTGTTTAAGGGGCAGTTCATATATTTGAGTAACATATGTTTATTGAGTTGTGTTGGATTAGGATGCATTAATTAATGAGGAGTTTTGCCAAGCATTGTTTAAGGGAGAGTTTTTCAAAATGTTTTTCAAAATCTTGAATGTTTCAAAAAAAGTTTTTCATCAAGCAAATTTATCTTTAAGTTTTGTCATATCAAAAAAAGAAAGATTGTTAGCCTTGAATTGATCTTTATTTTGAAATGACAAAACATTAAACTAAATAAGCTTCACCAAGATTTTGAAAAAGATTTATTTAATACATGTTCTTAAGTTTTATATTTTGGTACTAAATAAATAATATGTTTTTCAAAGTATAAACAAACTTTTTTTTGTTTTCGTCTTTCTCAAACTAAATCTATCTTTAAAGATTATTTATTTGAGCTTAAATGAAAGTCCAATTGTTGCTTTTAAAGTGAATTTATTCATTTTGGATTTAACACAATTTTAATAATATTGGTTTTGAGAAATAGATTAACTTAAGAAAGTTGTTTTACAAAAACAAAGTTTTTCAACATTGAACTTGTTTTATTTTTCTGTATTAATTCACAAAGCTTTAATATTTGAATTTTATATGGTTGAAAAGCTCTTTGAGTCTACTTTTTAATGTATTAAACAAAATAAAATTCTAAATTTTTTAAGAAAAGATTTTAAATTTTTACTAGATACTCTGCAGTTGTTTAAAAATTACACAAATGATAGTTTTAAAAATTCACTATAATTCGTACACAATGAATTAGATGATGATTTTATATGGATAGAAAGCCATTTAAGTCTAATTTCTACATCTTTAAATGGTTTGTGATTTAGATTTATATAACTCAAGATATGATCAAATTAGTAAATAAAGTGTAAAATATAATACAACATAGCAGCTTGACTGGATTGATCTCCTGGGTTACAAGATCGATCCCCTTGCTGACCCAATCGATTAGATACCAAAACCAATCGATCATCTCTGCTGTAATGATAAAAAATTGAGTGAAATTCAAAAACCAATCGATCCCTTATTAATAACAATCGATCTCTTCGTCTCAAATAAGCTTTAACGGCTAGTTTCAGAGGAAGAAAACATGGTTTTTCATTTTCTAAGCATTTTCAATGACTATTTTCTCAATTTCTCTATAAATTGAACATTCCAACATATCAAGAAGATTGATAAAGCAAGAGAGCAAGTGCTAACAATTTATATTTTCATTTTCTCTTAAAATCAATAGTTTTTAAAGTTAAATTCAATATCTTTTATGTTTCTTTTATCCAAAATATTTTTGTGTTTTCATTCATCATTTTTTTGTACTTCATTAAGCAAATACTCAACCTTGAGAGATATTTTAGTTTACAAAAATTATTTGGGTTAGCTTGTAAGTAAGAGGTAAGGTATTTTGTTGATATTGTAAGGGTAAAGGTTGTTATCAAGCCTTGAGAAAAATATAAAGATTTAGTACAAGATAGGTTTGCATCTTGTAAGAATTTTTTTTCAATTAATGGATTGAAGCTTTGGTGTAAACAACCAAGAGAGAGGACGTAGGTGCCTTGTGAAGAAGGATTGAATCTCTACAAATCATTATGTTTGATTTCTTTATTCCTATTTTCTTATAATTTATTGTTGTTTATATTTAATTTTAGGTTCATTAATTGTTATTGTTTGCATTATATTTTCATCAAAAGTGCTTATTGTTTTAATTTTTATTCAATTATATTGAAATTATTTGTTTGGGAAAAATTTGGAGAAATCTAATTCACCCCCTCTCTTTGATCACCATCTTACTTAAAAAGCTAACAAGAACTAATTAAAGAAAGCATAATAATAATTCAAGCTATGACATGTTAAGTTTAATTTCAAGGTAAAAATCAAGGAAATTTTGAAAAAAAATTTCAAATTTTGAGCAATTTTCTCATACCCCTAAACTTAAATAACACATTGTCATTAATATGTAAGCATCAAGCAATAAAGCACAAAAGAGAGGAATAAGAAAAATTTTTTATCATCATGGAGTTATGGTGATGAATATCTCATCTAGCTTTGGCTAAAACTAGTGTATCCATTTCAAGCTTTTATTTATCCTAAAAAATAAAAAAAAAACCATTACACAAAGAAACTACATCAATATGTATAAGAAAAGATAACCGAAATATAAGAAAACAAAACATGAAATGTAAAGCTTGAGTTGCCTCCTATGAAACACTTTATTTAAAGTTAAAAACTAAATTATCATTGATGTTAGAGAATTATACCATATTTCTTTCTCGAATCTCCCCATTTCATTATCTTCCTTTGCACCCAAAATGTAATGATAAACTCTAAGTGTATGTGATGTTTATGGGTAGATTTATATTTTACCTTTATGAAAAATCTAAGAATATTACAATATGAAGTAACATAGATGATCATTGGCTCTAACACTAATGAGATGGGTACCACCATGAAGAATATGGATATAAGGTCTACAATTAAAAAATCTTTTATAGATGGTATAAGTGCAAGCTGAACAAGGATTGTGTCTAATGGTGGAGTAAAACAACCCTCATCATAATCATTAAATAATGGGTTCCCAAACAGATGCATTTTCAACTCATTATATAATAGATTTTCAAAAAATTGAGGAAACAATAAGGTTATAATATGAGGTTCACTTTTTTACTAATTAGGACCATTGTCGAAACGTTTTTGCAATTCAAGATAAGGAATTGAACCATCCTCTTAAAACTTCGTATTATTTAATTTCTTTTCTATGGATGGTATATCTAGAGGAAGCTCTAAAGATGATGTGTCTATAGCTTCGATCATAAGATCAAAGAATGGAAAGCTACTAAACAAGTAAGTTATTTTTTAATGAATTCCTTTTCATTCTTAAACTTGAAACTAGATTCAAGAATGAATATGTCTAAAGGTTTAAGTGATCTATCTAGTAAGTTTACCTTATCAACAAATATATTCATCTTATGTTTTTTTACATAACCGAGTAAGTGATCATCAAAGAACTCAAAAAATGGCACGAGTGGAATATCAATATTAATTTTTTCTTAAATTCTATCCTCCTTTTCAACTTTCTTAAATGATCTATTATTATCAACTTCTTTAGCCATAAACATATCCTTTGCCTCCATTATCTCTTCTTTCATAATTTTTACCAAATGTGATATCTCCAACACAATAGGCTCATCATCATCATTAACCTACATTGGACCTCTTTTTTTCAAATTATTATTTAATGTATGCTCCTCCTTTTCTTCCCAACAAGATGTTGACTTGATAGTCCTAAGCGTAGAATTTAAAATGTAAGTATTTAAGATATATGCATTTTGACCATATTACCTAGAATTCTTAATGCATGCTTCCTAATGCATGCCTCTAGGTCTTGTTAGTATTTTTCTTGAGTTTGGAGTAATTTAGTAAACATTTTCTTGAGGAGTGGTTTTTTTTTTTTTTTATAGAAGAGATGGTGATGAATATGGTATAGATGAAAAGTGATATGAAGAGGAATGTTGTTGGGATGAAGAAAAATATTTGCTGTAGTGGAGCATCATACAGTAGTTGAGGAACTTACAGTGATAGTAGGCAATATTGGAATGGTGGAAGATTTTATGAAAGTTAATGCTCAGTAAGATAAGTTAGGATGTACTGAGGTGATGAATTAAAGGAATGCTCCAAACTAATATCCCACGTGTTCTTAGGATAACACTCTTAAGTGTGACTAGTCTAGGTGTTTGTATAAAATTGAAAGTATTTATCATATAGACACCTATCACTATGGTAAACTCCACCATATACTTGACAATTATCATGTGTGCTTAGAAAGTTATCAATAAAAATAGGCTTCAGATCATACCTAGGTTTAATGGCCTGTACTTGACTTTTAAGATAAAATTTTGGATAAAGCTTGAAAGGTCGACTCTCTTTTGGCTTGGTCTTTCTCACTAGGTCATTGTCTTAGGTAGTCATTAAAATAATAAGATCTAGAATGGTCTATATGGTGCTTGATTACCTAAAAAATATTGAAATCCCACATGTGAAAAAAAACAAATCCTAAGCAAAATCTAACAAAAGAAAGTTAGTTTGTGTACAACCTAAGAAAATAAAAACAAAGCAAGTCAGTAACTAGCTTAACAAAAGTACACTAAAAGTAAGCCAATCTATAGAAAAGTATAGTGAAGGTTGACGACATTAACCTAAGACTTTTTACACCTAATCCCTAACAACGGTACCAAAAACTTGAATGTGGTCTAATTTTACAAGTGCACAGACCATTCAAGTAATAATAGAAACTATAAAAGTCTAGATATTGATCCCACGATGATTAGTTAAAAACATTCCTAAGTTAAGGACCTTTATCCTCATACCTTTCTAAGGTTGATTCAATCAAATGATAAGCATGGAACTAGACTAACTTAAAAATAAATAAAAGTAAACAAATATGTAAAATGCATGAAAATATCATAAATAGTAAAAGCATGAAAATTAAAAAATCATTAAAATGGAAGTACAACTAATAAACTCTATCTAAATGTAAGCTAATTATAATAAAACTAAAACTAAAATGTAAGAACAAATCATACTACACTAGAATGCATTGTTGAAAGGTGACATGAAATACATGTGGAAAATGAATCCATATGAAGATGAAACCTACATTCTGGGATTATAAAAGCTGGAAAATGATGCTTATCATGCCATGGAATGTAAGTTAGAAAATGCAAAGTTTCTTGAACATGAGCTAATTTCTAAACAAACATTATATCACCTACATGGAAACATGATCTAAAAGTAATGAATGAACATAATGTAATGTAAAAAGGAAAGTAAACCGACAAAAATCAGGCAAACTATAAATGGCAATATAAATGCAAACTATAGATAAAATTTTTTTTTATGTCATGATTTGAACTTCTAATGGCACAAATAACACTTAACCTAAACTGAAATTTATATGAAAATGTAAAAGACTAATTGAAGAATAAAAATTACAGTAAAATAATTGAAAACAATTCAGAAAACACTTAACAGAAACTCGCATTCATCTAACATGTATTAAACTTGCATGGAATTTCAAGAAAGAAAATTCAATTGCCACTTATCTACTTAAAAGGAAATTCATATAAGTAACACTATATTAATCTATGAGTTAACCACCTAAATTAATAAGAAAATAGCATGAATGAATAACAAAATCAGCTTATTAAACTCAAATTCAAAATCAATGTAAAATTTGGAAAAAAAAACATCTTCAAAGAAAATTAACTAAATAGCAATGAAAAATATGAAATAAATGGCACAAAATTATACTAAGCAAGGTAACAAGTAGAAACAAAGATTTAAATAAGAAAATAATGCAAATAAATCACTAAAGTGTAGAGAAGTCCACTCGAAACTTGATGGATCAAAACTAGCTTGCATTTGTTACCCTTATCCAACCTGATCTTCTAAGCTTGATTTGGAATACAGTGGTATAAGTTTAAGGTTGAATTTTTAATATGTTGTAACTAAATAAATAAAGAAATTGTGAAAAAATTTAAGCAAAAACAAGTAAAATTTGAATGAGATATGATATGAAAACATAGGTATGTTAATGTAGACAAATTCAAAAACAAATTTGATTATCAATGAGAAAATAATAGATTTGAGTTAAAAATGAATTCAAATGTAAATTTTATTAAAAAATTCTAAAAGTACACTTAAAAACACTTAGGAAATAATAAGATTGCAATAAAATTCAAAGGTAAAATGCTAGAAATAAATATGTTTGGCTACTAAGAAAATTTAAAATGCAGAAAAGAAAGAGTAGGAAAGTAAGAACTAAAAATCTAAATCCTAATCTAACTACCCCAAATGGCTAGCCCTCTCATTCTACTTATAGGTAGAGAAGAAGCCTAAGGTTTAAAAAAAAATCCAAAAAAGTCTTTAAATACTAGGTTTCTAGAGCCTTCTTCTTCTTTAATACCCGATTGGTGCATTGATGTTGCACCTACACTTGTTTAAGTCACTTGCATAAATTACACAAAAAATCCTTCAAATTTGTATTAAAAATATCTAAAATTCTTCAATTCCATTATTTGTACCTACACATGAGAATTATGTGCATTTAAGAGCAATTTTACCAAAAAAATCAAGGAACAAACCAAAATATGAATAAAAAAACAATTAAACTTTCATTTAAGTTCAAATAAATAATTTTTAAAAATAATTTTGGTTTGAGAAATATAAAAACATAAATAAAGTTTTTAAGCTTTATAAAATATTTTTCAAATCAAATAATATTTTAAAAGACATAATATTTATTTAGTACCAAAAATAATATATCATAAAATCATGTAATTAATAAATCTTTTCAAAATCTAAAACTTTTTTTCAAAATATTTTTCATTTCAAATATCACTAGTATTATGTAGTACTAAAAATAATATAATTTAAGAACATGTATTAAGAACTTTTTTTCAAAATCTTAATAAAATTTATTTAGTTTAATTTTTTGTCATTTCAAAAAAAAGATCAATTTAATGTTAACAAGATCCAATATATGTGGGTTTTTAAAAATTTAAGATCAAATTGAGGTTTTTCCTTTTTAAAATTGGGGTCAAATCAAAGAAAGATATATGATCTTTCATCTTGTCACAATTATATATAATTATATTTTTAATTATTTATTTTATTTTATATTTATATATTATTATATTAATAAATTATTATTTAATATCTTAATTTAATAAATATATTATATTTATACATAATTAAAATTTAATCCATCAATCTATCTACAATAAAAATTTTATTCATTTTGCCTTTTCATTTAAGGTATTGACGTAACACCTTATGGTTTTTTCTTTTTTTAACTTTTTTTTCTTTTTTGTTAATTTTTGTTAATTTTTAATTTAGATAAATTTGTTAAAAAATCAATAGAGATATACATGCAGGATTATAACTTGGATTTTTTTTTTTAATTACATAACTTTTGCAAAAAGAAAGAGTTAATAAGTAAGGATAGCAAAACAATACGCATCTTATGGGTTTTGATTCAACTCAATTCAACATGGAACAAATTTTCTCTTTTTTGTTGTTTTAAATTTTTTGCTCTTTCTTTTTTTTTTTTTTTCGTTTATTATTTTTTATTAGATAAACTTTTAAGAAAATAATATCAATAAAAGTCTCTAGTAACACCATATTTATTTATTTTTTTTTATATTTTATATTTTGTATTTTGTATTTTTTAATTAGATCAATTTAATAACAAAATGAGCCAATGAAAAGAATGACAAAATAATTAATATCCGATATGTTTTTATCAGTTTTAATTTGATATGGACATTTTTATAAAATAAAATTGGTAATGAGTTAAATAAGGTTAATTTTTTATAGTAAGTAAGAATGGATCAAAAGTTGGTTTAATATGCTTTACCCTATGTCATGTTATGATATGTATAAAAGTATATATTTTATTATATTTTTAATTTTATATTAATAAAGTTAATATTTTATACTTTAATTTAAGATATTAATATTTAAATTTAATTTGAATGTCGACATGACATCTTAATGATACTCTTTTTTTTTTTATATATATTTTATGTTTATTTTTTTATGATTTGTATTAGTAAAGTTATTATTTAATACCAAAATTTAAAAAAGTAATATTTGGAATTTAATTGGGATGTTCACATAGTATCCAATAAATTTTTTTTCCTTTATTTTTAATTTTTTTGTTTTTGTTTTTCAATTTATTCCTTTTTGTTTTTATTGTTTTTATGCCTTTTTTAGTAAATTAATTTTGTTAAAACAATGGGCCAATGGAGATGTTCGTGTGATACTTCTATTTGTCTTTTTTCTCTTTTTTTTTATATTTTTTAGTTAGATAAATTTTATAATGAAAGGTGCCCATTGTAGTGATATTAAAATAATCTGTATCAAACAATTTAGATTTATTCAAATTCATTAGGGGATTTTTATTTTTTTTAAATTAGGATCGAATTGGTATGAGTTGAGTTTTTTTAAAAAATACGAGGAAGAAGTGTATTTAAGGTATTTTGTCTTGACTCATTTTAAGATATATATATATATATATAAACGTATATATTTTATTATTAATTTAATTAATTATATACAGGTATGATATTAGTAAAATTTTTATTTGATACTTTAATTTAAGAAATTATATTTTAAATTTAATGAGAATGTATATAAAGCACTTTGTGAGTTCTTTTTTCCTATTTTTTATTTTTATTTTTATTTGTTCATTTGTTCATTTTTTTCATCTTTACTTTTTACTATTTTTGTTTTAGTATCAAAATAATAAAAATTAAAATAAATTATAAATTATTTAAAATTATATATTTTAATTAATAAATATTGAACTTGTGGCATCACGTGGACTTATCTCTAGTTATTACTTATTTTTAAAAAGTTATTATTTGATATAAAAAAGTTTTGTTAACTTTTAATTATTTTTAAATTTATAAATGTCAAATATATTATAAATTTTATTATATATTAATTTTAATATAATATCTTTAATAATTTTTTATTTTTATTATATTTAATATTATTGTCATAACTAAATTTATATCTAAATATATATTTTAATATTAATTTTAATATATTTAATTTATTATTATAATAATTAATCTTACCATTACTGTTATTATTAATTTCATCAAAAATTAATCCCATTAAAATAAACCCTCCACGATATGCCCCATCTTCCCTTCGTTTTAGCATCTTTTTAACGTATCTTCCAAGCTCTTTCACTGTCCATAATCAAACCAAGTGTTTCGTTAAAGCAATAGCCGAAATCTACATTCTTTATTCTTGTCACTAGCGATGGTTCAAACAAGAAAAAAAGGTTAAATTCCAATATTCTCCCCCTCTTTTTAACTCTTTTAAAATCCTCTCCTACCAACCAAACAAGTAGCAAAAAGCGAGGAAAAACAAAATATTTTTCCTTCTTTAAGCATCCAATGGACTCAAGCACCAGTTGCAAGTCGCCAGCCCGATTCACCCTGGGGAAGCAGTCGTCGCTTGCGCCGGACCGGGACGGCTCGGCTGGCGGACCAATCGAGGCAGCGATAGACCCGAGGGTGAGGCTAATGTACATGGCTAACGAGGGCGACTTGGAAGGGATTAAGGAGCTGTTGGACTCTGGCACTAATGTCAACTTCAAAGATATCGACGGTCGCACGGCTCTGCACGTCGCCGCTTGTCAGGGCCTTACTGACGTCGTCCAGTTGCTTCTTGATAGCGGCGCCGACGTCGACCCCACAGATCGCTGGGGCAGTACTGTAATTCATCTCTTTTTCTTTATGTATTTTGTACTTGCAAAGAATTACTGCAAATAACAACTAATAGAAAGTAAGATTACTGTTAACAAAAAGCAAAAAAAAAAAAGACTAAAATGCGATAATAGTTCTAGCAAAATAGTTCTTTACAAAAATGAAATGGTTTATTTTGTTATTCCATTTGTTATATTTTTAAGTTTTCAAAAATTTTGTTTCTTGTATCCATCCCAAATACACATTATTTGCATTTCGCTTCCAAAGCGAAAAACAAAGTAGTAAAAGCAATAATAAAAAGTTAACCAGTTTTTTGGGAGATTCATTGAAATGGGAATTATTTGGTTAATTTTGTGCTTTGATAAATAAAATCATTGAATGGATGATTTTGTTTAAGCAGCCACTTGCAGATGCAGTTTACTATAAGAACCAAGACGTGATCAAGCTTTTGGAGAAGTATGGTGCTGAACCTCCGGTATTTAATCAACCTTGTTCTAGCTGCTATTGATCTTTTCTTTGATTTGTCAAGTTTGTTTTTACATGATCAAGTGTAGATTCATGTTCAAAAGTCTTTATTTTTCTTTGATTTTAGGTAGCTCCGATGCATGTTCAAAATTCTCGTGAAGTGCCAGAGTATGAGATTGATCCTAGTGAGCTTGATTTTTCTAACAGTGTCAATATTACTAAGGTAATCTGTGAACCTTATCTTTTGTCTGTCAATTGCTGTAATGTACTATTTGATTGTTGTGATATTACTTTCAGCTATTTTTTACCTTTATTTACAATATTATCGTACTAGTGGTGAGATGTACTTTTTTATGTTTCCCATGCTATTGTTAGGTGTTAGGTTTTATCTTTGTCCTGAAAACTATAGTACCTTTTCCATTTATGCTCACTAGATGAGATTGTTCATCTCTTAATACATCAATACATGTATTCCTTTAGAATTCTAATAAGAATTTCTATATTTGTATTCAAACTTGAGAGTAATTCTTGCATCACTGAGTCACCCATGAGACTTGAAAGTAGAAAACGAAAAATGGAAATAGTAAAGGATGATGATTAGCATTGCTGTAATGTTGTCTTGAATTGTTGCACTAGCTTCCCCATCATTTTTTCTAGAAAGCACATTTGATTTCCTTTTGTTTGGGATACTATATTGGTCAGGATCAAGCAGGCCAACTCTCTAAATATTTAATTGTTGAATGTTAACACAGGGAACATTTCGCGTAGCATCATGGCGGGGCATTAAAGTTGCTGTTAAAACACTTGGAGAGGAAGTTTTCACTGATGATGACAAAGTGTGGGTTGTTTTTAGCTTTATCTGTGATTTTCTTTCTTTGTTTAAATTTTGATGCTCTATCTCCAATTTCTTTGTATTAAATTTAATTTGTGATTTAATGTTCTTGATTGTTCCTTTTGTTTGTGGAGTTTTGATGTCTTTTTGAAATTTCAGAAAGGCATTCAGGGATGAACTTGCATTGCTTCAGAAGATACGTCATCCAAATGTTGTTCAATTTTTGGGTGCTGTAACCCAAAGCAGTCCAATGATAATTGTTACAGAATACTTACCTAAGGTTTGATCTTGTTCTACACCTGCTACAACAGCGATTAGTTTATTTTGTCGCTTTGTTTATTTACCATATAATGCTAACAAGTTGCACTTTTTGTTAAAAAAATCTTGACATGCAATTCACTCCTAAAATTGTTTTTAGATACTTTTGGCTATTATCTTACTTTTCTTAATACAAATAAAGGAAAATATTAGTGTTTATGATACAGTTTTGTGAAAATGTAGAACTTAGTTTGTGATCCCCATTTAGCTCTTGAGATTAATGAAATATAACATTATTAAGGAAATGGTGAACTATTTTTTATTGCTATTCGAGCAGTTTATTAGTTATAAAGAAAATATTACTTATCTTCTTTATAACCTATCTCTCTTTTTCATTTAGTAGTTTATGAATGCAGGCTGGAGCCATTCTTAGAATAAACTGAAGCAAATCAACATTGTGACTTTGTGAATCATTATGATATGAAAGTGAAGTAGAAGTTAAAGTTACACCTAATTTTTGGAGTAGTCTGGTAATCTTGCCATGGCCTTTGGGACATTTCTCTCAACCAACAAGCTATTTGTTTAATATTTTTTTCAATTGGAACCAATGCTAAGCCCATCTGGAATATGTTTATACCCAGGCTAAAGATTTTAGCGTCACATTGAGAGATATTCATCTTTTTTTGGTTATTTCTTAGTACTGCATACGGTTCTTTAATACTTGTGTATCTGCTTTCAGATGATGTAAACTTTTGTGTTGTGATGAGTATTTGCTTGAGATTTCAAATTTATATAGTCATGTTCACATTCTTACTTGTGTTTTAGTTTTGGTTTTCTGAAGCTGCTGCATCTGTATTAAAAATGGGTCTTTATGTCATTGTTAGAAAGCCCTGGCTTAAGAAGCATTTAACTTCCAATCTTTCAGGAAGAAAATGGCTGAACACAGAGTGTCGAAATATTTTTTGTCCAGTAATAGTAATAGGATATCTGAATATGTATGACACCTGTTTTGGGTCCATTATGTTAAATTTCTATTAAATTTTTAAATTTTGATTTTTCTGCATGATGTTATTTTTACCCCCACATTAATTTGTATCAACTAGGAATGTTAGATTCCCACCTCCTTAAGAGGGAGGAATTCTCAGTTCTAGGCAGTATATTTGATTACCAGAATGTACAATTGCTGCATATTGCATATTTGAGATTACTTGAGTAATTTGGTGGTAATCTCTTATGATCTCCCAAGTTAAGTACACTATCCTTTCTTCTCTTTTAGCCCTGTGCGGTGTACTGTAGGATGTGGGAAAACCAGATTAAGAGAAATTGGGAAAGGAATTAGTATTAGTTCTTTGACTAATAACTAATGTCTTTTTTCTTTTTGTTCTTTTTTTTTTTTGTGGAAGAATAATAACTAAAGTCTTCTCGTTGTATTACTTTTGCACATGTATTTGACATTCATTTATCTTTTGTACCACATGAGATTTACATAAAAGTTTATACTTTTTTTTTCCTTGTTTGCAGGGGGATCTTCGAGCATATTTGAAGCCAAAATGCGCATTAAAACTAACACTTGCTGTTAAGTTTGCACTTGATATTGCTAGGTTGGTTAGGTGGTTGAGAATATGTCTATGAGTTTCTGATTGGCTGGTCTCTCTCTCTAGTTTCATAGAGTTTCATATTAATGAGCGTTTTTATATGTATGTTATTAGATCACCTCTTCATTCAAATAAGGTTGCTTTGTCAAATTAGAATTTCCACGCCCATATTTATTATAGTTCTTGGGAGTAAACTACATGGACGCTTTTTGGGGTTAGGCATATTGCAGAAACTTCTCTTAAATTTTCTATCGAGCATGTAAAGTGACTTTTTAACTAAAATTTCAATTAGTTTCTACCCAAAAAAATCAATTAGTTTACAAGAACCATGCGTTATTAGGTAGAAAGGATTATGCTGAGATGGTGTGTTACTTCCATGAATTCTTTTAGGATTACTTGGTGGTAACAAAGTTATTTGTAATTTGATGAACATGAAGATGATGAATGAGATTATAAGCTTGGATCACTGTAACTCAGTCACAGTGAAAGTAGTACTGGTGGTACAGAGAAACAATTATCTGAGAAGATGAGGACAATTTTGTTACTGTTGAATATGTGGTTGAAAAATGTTTCTTACTGCAATGTGTAATTAATTAATGGCTGGAAAAAGGATTTGTGTTTCGGTTAAAGAGAGCAGAAGTGGGGACAAATAGGTAAAATAAAAGTATAGGCAACATGTATAGGTAACTTTTAGAAGGTTGTCAATGTCATTACATATACAAAGCTAGTAAGATTTCTAGACTGTTGCTATGTAATTGTAGAAGCAGAGAAAGATGGTGGATTGCTACAATGTTCACTATAGAAATTCTCTGTTCCATGTTTTAGCTAATTCTGGACAAGGACTCTAAGGAATGTGGAATCAGCAAAAAAGTTGCCTTGCTACTGTGTAGAATGGATTTCTTTTTTTTTTTTTTTTTCAAATTCTGATAAATTTTGTCATTATTACTGGATTTTAATTGATGATTGCCTGCTGGATTCTGATGATTTACTGGTACCTTAATAGAATTTTATTATCTATTGCAGGGGAATGAATTATTTGCATGAGCATAAACCTGAATCAATAATTCATCGGGATCTTGAGCCTTCGTAGGTCTTCCTTCTTAAATATTTCTCGGATACCTTAACCTGTCTCATAACTTCTTGGGCATAGAACATGTGTTTTATTATTACCCAAATGGGTAAATTACTTAAACGTTGTTAATGTTTTACGCGTAAGGTAACAGAAATATACTGCGAGATGATTCTGGCCATTTGAAAGTTGCAGACTTTGGTGTCAGCAAGATGCTCAAAGTTGCAAACACAGTTAAAGAAGACAGACCTGTGACATCTCAAGAGACTTCTTGTAAGTTTTCTACATTGGGCAAAACTCTGTATCCTCCATCATCATCATCATCTATTATTACCGGGGGAGGGTTTGTTTGTGAGTTACTGGGCTAGCCATTTTTTTATCTTCCTTGAGAAAGTCAGAGGCAGGTTGAGTGATTTGTGTTTTTGTTCCTTATTAATGGTTTGCATTAACTTGTTGTTTACTAGAGAAATGTATTAAGATGGCTAACTAAAAACATTGGTTGTCATGTAGGCCTTGGCAATATGCGATTTTAATTTGACTTAGTCTTAAAAACTAAATATCCCTTCATTTTAATGGTAAAATAAATCATGGTTTATCCATCCTTCCTGAGCAGGGCAATATGTGGCACCAGAAGTTTACAGAAATGAAGAATATGATACTAAAGCTGATGTGTTTTCATTTGCTTTGATATTACAAGAGGTTAGAGTTTTTCCCTAACTCAAAAGCTTGTCTTGCAAGTTTCCAATTGCTAATACATCTGTAACTAATAACTTAAACTTTGGGTGCAAGTGGTAGTCATGGAAACTGGTCCTAGCTCTAAGCAAAGAGAAATTATGCAATTTTTTTTTATAATTTATTTATTAGGCCCACAATAGTTGTTAGTTGAGCTGATAAGAAGGTTTCGACTGAACTTGCTTGTTTCATTGTCCTAAAACTTTGAAGCCTTCTACAATAAATAACAACTAGGACAGAAGCCCGTGCTTCACATGGAGACCTAAATAATCTTTAACAGATAATTATCAAACATTAAGGAGATCAATTGAAATTACCATATAATGCAATATTTATATAACCTAAAGCCAAAAGGTAATTATGAAATATTAAGTAGGTTGATTGAAGTTGGGTACATAATGCAATATTAAAGTTAAGGCATACATCGTGAATTTAATTCATTTTTAAGCAAAAAATTCTTTATATGACAATAACTTTGAGCTATGATCCATCAAAACTCAGTTGATCAGCCAATGATTCCCCCCCTGTTGCCTCTCCCCCATCTTTCTTCTTCTTCATTCTCTTTGTTACCCTCCACCCCTTTCATTTCTGACTTGCTCTCTCGTAATTTAGGTATCTTTTAGTTTATCAGAACAACACACTAGACATAAGAGAATCAGAGCATTGCATTTAAACAGACAAATACAGTAAGAACATAATTTCTGTTACTCAATTACAGAATCATAATTTCAATCTCCAAGAGGAGATGAGATGGACAATCTTATGTTCACAACATCATCTTAAGGCCTTCAGTGGTGTCCAATCAATAAATTCCATCAAAACAATAAAGTGAAGATATAAATATCTGTATATATGTGCTAGTGTGTGAATCAGAGCATTTAAACAGACAACACAATAAGAACATAATTTCTGTTATTCAATTACAGAATCATAATTTCAGTCTCCAAGAGGAGATTAGATGGACAATCTTATGTTCACAACATCATCTTAGGGCCTTCAACGGTGCCCGATCAATAAATTCTATCAAAACAATAAAGTGAAGATATAAATATATTTATATATGTGTTTGTATGTGTTTCAATGTTGCCCAATCAATAAATTCCATCAAAACAATAAAGTGAAGATATAAATATATGTATACACGCGTGTTTGTGTGTGTGTGTTTTGATGGTGCCCAATCAGTAAATTCCATAAAAAATAAGGTGAAGATATAAATATATGTATATACGCACGTGTGTGTGTGTGTATATGTGTGTGCGTCTGTGCCTATCTTTGTATTTCTTTATCACTGCTGTTTTTGTACATTAGGAATGAAATGTATTGGACATATAGCTGCTTGATCTTTTATGGTTGGAACAGATGCATTTGGCAGAGAAATATACATTTAATTGCTTTTCTCCTATGAATATGTGAATTTGCTTTGCTTTGAACTAAAGCATTAAGGTTTTAATAAAAATGCCTGAAAAAATTTGTTCTTATTGTTATGTTCTTTAGAACTCTAAACTAACTAAACTATGTGTAACTGCTACTAAACTATACAACTACTAAATAAACTATGCTAAGCATGCTAAAGAACATTAAATAAATTAAAAATAATAGAAATGTAATTTAATTGGCTAAAATTGTAACTAAATCTATCTGTGTGTTTGTGCAAGTGTCTTGTGTGTGCACGTATAATTTTAGAAATTGTGTTTTGTAACCTCTCCACTTTATCCTCTCTCAATAGAGTTTTATCCATTTTTATTTCTTTTACATGGCGCTTGATGACAGTTGCATGCCTAAGATCTATAAGTGTCTTTGTACTTGTTATTTTATCAACACTATTTGATACATATAGAGGTTGCAATAATATGTCATTTATCATTGGTCTAGATGATTGAAGGTTTTCCACCATTTCATACAAAGCAAGAAAGTGAAGTCCCTAAAGCATATGTTGCAAATGAGCGACCACCTTTTCGAGCTCCTGCAAAGTGCTATGCTTATGGGTTAAAGGAGTAAGCCCTTGTCTGGACCTTGGTTTCTTCCTAAATCCTTTCGGGACCATTAATGAATTCAGAAAAGCGTTGTTGGTACTTGCAAAAGCATAATGTGAACTATTCATATGTCTGACCAATTTATATGAACTCCAAAATGAAGGAAATTGATCTTTTCATGCATAATGTGAACTATTCATATGTCTGACCAATTTATATGAACTCCAAAAAGAAGGAAATTGATCTTTTCATTCTCGTCTATTTTAAAGTTTCAAGTTCTATTGCTGCTGTGAACATTATTTATTAGAGTATCTATCTGAAGTTTGTAGCTTGTCATGCATAGTATCTCTTGTTTGTCACTCTGGTGGCCAGCATGTCTGAATTCAACAGTATATGAGAAATGCATGAAATTAATGTCAAATAAATCAGGATCATGCATAGATATACCTCGGAGAGATCAAGACTGCTGCAACTTGATGATATTTTTGACACCATTTGAATTTGAGCTGCTTATAAATGGAAATGCCAGAGAGAAAATGACGAGGGTGAAGGGGCTGTGTGTGGAAGAGGAAACAAAGTGTTATATTTGTTTGTTATCTTTAAATGGTTTTACCTTACCCATGAATTCTTAAGATTGTTGCTTGTCAACCAATTGTTGCATATCTTCGAGCCAAATGGCTTACTGGTTCAAGTTATTGAGCCTTAAATTTACTATAGTACCTGTAACCCAGAAAAAGTAATAGGGGATTCAGAGGAGGTTATTTTCATCGTCTCCCTTGTTTTTTTTTTAACATAGATTTAGTGAAGTTTACAAAGCAAAGTCAAAGGATCTACATTGTAGCCCTTAATGTATATTTCTTCTTTTCTTACTAAAGTAGATCCTTATGTTTTCTGCAGGTTAATTGAGGAATGTTGGCATGAGGAGCCATTCAAGAGACCACCATTCAGGCAGATAATTACAAGGCTTGATCACATAAGTAACCAACTTGCACATAAGGGGCGTTGGAAGGTGTCTTCCTCTTTCTCTCTCTCTCTCTCTCTCATGCACACACATATACACAGAGGATGTAAATGGGCTTGTGCCTGCTTTTTTTTGCATAAACCAACTTGTTGTGGTCTTTTTTGTGTTGTATCTCCACCTTTCAAAATACGTTATAGAAATATGGCTTCATTTCTTCAGCTAGAAAAAAGGGCTTACTGTGGTGATTATTCTAAAATTGGAGGAATAGTGGCATATGTGGGGAGTTTCTTTATAATGGTGATGCCAAAAATTTTCTTGCAGGGAAAATTTGTGATGATAAAGAGAGAATATCGGAAGGATAAGTGAGAAAAGTGGGTATCAGGAGCCCCTCCTTTTATACATCCAATATCTTTAGTCTATCCTTCTACATTCTTTGTATTACCATGTTACTTGAATTTCGAAAGATGATCAGAAACAAAAATAAGTTTTAGTTCCAGTGGACCATGAGTACCTAGGTTGTGAAAGTTTGAGTTCGTGGTTGTCTCACTCTCTAGAGTATGCCTTCTTCATATAGCCGGTCTTCGCTTTTGAGTTTTCTGGAACCATTAGGTGGCTTTGGTGGTCTAAGCTGGTTTCGACTTTGCGTTGTCTGGAGCCTGGAGGTGGCTTGACTATGACCGACATGTTCTACATTCCTATTATCATTCATAATATGTATATGCATGTGTATGATTACATCTTCTGGCTAGCTAGCTCGCTTGTTGAGTAGAGGCGGATCCAAATGGATAGTAGGCTGTCCATGAGCACCCCCAAAGATTGAAAAATTAAAAAAAAAAAATTTGAAGGAATATTTCCCTCACATGCTTCAAAAATTTTCCTATGACTTTTTTTCCGTCAATTAAATCGATAATTTCATTTGCAGTTTTTATATATATTTTAAGTAGACACCTCTGAAGAAAAACTCTAGATCTGCCACTATTGATGAATCTTACAAGAATTTTATGTGGTGTTCTTCCATTATACAGGTTGGACAGCCCAAGTGTCTAAAGAACTTGGAGAATATGTTGAAGAGAAATCGTCTGAATCCTAGCAGTCGTTCATCTTGCTCCATAATCAGATGATCAAATTTTTATAAGCTTTCTTGTTATACAAACAACAAATGTACATATATATATATATATATATATATATATTGCATTTGTTTCATTCTATTTCTCCTAGTGAGTCATTCTTGCCTGATAAATTCATCTCTCATTTAAAGGGCTAAGAAATACAATTAAACTAATTGGATAGTTGGAAGCCTTTGGATTAGCAAAGAGAGGCTGAAAGAAGGAAAGGAGTACAAGAAAGCAGAAAGAGGAGAAAAAGCGAACGAAATCAGTGTGAAGATGAAGAGTGAAGAGTTTAGACAGTTTATGTACGCTACAAACAGCCTTGGTTTTTATGGATACAATGTTCCTCGCATTTTGAGCATTCCTTTTTATAGCTTTGAATTTTTTTTACAAAATGCATTATTAGTCACTCAATTATGGTATTAAAAATAGTAATTTAACTATTAAAATTTTTAATTTAGTTACTAAAATTTTAGTTTTTTTGTTACTCAATTGTTAGTCTTTAATGGTATTCCGGCATATGATATTATTATCTTAATTTTTAGGTGTCACATGGTATTCTTACATCTTTTTATGTCATTATAAATTTTGTAAAGAGTAAGTGTAAAGAGTAAGTAGCACATGTGGTTTATAAAATTTGGATTAATTTTATTATGATCTTTAAACTTTAAAAAATTTTAATTGAGTCTTTAGTTATTTAAATGTGTATCAATGTAGTTAATTCATTTGTTGGATCGTTTAAATGGATGAAAAATTTAATTTGACATAACTTACAACCTTTAAAAATTTAATTATGTGGAATTTTTTAATATCTACGAAAGATATGCGTACTTAAAATATGTGAAATTACAAAAAAATAAAACCTTAAATATTCCTTAAAAATTGTATAAGAATCATTTTGGATCTTAAAGAGAAAAAAGGGGATCAAAAGAAGGAACAAAGGAGATCAAAAGAGGAGATTCATTTTTTGGGTCTTGAAGAGAAAAGAAAGGGAGTTTGAAAAGAGGGAATTGAGGGTTGAAATGAGGAGTTAAGGGTTGAAAGGGAGAACCTAGGTGTTGAAAGAGAGGAGTTAGGGGTTGACATATGGAAGATATAGGTTGTAACAACTATGGTGTAAGAACATAGTATTTTTTTTTTTTCATTAATTGAATTATGGGTTTTATAGATATAGTAAGATTTTGAGAACACAACAAATGATATGTGGACTTTGAATATAGGTTTTGAATATGTGAAAACTAACTATAGGTTTTGAATTTTGTAGATATTTAAGAACACAATGTCATAACATATAGATCTGTAAATCTATAACTAGATTTAACAAATGAATGGAGTTCCACCAATCTTTTTTATCTATGTGTGATTGGTCACCTAAGGAATTTATCCATTTAAGGAGCTCTTAAGCTTGACTAAAGGTTTCCAAAGAATATGTTTGGGTCTACAAACCAGAACATGATTCGAGAGTTCGATTAAATGTGGAGAATGTTATAGCACCCCCACATGCCTATCTGAAGGATGGTATCATATTATTTTAAATTTATTTTAGAGTTTTGGTTTTAATGGTTTCAAATTTTTATGTTGAAATATGGAAAATAATTCTTAAGATTCTCCATCAATCTGGTAGAACTCTTAAAAAATATTTTCTCACCTCAAGAGTATTCAAGAATCTCATTTAATTTTTTAAAGAGGTTTCATCGTCGGAAAAAAGTTTAATTATTTTTTTTTCAAAAATATATCTAATTGTTTCATAATTTGGGTCAAATTAAAAATATTCTCCTTTTGAATTTTTAAAATTTTCACCATTTGTGCTATTTATAAATTTTTTTTTATCTCTAAATTTTTCAACATTTGGGTCAATTTAAAATTTTTTTTTTTCGAAATTTCTAAAATTTTCACCATTTTAACATATTTAGAAATTCTTATTTTTTATTTTTTATTTTTGGAAAGAAAATAATATGATAATTTTTTTTTTGAAATTTCATTTAAATTATTCCACCATTTGGGACAAATTTAAATAAAATTTCTCACCTAAAGATTTTTTAAAAATTTACCATTTGAAATTTATAAGAATCTCATCCTTGGATAATTATCAAATATTTTCAACCCAAATTTTTATTTTTTATTTTTATTTTTTTTATTTTAAAATAAATATTAATTATTGTTATTGAAACTTTATCTAAATTATTCCACAATTTGAGACAAATTTAAATAGAATTTTTCACGTAGAAATTTTATAAAAATTTATCATTTGAAATTTTTATAAATTTCATCATTGGATAATTAATTCTTATTTTCAAATTTTATTATTTTATGTTTTTTTATTATTATTTTATTTAATATCAAATAATGAAAACCATAAAATAAAGTGAATAAATAAACAATTATGCATAAAATAAATGAATAAGCAATCAATTAAAGAATAATAATAAAAAAAGAACAAGTACAAATAATTAAAGAATTTATAAATAAAAAACTAAATAAAAGAAGTAAAAGTACCAAAGTTTGACTAAAATGAAGATAAGCACGTGGGACTCTTTGAAAAGTCTTCAAATCAATTCAAGCTTTATCGAACCTATTTACTTTCCTTATTTGCTCTTTTCACTTTCTCGTTTGCTTCTCTCTTTCTTAG
This sequence comes from Durio zibethinus, assembly GCF_002303985.1. The sequence continues at coordinate 5,400,952 of NW_019167960.1, read as the reverse complement.
ACTTTCGATCAAGGCACTTCCTTTCTTACTTCTTTCCACAAGTTGGTGACTCTACACGATGGTCTGCTGCATATTATCGCTCTAAACACAAGCTGTGCCAAGTTCTCTCTTGGATTTTGGCTAAGTGTTTTCTTTGTTTCATTACCGATTTCTAGTGTGTTTATGATCTTTGGATCTTTTTTCTGTGATTCGTTTATGATCTCTGCCCTCTTGTGTTTATGTTTTGTGCATTTATAGAGTGTAATCTGAGAGCCCTAAACTAAAAAGGATTTTAGTCTTTTTCAAGTTTTAACTTTAAATTTTAATCTTACCTAAACTCATAATTTTAATTCCACTTAAACTTTTCCCATTTTTTCATTTTTTTCTAGCCTTTTCATTTTCATTTTTTTTAGTTTTTATTTATTATATTAGCAAAAATCAAATGTAAATCCTGGATAGATTGGGGTGTCTACACACAACAAATTAGTGTGTATGATTTTTTATATAAGTAGCAAGTAACAACAATGGGTAGTGTGTTTATAATTTTTATTTCTTTAATTTAGTGTGCTTTTATTCTTTAATTTGGTAATATTTTTTGTTTATATTTGCAACAACTTGATGCATGTAGGTTTTTTCAATGGTGTAATCCTCTAATAGATGAATACAACAAGATAGTCATTTTAGGTTTATCAAGGAGGATGCGAAGAAAGGAACACCAAAATCAAGTCATTTAAGCAAATGCAAACAACAACAATTGTAATCGCAAGAATAAAAGCTGGAAGTGGATTGCAATATGTTTGTTTGTTGTTATTTTTATGTTGATGTTGAAAAGAAAATGAATAAAGTTTAGTCTATTGTTTAGGGTAATTGGCTTGTAATATATATGGTGTTGATTGCAAGCTGGATATGATTCTAAATTTACAAATTTATGTAATATGATTATGTTTGTGTATTAATACACATTTGTTATAATTAAATTATTTTAGTTTATGAAAATAGAAGCATCCTAAAAAATAAGGTTTTAATTTGAGTCTTAAATTTGTGTTCATAGCATAATCAATGGATAGATCTTGGCATGTTCTTTTACATATAGAACACAAATTATGAAATTTCATATAAAACATAACAAAATACAATAAGTAAATAGTACTTTGTAACAAGTTTGTTATATTTCACTTGGCTAGCAAATACCATACTTATAAAGTTCATATTTTCCTTTCCAATGGCAACAAAATATAAGTTTTGTAACTTTACACTTCAATGCCAACAAGTTCATATGCATGTAGGTTTTTTCAATGGTGTAATCCTCTAATAGATGAATACAGCAAGATAGTCATTTTAGGTTTATCAAGAAAGATGTGAAGAAAGGAACACCAAAATCAAGTCATTTAAGCAAATGCAAACAACAACAATTGTAATCGCAAGAATAGAAGTTGGAAGTGGATTGCAATATATTTGTTTGTTGTTATTTTTATGTTGATGTTGAAAAGAAAATGAACAAAGTTTAGTCTAGTGTTTAGGGTGATTGGCTTGTAATATGTATGCTGTCGATTGCAAGCTGGATATGATTCTAAACTTACAGATTTGTGTAATATGATTATGTTTGTGTATTAATACACATTTGTTATAATTAAATTATTTTAGTTTATGAAAATAGAAGCATCCTAAAAAATAAGGTTTTAATTTGAGTCCTAAATTTGTGTTTATAGCATAATCAATGGATAGATCTTGGCATGTTCTTTTACATATAGAATACAAATTATGAAATTCCATATAAAACATAACAAAATACAATAAGTAAATAGTACTTTGTAACAAGTTTGTTATATTTCACTTGGCTAGCAAATACCATACATATAAAGTTCATATTTTCCTTTCCAATGGCAACAAAATATAAGTTTTGTAACTTTACACTTCAATGCCAACAAGTTCATATTCTAAACTGATGACATTGAAATTTGCCAACAAAATCAAATACAATGTTTTAAAAAAAATTGTATGGACAAAAAATATGAAGTAAACTGGTTACATTGATTTTGGGCCAAGTTAGAAAGTCATTCGAATAACACAAATTTCATTCACCATGCAAACTTCTAACAAAAAGATATGAAGTCAGTCAAAAGTAGTCATTTTTTATTGGTAATTTTGTTCTAGACACCATGTTGTTTGGCCACACTCTTTTAGGCAACATGTTTGAATAAGGTTTTCATATACCTTGATACAACTTCCTTCCTTTTTGTTGATGGATTGATGGCAAAAGTATTATTTGTTGCCCTTAGACTATGTGAAAGAGTTATTGAACCTTAAATTTCACACAAAGATAAAACTTACAAAAGAGTATACTTTAATAATCATAAACCAAATTTATTATTTACTTCATTGGAAGTTAGAGTAGGAGTATGATTCAACATTGCACTTTGTATATTACTTAGTGAATATTATGTGCCAATGGTAGATTGTTATGATTTATTGTTTGACTTAAACCCTTAAATATAACAAATCATGATGATTAAATAACATTAAATATATCCTAGTTAAGTCATTATTAACCAATATAAATATAAATACTTACATTAGGCATATATTTAAGTGTTATATCATGCAATGAATTTTGGTATTCCTTGTTATTGGACAAATGTATTTAGTGGGTTGGATTTGAGTATTTCTTGCTATTAGACAGAGAAAGAAAAATTGAAAATAAACAATATCAATTCAAGATTATTTGAGAAATAAGAACATTTATACAAAAACATAATTGTAACTATTAACTGTATTTTATTATATTTCTGAAATATTTTTACAAGATCTCTTATTATGGCCTTTCTGTTCACATTTTGAATATGACATTGTGAATCCTATTTTCTTAACATTGGCATTTGTGGTTCTTACTTCATTAGTTTTTTTTTTTTTTTTTTCGCTTAGTCTTAGGTTTGCCAAGTTGTTCATTTGCACCTATAGAAGTTTTGGCTTGTAATTAGATAAAGACCAACAATTTTCACCCTTGATTAAATTGATGGTTTTTTTTTGTAAATATTCTTTTGTTTGTCAATAGTATAATTCATGCACATAATTTTCAACACGCTTCTTGGTGAACAAAATTGCATGTAGGCAAAGAATACCCGATAACTCTCATTTCTTATAACTACATGACTATTCATTTAAGTCAATTATGTACTAGTCTGTCAAGATTTTTATTTCATATATTCTCTGTGTAGATAATTGTGGCTAATATCTCCCAAACAATTCTTTGTTCTTATCAAGTTTTTTTTGAATCCTTAGACAAATTAATCGTAAATACTTCTCTACAACATTCCTTTCCATATAGAATCTATTCATCATTTTGTGCCTAATTGTTTCACACATTGTCAGAATTGGCTTATCTCTAGTATCTAAAATGTATTTGTTGAAATACTCACACAGATTGTTAAAAAGAATATCGTATTTAAGGATTGTACTAAAAAACCAACTATATGCTTTTGGGTGTTTATCTTTTAGCTTATCCATGATTGCATTGAATTATGGTATATAACATGCCTTTATTGTAGCCCATAGAGCATCTTTTAAAGCTTCCCCTCTGTGGTCATCATTTTGAAAGTTTTATGTAAATGTTTTACATAATATCTATGCTCTGATTTTGGAAATAACCTTTTGAGTGAGGTTTTCAAACCCTATGATAAAAAATAATTGACTAGATGGTACTTGACTTATTACATAATATAATAAATATATAAGTTAAATAGAAGCATGTAATTTGCCTTTTGTTTGTCAAACATAAAAGTCCAATTATATTGATTTTCAATTTTCATATCCTCCATCAAACTTTTAATGAACCAGATCTATGTTTTAATATTTTTAATTTCTACCACAGTATATGCAATAAGGTAAATATAGTCATTAGCATCAACCCTATAGTAGCAAGTAGTTAACCTTCATACTTTTCTTTCAATTGACAACCTTTAACATTAATTATTAGCATACAATAATCAACTCTACCGATATATGCTTTCAGACAAACATACAGTCTTTGGAAGAAATTACAATCTAACTTACATAAAATAGTGGATCCTTAGTTAGTTCTAATTTCTTTTCTATAGCTCTTATCTTAGAACATTGATCTAAATAAGTCCCACTAAGTGTTTTCAAAGCTAATTGTTTTGTTTTTTTATAATTTCGACTTAGGCACAATCAACACGTAGTCTTTGTACACTTGTTTTTTAAATAAAGGCAAATAATAATTTGGCTCAGCAAGAAAACAATCCATATACTTATCTATAAATCACCTATAATCTATATTCCTATTGGCATATTATTTGCAACAAGAATGCTTGGACTTGTAAGTTCTAATATAAAAGGTAAGATCCCCTGGTTCATGACTAAATTTCTTAACATATAATGTCCATCCACACCATTCTTTGTATACAACTCTTAGTTTTAGTTTGTCATTTTTTTAAAACTAATGTTCATCCTATCCTTGATGCTAGCATTTTTCACAACATCTTTTAACTGCTTCTTATCCTTAAACAACATTCTAACATAGAATATAAGATCATCCATGTCAATATTTTAAAATTTAGGCCATTTCTTGCTATCACCATAATCATTGGATCTATTAATACTATAAAAATTATTGTTAGAATTTACTCCTAATTCTTCTGTTTCTTTATCTCCGATAGCTTTACACTTTCAATGTCAGGATTCACATAATTCTCAAATGTCACATCATTTTCATCAAAATCCAAATCATACTCATTATCTTTATAGTTATAGTCCTCACTTTTAGTTTCATTTTCATTAGATTCATTTTTATAAACTTATTATACATTAGGCTCTTTAGCACTGGTACTAGGCTTTTTAGTATTCTAGGCAACATTTACCTTAGACTTTTGGTAAACAACTATACATGTACTTGAAGGCACATGCTCATACATCTCCATCACATTAGCATCTATGGTAATTTGTACTAATCTATGATGTTTAGGAGGTATTTTTTATAAATACACACTAAATCCAATATGCGTTACCATTTTGACATGTAAAGAATTTCAAACAAAGATATTTTATCAATCTCGCACAAGTCAAAATAAGCTATTTCTCCTTTTATACGTTGACTACCTAAAAAGTAACCCCCATGATGCAAAGTTATAATGAAGTAAGAGAAATAATCATATGCCATGCATAAAAGTAAAAAACAATGTTGTAAAAAGTTATAATATAATTAAGGACGAAATTTTAAAAAATAAAATCAACACTCTATTATGGTACAAAGTCATGACATGATCATTAAGCAAGTTGGTTTATTGTTTATAAAGTTGTGACAGAATCATTGAGCAAGTAGGTTTTATTGTTTATGGTACAAAGTTATAACAACATCATTAAACAAGTGGGTTTGATTATTTATAAAGTTTGGACAGAATATGTAAATTGAACATATGTTAATTTGTTTTTAAATGGCAAACAAATGGTTTTCATATAAAAATAAGAATGTTATATAAATGCAAACAAGTGGGTTTATTATATTTCTTGATATTCTATGGTAGGTACCAACAAACCAAATAAGGTTATTTTGACAACTAACTTGAAAAAGTGTATGTTATTTGCTTTGTCAATTAGTGTTGCTTACAAGGCGAGCAAAAAAACTTTAAAACATAAATCATAACAATCCAAGTAAAGAAGTTAAAATAATCAAGCCCTAAAATATAATCCTAAAATAATCTTCAAATCTAAATAAGACTTATAAAAAACCAAAATAATCACTTAAATAATCAACATGAAAAACCTAAAATAATCAAGTTAGAAAATGTAAACTCTAAAATAATCCCCAAATCTAAATAGGAATAATAAACAACCAAAATCATAAATAATGTAAAATTAGCAAAAAAAAAAAAAATCATAACAACCAAAAAAACTAGTATAAACAATGTCACGATCATCCTCTAGCAACCTCTAACCCATGAGATCCTCCTCTTAGAACCTTGAAACCACATGGACCCAGGCGATCCCACCTTGGTCGATCCTCTTTTCCACAATTTCAAATATTTTTTTTCACTTCACAAAGTCCCTTATTTCTAGAGATTCTTTTTACTTCACTATCTCTATCATAGTTTGATAGTTAAAGAGAAAAAAAATTTTTAGTCTTTTGTGTTTTTATCTGGTGTAAGTTATTTTTTTAGTCTTTTATCTTTTATGGGTTTGTATCTTTTATGATTTTTGAGTGGCCATTAAAATTTTTTTACGTAATTATCTTCTTAAAAGTTATGTGTCATATTACATTATATTTTTCATTTATTTAAATGATCTAGTAGATAAAGGATTATATTGGTATACGTTTGGATAATTAAAAATTCAATTAGAACTTTTAAAGTTTAGGGATTAAAATAAAATTTAATCTAAAATTTAAGAACCATAAGTACTACTTACTCTTTTATGAAAAACAAAATTTGTTTACGTGAATGTCATGTGACGTTTAATAATTACGTGTTATTATTACATCAACACTCTATTAGAATATAACGGTTGAAAGATAAAAAAATACTTATTCAAAATTTAGTAGTTAAATTAAAAAATTTTAATAATTTAATGATTATTTGAAAAATACAATCATAATTAAGTGAAAAATGGTATAATTTATTTATTTACAAAAAAGTAAAACAGTAAATTAATTAATCTAAGAAAACGAGCACCAATAATATTATTAAATAAAAGAGTTCTTACTCCATCCTTTAATCGTAATTTCTATAGAAATCTAATGATTATTGACTCACATAAGAAATCAATTTTTAAGGTGTGATATTGATTTTGGATCGGCTCCTTTATTACATTTTTTAGGTGTGATATTGATTTTTAGCTTGATCTAAAATTTTTGGTAGAAAATATTTAAGTGAAACAAAAATTACAAATATCATTTATTTAAATAACTTTTTGAGAATAATTTAATCAATATCGAGTTAAATTACTTTACTTAAAGATTAAAAAAAAAATAGAGAAAAAAACCACATAAATAAAAGTTTAAATGGGCAGGCAGTTATGCAATAATAACAAGTGAAGTTAAAGGGCAAGACCTTAAACATGAAAATATGCTATCTTACATCAGGAGCACGGATGTAAATTAAATTGCAGCATAGAAAACAAAATCAGTTTTTCTTAACATTAAACATTAAAAAAAAAAAATTTCTTATTGTAAGTGTTGGGGTATGATACCAAATTATAATTCAAAGTTTTAAGCCTACCAAGTTTGAAGTTAACAGTGCATAAAGAGAGGCAAAATAACAAAAACAAGGAAGAATAAAGATTAGAAATCAATAAGTAGATCTAGCAATTTTAGACACAAAAAAGTACGTGAAAACGACATGATCTAAAATTTTGACAAATGTGTATGAATTTGAAAAAGACTAAAAAATAAGTTTTGTATTTGATAGGTCGACACATATTATGACATGATAATTTTTGTATTTTACAAGTGTTTTAACACAAAATAAACACGAATATACAAGTTACCCTGATAACAGTAAGCATGAAGGTATGCATTCAGTATGCAAATTCCTTCACCTATAAACCACACTCCTGAAACAATCACATTGAATACTTCGCATTCAATGTGAGAATCTATTTCTCTAGAAGCTATGCTTCTCTCTAGGCAATAGAGTCTCTTCCTTTATATGTCATACTCCTCCCTAAGCAATCAAGAAGCTTATGAGTGAATGAAGAGTGAAAATTTAGATGCTTGAAGGAGCCAATAAATGCAGTAATAATTTAAATCGTTGCTTGTAAAGGAATGTACTAAAAAGTAGGAAAAAATGAAACAAAGATCTAATCTCAATATGAAAAAACAATAATAATAAATAAAGTAAATAGTCTCCCCCTCACCTCTAAACTATCAAGAGATGAAAAAAGAAACCATGTATAAGTCTGTTTCTTTCTTCCAGGCCTTTTTTCTTTTTTTCTTTTATGTCCACAAGAGGTTTAGTTTAGTGACAGTTGCCATATATCATATTCTTGATCCCCAAGCTAGGCAGGTCACCACTACGGCTGCTCTCAAAGGTGGGGGGATGAACAAAGTATTTTTAGTTGTAATCAAAGAAAGTTCCTTTCATTTCCCTCGCAGACGTGATAGGTGAGATGATAAAAAGTCTTTAAGAGAAAATTTCTTTTGCTCAAGTGAGAATAGGAACTCTTTAAGCGAAAACTGATATGTTTTTCCATCGCTTGTTCTATCTGAATCAGAAAGCGAGTTATTACTGGTATCTTCTTTCTTGTCAGCAACAACACCATGCCCGTCTTCCTTTTCCTTTTCCTGTTCAGGAGCAAAACGGCTATAAAACTGCAAAACCTTCGGGTGAGCCTTAATTTTCGAGGGAGAGAAACCAGATAAATGAAGGCCATCTAAGCTTCTCACACGGGAAAGTGCAACATAAACCATGCCACACCCGAAAGCTCTAGAAAGATCAGTATGTATGTGGTCAAGACTCATACCCTGACACTTATGAATGCTTATAGCCCAAGCCAAAACGAGAGGTAATTGCAGTCGACGAGCAACGGGTGAAGATCCTTCCATTACATACCACTTTTCAGGTTCAATAACTATTTCTCGGCCTGAATCAAATTCCACAACCGGCAAAAGATTATCAGGAGTTAGGATCGTGCCATTGCCATCCTTTGTAAATCCAGTGACCGTACCAGTAGCACCATTCACAAATCCACGCCAAACATTCAAATTTTTTATCAGCATTACCCTTGCACCTTTGCACAGTACAAGTTTGTTGGGAGCTAGCCCTAAAGCAAGCTGCCTCCTCCAAGGCTTTTCACCTTCATCAGAAGCCTCATAGATTACCTTTTCCTCAGATAAGGCTTTCATTCTCTCCTCATTTACTTTGTTTACATCATCAATTCTAGGATAGAGTCGCACCACTGAAGGATCAGGCTCAGAAACCGAGCATGATTGTTCTAGAATCTGCAAGTCTTCAGGATCACTGTTGCCTCTCCTAATACCCTGAAGTAATTTAATCAACCTATCTTCAGACTGCCTAAAAATCTTGGAAAGTTCCACCTGTATATCAAAGCTTGAATCCCAACAATCAGCTTCAAACGCAAACTCTTTGCGAGATGGATCTTGCTGCTTAAATATGGGAGGTAACTGAAAAAAGTCCCCACTTACAACAAGCCTAATTCCACCCCACACCTTATCAGAGTCACGAACTGCTTTTGCTATATATTCAAGATTGTCAAACAAATTTGCCTCCACTAAGCTAATTTCATCAATGACCAACACCTGTGCCTTATTCCACCTTATACAAGCCTTCTTATCATTTATAACCCGATTAACCAACATTTCACGATCACCGTCACCAATTCCAATACCAGCAAACGAATGAAGTGTCTGTCCACGAATAGCACATGCTGCAATCCCAGTAGATGCAGTCACAAAAACCCTCGATTTTCCATAAGTCTGTTTCAATAATTTGATTATATGCTTAAGCAAAACTGTTTTCCCTGTCCCTGCAGAGCCAGTAATAAACAAGGATCGGCCACTACGAACATGATCCAACACCTTACTCTGTTCATCAGTCCATTTAAAACGGGCTTTAGGGGTTTTGGAGTTATTCTTCTTGTTCTTATTTCCACTCCTATAACCCTCACGGACGCTGCTATTGCTAAAACTCTTACTGCTATAATTTCTGTACACAGATATTGCATTGGCAAAAAACTTCATACCCATAATTTTTCTCATTCAATACCTTTTCTGGTCCTCGGAAATTTTCTTATACCGTTTTCTCAAAAGTACAAGCTGATTAAACCAAATATGCAGAAGTAAAAATATCATCAGCATGATGAACACACCACCAAAAACAAAATTCGAAAGACCTAAGTCTTGGTATGTAAATATAATGATAAGAAACAAAGAAAATAAAGAAAAGGGCTGCTTACCATTTACTCAAAAACTGGTTTCTTGAATGGATATCAGTGAACCACAAGGAAGAAGGCTCCAGCATAGACAGTTCTATTTTTCAGCTTTCTAGATTGCAGTAGTGTTTAACAACGAACAACATCTCCAGTTTTGGGGATAATTTGAGACTGAAATGATCGAACTTTCAGCCGAGAAGTGGTTTTAGATCTAACTTCACAGGGGCCCAATATGCTTTGCTGCAATGCCAAAATGGGATTGGCCTTTTTAGAACAGAAAGATCAATGGGCTTCAGGTTTTACCTTTTCACGTATTGATGTTTTGCAAAATGAAATTTAGACATGGGCCTTGGTTTTGACATTTTTGTTTCAATTGAAAATTGTGCTGAAAGAAGTTAGCGATGATAAATTTTTTAGTTGAACTTTACTAATCATTAATCATTAAGTTATAAATATCAACAAGTGATTGATTTAATTGATTAAATTTTATCTTCTTCGATAATGAAGTTTTGGATTTGAATTCTATCGGTAGTCGTTTGTTGGGATTATTTTGAATACACGATTTGTAGTCACTTGTCTTAAACTGTCAGGTACGGTATATCTTGTCTTGATTTAAAGAACTTATCAGTCTATCTATCTTAGATTTTTCTTACAAAAAAATCATTAAGTTATAAATTAAGGAAATTAGTAAAATTACATAATTATAAATTAACAATGACATGTACATTTATATGTCACATAAAAATAGGCTATTGGTAAATGGTTTTTTTCAATAATAGCTAGGGTTTTTCTTGATGATTCCAATCACCTTGCAATTTGGGTGGCTAGAGGTTTATATAGAATCAAAACTTTATTTTTGATTAATTTGTTCAAATAAAAAAGGTTTTAGCCTTAATTGATTGTTTTTAAGATTTTAGAGTAAAAAATTAGTTCGAAAGAATGGTTTTTTTTTTCAAGTTAATAGTACTTGTTATTCCTAATCTTTAAGCAATATTTTATTTTTGTTTTTAATATTTAAAAAGTTTTAATTAGATCATTAATTGTAGATATCAAATTTATCCGGTTTTGATCAAATTTGCTAATAAAATAATAATATTATTAAATACAATAATAATACAAAAAAATACAAAAAAAAGAAAGAAAAAAGATAAACAAAAAATACAAGAAAAGGAAAAAACAAAGCAGGGGGTGCCTGGTGTCGTGCATGCAACAACCTCTATGAGGCCCTGTGCCACTTACCCAAGCACAAGGCCAAAACCAAATAAAACAAAAGAAATAAGAGGGGCAGAGAGGTTGGTGCTATGGCACCCCCTTTCACCAAACCTTGTGCCACCTACCCAGGCATAGGGCCACAGCGGGAGCTCTATAAATAGAGCTCTTAGTCAACCCCAAAAAAGACAAAGAGAAAGGGAAGGGGATTCTAAAAAAAAAAAAAAAAAGTTTTCAGAATAAAAAAAAAATCTTCCTGCCAAAGAAAAACCATTTAAACAAAAATCACGGTCATTGTCGAATCGACGAGGAATCTAGCGCCAAGCAAAACCTGTAAAAATAAAAAAAATAAAATAGTTAGTTTTAGTTAAAAAAAAAAGGGAGGAGACCGAAACTTTAAGCTCAATCTACGTCAATTGGGGTTGTTTTTGATGAAAAAGAGGTCGGATCCGACGAGATGGGGTTGAGGGAAACATTTTGGTGTTTTTTTGATATTTTTTGATGATCGATCGCGACCACTGACGGCAGCTGGAGAGACGGATAATGATCGATCGACTGGTTTAGAGAGAGAGAGTAGGGAGAGAGGGAGAAGAGAAAATGAGAGAAAGTTTTTTTTTTTTTAGCTTTTCTAGAAAGCTGAAAGTTAAAACGACGTCGTTTCATTAAAGGGTCAAAACGATGTCGTTTTGAGTCGAAGAATCTGCGCGTCAGCCTGCGACCAGACCTAAGATCCGCGGACTAGACCTGACGGCCTGATTTTCATTTAACCTCTGATTGGTCTAACTGAACCCTACACAAACCGAGACGGACATGCCCCAAACCAAGTCGGACATGCCCCAAACCACTGAACCCGATCAGACCGTCTAACCGTTCGGATCGATATTGATCGGATTGTTGATCGATCCAGTTTAGGTGATTTTTTTTTTTAGTTTTTTTTTATTTTTTTAAATATTATTTTTGTTATTTTCAATTTTATTATTAATATTTATGCATATTAAAATGTTTAAATTTGCTAGAATAAATTTTTGTTGTTTTATAATATTAATAAATAAGAATAAATAATGAAATATATAGTAAAAATTTATGATAATTTTTTTTAAAAAAAATCTTATAAAATAATTAAAAAATAATTAAAAAAATAAGAAAAATAAAATTTTATCCGACGATGAGATTCAAAGGTATTCCAAGTAGTGATACGTATGAAATCTCTAGGTGAAAAGATTTTTTTTAAATACTACCAGTGTATTGGAGTATTTATTAAAAAATTTTTAATATAATAAAAAATTTTTTGGTTATAAAATAATAAATAAAAATTAATTAATAAATTAAAAAATGTCATAAAAATAAGAAAAAATAAAATTTTATCCAATGAAGGGATTCTAAAAGTATTTCGAGTAGAGATGCTTTAAGAAATCTTTAGGTGAAAAGATTTTTTTTAATATTACTAGTGTATTAGAAGTTTTTTTTAATAAAAATTTTCAATATAATAAAAGTTCTTCTTTTCTTCAAAGTTTTAACAAAAAAATTAATAAAATTTCTAAAAAAGAGAATAAAATACATGCATTAACATATTGCATTGCATGTATGGCATAGTTTTTTACGAAAAATAAATTTGAGTCTCCGAAGATGAGATCCTAAGGTATTCCGAGAAGCGATGCCTAAAAAATCTATAGGTAAGAAGGAGTTCTTCTAATGTTACCAACGTATTGGAACATTTTAAGAATTATTTCAATAAAAGAGTTTTGATTTATTTTTCTCAAATAAAATTTGAATAAAAAATGAAACAATAAATAAAATCAAATAACAAAAAAATTTCTTTTCAATAAACAAAAAAAATTAAGAAAATTATTTTTTAAACATCGAAAATAAGATTATTTTTATCAAAATCAATGGATAACACATAGTTAATTTGTACTGTTTTAAACGGGCGCTGTGGGGGTGCTAATCCTTTCTCATACGTAATCGACTCTCGAACCCAGATTGTTCTGCAGACCATAAAATTATCTTTTAAATAAATTTTAATTAATTTTAAGATTTCATTAAAAGGATATGTTTTAATAGGTGGCCAATCACACCTAGCCAGAAAAGATTAGTGGCGACTCTATTTTTTTTTATTTTTTGTTTTCAAATTCGTTGGGCGATTTCAAAATTCACACATATTTCTTTTACTATGCCTCTTATGCTTTATTTTTCTGTATATGTTACTTTCAATAAATTAGAATATATTTGCACACACAATAACACGATGCATTTCATACATGAGCTTTATACCGGGGCTCTATCCCTTATAGGAGAAAGTAGAGTACCTATGCCCTTGTGAGGTGATAACCTCCACAATGGCAAATGAAATACTTTCATTCAAATTGAAACATTTCCATCCGTAGCTTGAATGGGTGAGGATCGATGTGCCTCACCAGTCTAGCGTGGATGACAATGAGGAATAATTTAGGAACCTTTAGACACATGTCAATCCAAACTCAGCATGTAATAAGCCTAGGAAATTAGCCTTAGCTAGAGCCTCGTCCACCTTATTGTAGGAAATACCTAAGAATAAAAGTTGTGCACTACAAAACAAAACAAAAAATTTTTAAAACTCAAAAAAATGTTTTTCTCAAACTGCATCCTCACACTAACTCAATTTTGTTTCATTTTCTTTTTCTTTTTTGCATTAATCATATCATATAGTTTTGCATCGAGATATTTGCTCTAGGACATATTTCTCCTAAGAAGTTTTCATGGATCCCATAAAACTACAAATTTGCTCATTCTCAATCAGTGTCCTATGTGAGTCGTATAATGAAGTACATGTTTGGTCGAAAGTAGCCTAACAAAAGAATAGAGATTGCTTGCCTATCGACTATGTGTCTGAGTTATCCAAAAAGGTATATTTGGATCTCACACAAAATGATTTAGAAGACTTAGCTGCTATCTGGGGTCAGTTAAGTGAAGAAAAAAAAAGCTTTTACAAGAAGTACAAGTAAATTGCATCCCTCATTTCAGTAGTGATCGATGAACAGCTAGTCAGGGCAGCTATATAGTTTTGAGATCCATCCTATAGATGCTTCACTTTTAATCAAGAAGATTTGGTGTCAACTATTGAAGGGTATTCGATTTTGCTTGGAATAGAAATACAGTGTCTAGATAAAGTGTTTACTTAAAAGTTGAAATCAGATTATCGTAAAAAGTTAGCTAAGCTTATGAGGGTTAAAGTGGAAACCATTGATTCATTCGCAAAGCTTAAATATGAACATCTTGGCATCTGTTGAGACTTTTTTGAAACTTCATTCAAGGGCATTTAAATGATGATCAAGGTATGACTGTGTGTGCTCTAGCATTGTATGGCATGGTAGTCTTTTCGAAGACTTTGGGTTACATTGAGATAACTGTGGTAGACCTTTTTAAGCAAATTAAAACCCAAGCAATTAATCTCGCTCTAGCAGTCCTAGCTAAAACTATCAAGTCATTGAATTTTTATCGATGGAATAGAAAAGGACAGTTCATACGATATGCATAACTATTATATGTATGAGTCAGAAGTCACTTTAAGTATGAGAATAATGCATTTTCAAAGCCATATCTACGAAACAAGCACCAATCGAAGAGTTCTGTAAAAGTCGATGGCCAATATTAAAGACTAAATAAGAATGGGTCCTTTTCTTACGAAAGCTTACCAATGATGAAATTGAATGGATGGTGCCTTGGATGCCTCATATGCCTTTATTGTATCGTGAAGGAAACGAGTCGTGGATACCACTGTTAGGGTTATGAGGTGTTGTAAGTTACACTCCGTTGATGGTATATAGGTAATTTAGTGCAAAGCAGTTTGTTCCTGCTATTCATGGCCTGGTTCAGGTAGAATTCATTTACGGGGAACCAAATTCATCAAGAACCTTGGAGCAGTTGATTCAAGCATGAAAGAAAACATGAAGAATGAGATTAGAGCCTCTTATCGACAAAGTCACCCCTGGTTATCAAATTTGAAAAGTAAAATAGCTTAGAGACATAATACTTTATCCTGATGACAGCTCACATTAATCGACTAATCTTTCAGTAGAAGTGCAATTATCAGAAGTCGAACTTGTCAAAAAAAGAATTAGAAGCTGAAAAAGAAAAAATAAGAAGAAAAAATTTGAGACTTCGTAAGAAGGTAGAATAGTTAAAATATGAAGCAAAAATACAAGGGAGTAGATTGACAAAAATCATAACAGAACGAGATGTAGCCAACAATGATTTGAAATATCTGCATCAAGAAAATAAGAGGTTACGAGTTCAATTTAAAATTGAAGAAGTCACCAAGTCTTACCTTAGTCGACAACGCGAAATGGGTGAGCTCCAAGAGAAAATGAACCAATAGAAAAGCAAAGCTCAAGAAAAGCAAAAGGAAACCACCAAAATTTCTTAAGAAAGTTAAAATTGGAAGGGGTTATACTCTACAACCTCAACAAGATTGGTGGAATGTCAAAAAGAAGAGGAAAGGTTGAAAGCCATGCTCGCAAAAGAGAGAAGAAAGTACTTTGAAATACTGAATAAAAAAGAATCATTTCATTAGGTGATCCAAGGGTTAGAGATGCAATTGCAAAACCATAAGAGCCATATTTTAACAATAATAGATGAATGGCATAGAAGGAAAAAAGATTAGATTTTTACATGTGATTCAGAAAGAAATGCTCGCATGAGATGGAAAATAGAAAGCTTAGGGAGGCAACAGTACATAGAGTACCTGACTAATCAAATTTACAAGGTAGTGACGAAAGCATAAGAGATGGTTGAAAAGGTAGAAGCGTTAAGAAGAGAAGTTAATCCCATAGGAGAATATGAATAGCGCCTAGTGAACTTTTTATATGAGGTGAAGTACCATTATGAATAAGTCAAATACTTCTATGGATATAATTCTAAGATGGTAAATCCTATGTAATAAAAGTTGTATGGAATCAATAAAAATTTTTAGTGTTAAAATTCATCCAAGAGCAAATATCTCCCACTTGCATTCATGCATTAAGTACATCATTTTCATAAAATAAGTAAAAAAAATAAAATTTTCAACACAACATTCTGATTTAAAAAAAAACAAAAACTTTGTGGTAATAAAGGTTCAAGAATAGCTCGCCCACCAAAAATTTTGACCAACTTATTTATCATTCATACAATACTAGGACTCAAACAAGAATCATTAAGCAAGAATAGGTCGATCAATTTGAGAGAATTGAGAAAGCTTAAGGAAAACTAAGAGGAGATTTCAGTGTAATAATATATATGCTCAAGAAACCTAACAAGGAAAAAGCAGTAGAAGAAAATCCTAGCTTTTAAGAGCAATTACCATATATGGTAGATCTTGTTTACCCTTTAAGATTTGAGCTATAATCGACCCAACCTTCTCAAAGAACTAGAGTACAAATTCTTACTCCAGTGAATATCTCAATCCTTATCCAAAAATGACATCCACACTTGTTTCAGGATAATTCCAAAATTTTGTTAATCCCATTATGATGAAAAAATCACCCGAGCCAATCTTAATTCTTGACTTGGATAATCCCAAGAAGAGAGAAAACTAGGGATGTAGACACTCGAGAAAGTAAAAGATACCAATGCCCAACAAAAGATGAAAGTATTAGAAGAAAAACTTAAGGCCGTAGAGGGAATAAATTTTTATGGCTCCATAGATGCAGCCGACCTTTGTTTGGTCCCAGACGTGGTCATTCCACCTAAATTCAAGGTCTTTAAATTTAAGAAAAATGATGACACAAAATGTTCGATGACCCATATCACTATGTATTATCGTAAGATAACAACATATGCTCGTGATGAGAAGTTGTTGATCCATGTATTTTAGGATAACCTTACGGGATCTATAGTTAGATGGTATGTCCAATTAGATAAAGCTTGTATTCATTTCTAGCAAGAGCTCACTGGGGCATTCTTTACACAATATTGGCATGTCACGGATCTGATTTCAGACCGTCTATCTCTATAAAGTATGAAAAAAAATAATAAAAAGTTTTAAAGAGTATGTATAAATGTGGAGAGATATGGCTGCACAAGTTCAACCTCATTTCACCGAGAAAGAGATAATTATCTTATTTGTGAACACTTTGAAAGTACCGTACTATGAGAGATTGATAGGTAATGTAACCAAGAACTTTACAAATATAGTGATATCAGGTGAGATTGTTAAAAATGCTATAAAGAATGGTAAGCTCAATGCATGAAAAATGAGTGGAGCAAAGAAAGGTGAAGTTTCAAAAAAGAAATAGAATGAAGCTCAAACGGTGAACTACTTGGGGTAATAATTTAGAGATTTCACGCCCTATCCTGCACCAGTCTACTAAACCCATTACCCTTTCATAAATAATGTTACGTTTACTCATCCATATCAGCCATACCAACCATTATCACAATCAGCTTATTTATCTCAGTTTTAGCTATCTTTTTGGACACCCACCTATTCCTATAATCATCCTGCTGCACTTACCAGACTAGAATGGAGACCTAGTCCAAACAATGGTCCAAAAGCCCTAAGAAATACCCAAGAAAAATCTATCTTCGACCCCATTCCCATGACATATACAGATTTGTATCCCTGACTTATTGAGAAACATTTACTCGCTTCTGTTATTGTTGAACCTTTAAACCTCTGTTTCCCAAATGGTATGATCCCAACGTGCATTGTGATTATCACTATAGAAACCCAGTCATTCCATTGAGAATTGTACTATTTTAAAGCTCAAAGTGTAATGATTAATCAATAAAGGGGTGTTAAACTTTTAAACCAACCAATAAGAGACTCCAAATGTTAATGGGAACCCTCTACTGAACCATGCCAAACCATCAATAAATACCTTAATTGATGGGCAAAGAAGTCACATGAAGGAAAAAATAGATGAAGTTAAGACTTTGATGGCTAAAGTGTTTGAAGTCTTGGTTAAAGCTGATATGTTAAAGTCAATAGAACCTCAGAATTACTCTAAAGCAATTAAGTCAATTGAAAGCTATAATTATCATAAAGGTGCTTTGGGGCATTCTATCGAAAGTTGTCATCAATTTCGTCAAGAGGTGCAGAAGTTGATGAATATAGGTCAGATAAAATTTTACGAAGAAAAAAAAGAATTAATGAAAGATGAAGTGTCTACCATTGATTCAAAGAATAAGTTTATGTGTAGACCAGTAACAATTTATTATGATGAGAAGTCAACATCGAGGTTAAAAAAATCCATATCCCGACCAATAGTGACAATTAAAGTTTCTAGTCCTTTTTCATACCAGAATGATAAAGCAGTACCATAAAAGTACAATTGTCATATCGTAGTCAATCTAGATACTGCGAACAAAATGGACATAAGAGGTATAACTCGAAGTGAAAGATGTTATACTCCAAAAGCTTTAGAGAAAGCCAAAAAAGAGAAAGTAAAAGAGGAATGTCAGAATAATCATGTTGTAGTCCCAGATAAAGATGTTAAAAGTCAGTCTCTGAGAGTGAAGCTTATGAATTTCTAAAGTTAATAAAATATAGTGAGTATAGTATGGTAGAATAGTTGAATAAGATGCCAGCTAAAATTTTGCTATTGTCATTATTACTAAGCTTAGAGTCACACCGTAATGCTCTACTGAAAGTGCTTAATCAAGCATATGTGTCTCATAATTTATCTGTTGAATACGTAAAACGGCTTGTTGGCAATCTGACAATTTCAAACTATATCTCTTTCAGTGATGAAGAGATTCTTCCTAAAGATCGAATAAGTACCAAGGCTTTTCACATTACTGTAAAATTCAAGAGTCATATAATAGCTAAGATTTTGATCAATAATGGCTCATCCATTAATGTTATGCCTATGACTGCTCTGGTAAAACTATCTGTGGATAAAACTTACATGAAACCTAGTCATACAATAGTTTGAGCCTTTGATGAGACCCAAAGAGAGATGCTGTGAGACATAAAAATGCCATTACAAATTGGTTCGTGCACTTTCAACATGAAAGTTTAACTTATGGATATCTCTTCCTCATACAGTTGCTTGTTAGTTAGGTCATGGATTCATATGACGAGTGCTGTTTCATCCTCATTGCATCAAAAAGTTAAATTCATTATTGATGAAAATTTGACATGTGTGGTAAGAGAAAAGATTTACTGGTCACCAAACCGGTAAATACTCCTTATGTAAAAGTAACAGATAAAGTCTTAGAGTGCTCATATAGATCTTTTAAGTTACTAACGTAACATATATAGCTGAAAGATCTAAATTATATTCTTCACACCTGTCTACGACTTTTAAAATGGTCATTAAACAGCTCATTGGAATGGGATGGCAATCTGAAATTGGATTAGAAAAAAACTTGTAAGGAATCATAAAGCCACTAGTAGTATATGACAAGAAAAATAGATTCAGCTTAGGATATAAGCCAACAAGATGAGACAGAATGAAAATGGTGAATAAGAAAAAAGATAAGAGTAGGGCTAATCTTGGGGGATATGAGCTAAAGTTAGAGCCCATGGTCTTTCCCTACCTCTATGATTCTTTTTATTCGGGAGGATGTATCTACCCAAATTCACTTGAAGCCCTAAATGCAAAATTCATGGAAGAGTTTTTAGAGCTAGCCATTCAAATGGCGGATGGTAGAGAAAAGAATAGCTAAAATGAAGAGTTATTTGTGCACCCTTATCCTTTAGATTTTGAGTTCGATAATTGAAAAGTTATAGAGCTGCTTGTTGCCTTTAAAACTTTTGAGAAGTAAGGTACTGTAAAACTTTAAATCTTTAATCATTTTTTATGGGCATTAAGAGATCTTTTGTGACTTGTTTACATTTGTTGTTTTAATAAAAGACTTAAAAGATGCATCCGTATTTCTTCTATTTGTTTTCACTTTCACTCGTTTATATCATTTCCCTTTTCATTCTGTCTTAATCATTTTCTTACAATTTCATTTTTGTGTGCCAATGTTCTCTTCATTTTACCCTTTGCAGGGTTTCAAAGATAATCATGGCAATAATCTCAAATTTGATTTCAAAAACTTAATTCATATTAATGAACTTGATAATGAAAAAGATTCAGATAACTACACACTGCCTCTTAATTTGTTAAAATTAATAGAACGTGAAGATAAGCTAATTGAATCCCAAAAAAAATTATCGAATTAGTGAATTTGAGAGACGGTAAAAATAAAAAAGAGGTCAAAGTTGGTACATCTTTTTTGCCAACTGAAAGGTAGAAGTTAGAATAACTGCTTTAAGAATATGTGGATGTGTTCATGTGATCTTACTAGGATATGTCGAGACTCAGCATTAATATTGTAGAGCATAAATTATCTTTGAAACTAGAATGCAAGTTGGTACAGCAAAAGTTAAGGTGTATGAAGCTAGAGATGTTGTTGAAGATTAAAGAAAAAGTGAAGAAGCAATTTGATATTAAATTTTTGGAGGTGGCAAAATATCCGAAATGGGTAACCAATATAGTGCCAGTTCTTGAGAAGGATAGAAAAGTGAGAATGTGTGTCGATTATCAGGACCTGAATAGGACGAGTCCCAAGAATAATTTTTTTCTATCCCATATCGATACTCTAGTAGATAATATTGCTAGGCACTATATATTTTCCTTTATGGATGGTTTTTTAGGCTATAATCAGATCAAGATAGCTCAAGATGATATAAAGAAAACCATATTTATGACCATGTGAGGGACATTCTGTTACAAAGTCATTCTTTTTTAGTTGAAAAATACTGGTGCCACTTATCAAAGAGCAATAGTGACTCTCTTTCATGATATGATGCATAAAAAAATAAAAATATATGTAGATGATATGATCATAAATCTCATAAAAGAGAAGATCATGTAGTTAATCTCAAAAAGTTATTTAACAGGTTGAGAAGATTTAAGCTAAAGTTGAATCCTATTAAATATACATTCGGTGCCAAATTAAAAAAATTATTAGGCTTTGTGATTAGTGAAAGAAGAATCGAAATGAATTCGGATAAGATACAAGCCATCCAGAACTTATTTCATCTTCGTACCCCAAAACAAGTGCGAGGTTTCCTAGGGAGATTGAACTATATTGCTCGTTTTATCTCTCAACTCACCTATAAGTGCAATCTTATTTTTAAGCTTCTTAGAAAACATGATCCAAGAGAATGGAATGACGAATGTCAAGAAACTTTTGATAAGATTAAAGAATACTTGTCAAATCTACCTGTGTTGGTACTACCAATCTCGAAAAAACCTTTGATTTTGTACTTAAAGTGCATAAAAATTCAATGGGATGTGTGTTGGGGCAAAGAGATAAAACTAACAGAAAAAATGAGTAATTTACTATTTGAGCAAGAAATTCACTGATTACGAGTCTAAGTATTCTCTATTAGAGAAGATATGTTATGCATTGGCCTGAACAGCTCAAAGGCTTCGACAATACATGTTTTATCATACTACTTAGCTCATAGCAAAGTTAGATCCTATTAAATATATTTTTGAAAAGCCTTCATTGACAGAGAGAATAGCATGATAGCAAGTTATGCTTTCAGAATATGGTATTGTTTATGTGACTCAAAAGGCTATTAAAAGAAGTGCGATAACCGAGTTTCTTACCAATCATGCAACCGAAGATTATGAACTCATGAAACTGGATTTTTCTGATGAAGATGTGATGGCCATTGAAAAAAATGAACCTGTTAAGAAGTCTTAAAGGATGTATTTTGATGGAGCTGTTAATGCTTTAGGCTATGGTATTGGGGTAATTTTAATATCTCCTTATGAACATTATTATCCTATCACAGCCAGATTGAATTTCAATTGGACAAACAATATGGCTGAATACGAGGCCTATGTTATGAGTCTATGAGCAGCGATTGAAAAAAAGATCAAAATAGTAGATGTGTTTGGAAATTTAGCTCTAGTCATCTATTAGTTACGAGAAGAATAGGAAACAAGAGATTCCATGTTGATCCGATACCATAAATACATTTTTAAGTTGGTCAAACAATTCGAAGAAGTTTAATTTGAGCATTTACCTAGAGAGGAAAACCAAATTATTGATGCACTAGCTACTCTAGTTGCAATGATTAAAATAGATACAAATATTGAAATCCAACCCATCAAACTGGATGTGAAGGATGAATCAGCATATTATTCGGGTGTTAAAGAAGAAGTTGATGGGAAGTCATGGTATCATGACCTTATACAATACATTAAAAGTCAGCAATACCCAAAACATGCAACAAAAAATGATAAGAGGACTATCAGAAGGTTGGCTATGAGTTTTTTCCTAGATGGAGATGTCTTCTATAAAAATGATTAAGATCAAATACTCTTAAGATGTGTGAATGCAGCTGAAACGAAAAGGATTATTGAATAAGTACATGATAGAGTTTGTGGGGCATATGCAAATGGTCATAT
The DNA here is from genome assembly GCF_002303985.1 of Durio zibethinus. Next base: position 5,378,492 of record NW_019167960.1, on the reverse strand, counting down.
GATGGATAAGAAAATTATAAGGGTCAGTTACTATTAGTTGACAATAGAGAAAAACTATATTAATTATGTTAGAAGATGCCATAAGTGTCAGATCTATGTTGACAAGATCCATGCTCTTTTAACAACATTACACGTTTTGGTTTTTTTGTGGTCATTCTCTATGTAGGTTATGGATGTCATCGATCCCATCACTCCAAAAGCTTTAAATAGGCATAGATTCATCTTTATGGTAATTGATTACTTTACAAAATAGGTAGAAACTGCATCATATGCTAGTGTGACCTAATCTGTGGTATACAAGTTCATAAAAAAATAGATAATATGTAGATATGGGCTTTAAAAAATGATTATTTCTGATAATGCCAAAAATTTGAACAGAAAAATGATGAATGAAGTATGCATTTAATTTAAGATCCATCATTATAATTTGGTACCATATCGTCCAAAGATGAATGGGGCAGTGGAGGTTGCAAATAAAAATATTAAAAGAATCTTAGAGAAAATGACTGACACTTACAAAGATTGGTATGAAAAGTTACCTTTTGCTTTGCATGTTTATAAAACATTAGTCCGAACATCTATTGGCACCACCCCGTTCTCTTTGGTATATAAAATGGAAACTGTACTACTAGTCGAAGTAAAAATTTTCTCGCTGAAAGTCCTGATGGAGATAGAGTTAGAGGAAGCAGAATAGGTTCAAAATCGTTATGAACAATTGAATATCATTAAAGAGAAAAGACTTACAATACTTTGTCATGGTCAATTATATCAAAAGAGGATGATGAGAGCATATGACAAGAGAATCCATCCCCATCACTTTAGGGAAGGAGACTTAGTACTGAAAAAGATCCTTCCAAATCAACATGACATTCGAAAAAAATGGACACCAAATTGAGAGAGTTCGTACGTGGTGAAAAAGGCCTTTTTTTAGTGGGGTATTGATTTTAGCATAAATAGACGGAAGTGATTTACCTACTCCGATAAATTCAAATGCTGTGAAGAAATATCTTGCTTGAAAAAAAAAAGAAAAAAGTCAAAAAGAAATGAAAAATAATGACTCATCTAAGCTAAAAACCTGAAAAAAGTATTTGGATGTACTTACAACATAGGGGGTAAGTGTAGTTTGACGAACTTTGAAGTATCAAGTCATTTGATTTAGTTTTAAAAAAAGAATCTAGGAATACTTTATTCATAATTATCTTATGATCATTATTTGGGCACCTTTATTTCGACTCAAATACTTTGTCATCTAATGAAATATGCTATTTTTTCTTTGGAAATAACGCCTATCCATTCTTTTATTCTCATTTAATATTTTTGTTCACCGTACAAATAGGAGTAATGTGTGATTGCATTTTGTTTGTTTTGAACTTAAAATGATAAAAAAAAAAACAAACATGAAATATTTTAGCACTATTTTTTAAAAGTTGGTAAAGACAGATGAAAAAAGATGAGAAAGGCATGATAAGACATTAATGTTACAGACTTTTGAAGAAGAAAAGTATCATTAGAGAAGAATACAACGGTCAGATGTTAAGAATAGATTGGTCATATGACAATTATTAAGAATTGTGATAAAAGAAGCAAAAAGTGAGAGATTTTGAGAACCTTTTTACTACAAAAAATAATTTTGATTGCATTACATGTATTGCATTTAAAGCACTCAGTACATGCATCTATGAGCATTTATAATAAGGATAAAGACTTTTCATTTCCTAATGAAAAGCAAGATTTTGATATTCGGATGAAGATAATGGTCAAACAAAAGATTTCAAAAAAGAGAAATTTATTTGTTTAAAGATGAGAACTTGATTTCGAGCCTTATTAAATTTTTAAAAGTTGTTGAGCCTCTACTTAGAGGAGCTTTTCCAAGATGATGAATTTTAAAGTTGTTGAGCCTTTGCTTAGAGGAGCCTTTTTAAATTTTTAAAAGTTGTTGAGCTTCTGCTCAGATGAGCGTTTTAAATTTTAAAAAATGTTGTTGAACTTCTGGAACCCTTAAAAAAAAGATTTTATGCTCAATGTTTCTTCTTTTTCGAACAAAATGGTTGTTCATTTGTCTTTGTCTTATTTATGATTCTCAGAAATAAGTAAAGAGGAGCAGCTGTAAGCACCATTTTGTATTTATTATTATTATTATTATTATTATTATATATATATATATATTTTCTTTTTTGATTTTGCTCGACAGAATTTTGAGTGCATTAAATGCACTCTCCCTAAAGTCCAAAATCACGACCACCGCCACCAACGACAGCCACTTGATACCTTGCCTAACTTGACAATGTGAATCTCAGCTACCAAAAGTCTAACACGTCGGTTGAAAATATGAGATTTGAATCCCAAAAAATTTGGGATTTGAATTCCAAAAAGCTTTATAAATAAAGCTTGTTACCTGTAAAAAAAAAAAGGTAGAAACATATTCAAAAGATCAAGATGTGATGGTACAAGATGAAAGTTTTAAGCCCAATCTAGCTAGCAAGAAAGTTGTTAACCCAGTGAATCGACATTAGTCAAGGAAAATATTGTGATAAATTATTTTCAAAATCAATCGGTGGTGATATATGAGTTTAAAGTTTAAATTTGCATTTGCTTTTTCTTGGTGGTGATATCCAAGATATTTTCAAAATCAATCAGTGGTAATATCCAAGTTTAAAGTTTAAATTTGCACTTGCATTTTTGCATTTGCATTTTCTTGGTGGTGATATCCATGACATTTTCAAAATCAATCAGTGGTGATATCTGAGTTTAAAGTTTAAATTTGCATTTGCATTTTCTTGGAGGTGAAATCCAAGACATTTTCAAAATCACTCAGTGGTGATATCCAAGTATTAAAAAAGTCATTTGTATTCTCTCGATGATGATATCCAAGTATTAAAGTTTGAATTGCATTTTCTCGATGGGGATATTCGAGTTTCTTTCGATGGCGATATTCAAAGTTTTTTACATATTCTTGGTGGTGATATCTGAGTTTAAAGGTTGAATTTGCATTTATATTCTCTCAATGGTGATATCCGAGTATTAATGCTTGAATTACATTTTTTCGATGGTGATATTCGAGTTTTCTTCGATGGCAATATCCGAAATCTTTTGTATATTCTTAATGGTGATATCCGAGTTTAAAGTTTGAATTTGCATTTGCATTTTCTCGGTGGTGATACCTGAGTATTAAAGCTTGAATTGCATTTTCTCGATGGTGATATTCGAGTTTCCTTCGGTGATGACATCCAAAGTCATTTGCATCTTTTCGATGGTGATATCTGAGATTATTTATCCTTTGATAGTGATATTTGAAGTTATTTTTTAATGGTTTAATTTAAAGTTGTTGAGCCTCTACTGAGAAGAGCTTTTTTTTCAAGATGAAAATTTTTTAAAGTTGTTGAGGCTATGCTGAGATGAGTTTTTTTCAAGATAAATTTTTTAAAGTTATTGAGCCTCTGTTGAGATGAGTCTTTTTCAAGATGAGAATTTTTTTAAGTTATTGAGCTTTTACTGAGATGAGCTTTTTTTCAAGATAGAATTTTTAAAATTATTGAGCCTTTGCTGAGAGAACTTTTTTTCAAGATGAGAATTTTTTAAAGTTGTTGAGCCTCTACTGAAAGGAGCTTTTTTCGAGATAGAATTTTTAAAATTATTGAGCCTCTACTGAGAGGAACCTTTTTCAAGATGAAAATTTTTAAAGTTGTGGAACCTCTATTGAGAGAAGCTTTTTTCAAGATAGAATTTTAAAGTTGTTAAGCCTCTGTGGAAAGGAGCTTTTTCTAAGATGAGATTTTAAAATTGTTGAGCCTCTACTTAGATGAGCTTTTTCAAGATAGAATTTTTAAAGTTGTTAAGCCTCTGCTGAGATGAGCCTTTTTTAGATTTTAAATTTTCAAAAGTTGTCGAGCCTCGAGTAAGAGAAGCATTTCGATTTGATAAGAAAAGCTTTCTAATTAGTTTAAGTATAAAAAAAAAAAGAAAACCTTTCTCGAATAAAATTGATGTCTTTGTTTTGCACTATTCTTGATTCTCAACAATATGTAAAGAGAGGTAACTGTAGATATCAAATTTGTCAGACCTTGATCAAATTTACTAATAAGATAATATTATTATTAAATATAATAATAATACAAAAAAACAAACAAAAAAAGAAGACAAACAAAAAATACAAGAAAAGGAAAAAACAAAGCAGGGGGTGCCTGGTGCCGTGCACAGCACCACCCCCTGCTATGCCTTATGCCATCTACCCAAGCACAAGGCCAAAGTTAGATAAAATAGAATAAACAAAAAGAGGCAGAAAGGTTGGTGCTGGAATGCTGTACATGACACCCATTTCTATCAAACTTATGCCACCTGTCTAGGCACAAGGCCATGACGAAAGCTCTAAAAATAAAGCTCCTTGCTGACCCCAAAAAGACAGAGAGGAAAGGGAAGGGATCTTGTAAAAAAAAAGTTTTCAAAATAAAAAAAAAATTTCTTGGCAAAAAAAAAACTATTCAAACAAAAATCATAGTTCGACGAGGAACCCAGCGCCAAGCAAAACCTGCAAAACAAAAAAAATAAAATAGTTAGTTTTAGTTTAAAACAATAAGGAGGTTGAAACTTTAAACCCCAATCTACATTGATCGGGGCTATTTTCGGTGAAAAAAGAGGTCGGATCCGATGAGAAGGAGTTAAAGGAAATGTTTTGGTGTTTTTTGAGTATTTTTCGGTGATCGATCGATGACCACTGATGTCGGTCAGAGCGACAGACGGTGATCGACCTATCAGTCTAGAGATAGGGTTTAAGAGTGTAGAAAGAGAGAGGGAGAAGAGAAAATGAGAGAAAATTTTTTTTTTTGGCTTTTATGGAAAGTTGAAAGCTAAAACAACGTCGTTTCATTAAAGGGGTCAAAACGACGTCGTTTTGACCCGAAGAATCCTCACGTCAGCACAACCTTTACCCGAGATCTGCGCATCCTACTCGATGCATACTTCTCATTTAACCTCTAATCGATTAAGCTGAATTGACCCAGACCGAGCCGGACTAGCCCCGAACCGCTGAACCTGACTAGACTGCCAAACCGCCCAGATCGACATTGACTTTTAAGTGATTTTTTTTTATTTTTTTAAATATTATTTTTGTTATTTTTAATTTTATTATTAATATTTATGCATATTAAAATGTTTAAATTTGCTAGAATAAATTTTTGTTGTTTTATAATATTAATAAATAAGAATAAATAATGAAATATACAGTAAAAATTTGTGATAAATTTGTTTTTTTAAATAAATCTTATAAATAATACAAAAAAAAGAAAAAAATTTTTTTATCTGACGATGAGATTCAAAGGTATTCCGAGTAGTGATACCTACGAAATCTCTATGTGAAAAGATTTTTTTTAAATACTATCGGTGTATTGGAGTATTTATTAAAAAATTTTCAATACAATAAAAAATTTTTTGGTTATAAAATAATAAATAAAAATTAATTAAAAAATTAAAAAAAGTAATAAAAAATGAAAAAAAAAAATTTATCTAATGACAGAATTCTAAAAGTATTCCGAGTAGAAATGCTTTAAGAAATCCCTAAGTGAAATTTTTTTTTAATATTACTAATGTATTAGAATATTTATAGAAAATCTTCAATATAATAAAAGTTCCTCTTTTTTTCAAAGTTTTAACAAAAAATTAATAAAACAACCAATAAAATTTCTAAAAAAGAGAATAAAATACATGCACTAACATATTATCATATGCATTGCATGCATGGCTTAGTTTTTTGCAAAAGATAAATTTGAGCCTCCGAAAATGAGATTCCAAGGTATTTCGAGAAGCGATGCCTAAGAAATCTCTAGGTGAGAAGGAGTTCTTCTAATGTTACCAACATATTGGAACATTTTAAGAATTATTTCAATAAAAGGGTTTTGATTTATTTTTGTCAAATAAAATTTGAATAAAAAATGAAATAATAAATAAAATCAAATAAGAAAAGAAAATTTTTTCAAAAAACAAAGAAAATCAAGAAAATTATTTTTCAAACACCGAAAATAAGACTGTTTTTATCAAAATTAGTGGATAACACATAGTTAATTGATACCATTTTAAACGACACTGTAGGGGTGCTAATCCTTTCTCACGTGTAACCGACTCCTGAACCCAGACTGTTTCGCAGATCATAAAATTATCTTTTTAATAAATTTTAATTAATTTTAAACCTTTATTAAAAGGATAAATTTTAATAGGTGACTAATCGTACCTAGCCAAAAAAGATTGGTGGTGACTCTATCTTTTTTATTTTTTGTTTTCAAATTCGTCGGGAGGCTCCAAAATCGTTACGACATTAATTACTCAAAATTATATTATTTTAGTCATTTCATTTATGAAACTATTTAAATTGTTGGTAAATACTAGCTGGCATTACATGAAAGATGTTAGGTGGCATCTTACATGGTAGATTGAGGAATCAAAATAGAATTTTATTCAAAATTTTGGGACAAAAAATGATACTATCTTGAATTTTTTTATATTTTAGATATATTTTATAAAATATTAAATTTAAAAAGTTTTTTATTTTAATATAATTTATTAGTTAACTATTATTTATTTTTAATAAAAATAAATTTTCAAAATTTGAAATTTTGTTAAAAATTTCAAAATCTTTTTGAATAAAATTTGATGTCATTTAAAAAATTATGTATAAATTTCTACATTAATTTACAAAAATGAATAAAAACTTCAAATCTCTTTAAAAAAATAAATATATGAAGCTATTCATAATTAATTTCTATTGAAAATAATTATTCTGAATATATTCTTTATTAAAATTTAACATTTATAATAGCCTTTACCTTTGCTGATCCGATAAGAAAAAAATCAAATTATTGAAAATAATATTTTTTATTTTATATAATATAAAATTTTTAATGGAAAATAGATTCAAAATAGACTTTTTAATTAATATTTACTTAATTAATATTTTTTAAATGATAAGGAGTTTTTTATTTAATTCTTTAAATTGATATAAAAATTTTTACTTAATTTCTTATAAATGATATGGAATTTTTTGTAAAAAGGATTTTAAAATTTTTAACTTAATTTTAACTTTTTAAAAATCTATTTTTTATTAAAATATTATTTTATTGATAAAGTATATCACAACAAAAATAAAAATTACTTTAAATTACAATATTTTAAAATATATTTAAGATAGAAAAAATTCAAATTTTCTTTAATTATTTTTATTTTTTGTTTTCATTTTTCGTAAAATATATTTTATAAAATACGTTTGAAAAAGGAAAAAGGAAAAGATATATATTTTGATAGAAAATAGGTTTTTTGCTAGAAAATAATATGTTTTATTATGAATTATCTGTAAAATAATATCTTAATAAAAATATATTTTTTGTTTTTAAAATAATGTAGAATTTTTAAGAAAGGATTTTGCAATGTTTAATTTAATTTTAATTTTGGAAATTTATATTATGTTAAAAGCAAAAAATTTAATTAATACTCACTCTCAAACGCTCTCTCTCTCTCTCTGTCTAAGAGAAAACCTAGGTATCGCCCCTCTGTCTAGGTTCTGTCTCATGCCTTCACATTGTCATAGGTCACCGTTGCTAGTGATAAAAAATTTTCAAAAATCTCCAAAAAATTCCCTTTGGCCTCCTAACTTTCGATCTAGCCTTAGTTTTGCAAAAGCTAGTCTCAAATGGCCTAGATCAAGGTTGAAAGTTTTGGTAGAAAATGATTTTTTTTTAACTTTATGGTTTTTGTTTTGCCTTCTTTTGCTTCTGGGGCTATGGTTCCCGTTCCAAGGGTTGGATTTTTTTGTGTTTTTAATTTTATTTTTTTTTTGTGTTTCAGTAGGCTAAAAATTTTTTTTTGGGTTTGGGCATGGTTTTCCATCTCTATGTATTTTCCTCTTTTTTTTTTTTCTAAGATTTCTCTTTTTTTTGGATGGAAAAAATTCTTTTGTTTTTCTAGGTTTTTTGTTTTGTAGGTTTTTTTTTACTCTGTGGGTTTTTTCTTTTTTTGTTTTTTTTTATTCCCCATTTTAAGCTTGAACCAATATGGGATTCAAATTTCAAATTTTGTAAGATTGAGGGGAGAATTTTAGGCCATATCAGTGACTTTTGGACATCGTGATTTCTATTGCACAGTTAGACAGCTCTTAGGATGGTGGACTTGCAGGCAGTTGATTTTGGTGGGTGGTGGTACGAGGGGTGTTTTCAATGCATTTATTACACCTAAAGACTTTCAGACTATGCGAGAAATAAGAGAGGAAATAAAATAAATAATAATAATAATAATAAACTATAAATAAATAAATAACAAATTATATTTAAATTAAAACGAGACTGGACAAAATGAACATTACAACCTTCCTTTATGATGAGAAAAAATCCATCAAAACAACTTGGAATAGACAAATTAAGCATGACACAAACCCCCTTATTTACCTAGAGAAAATAAAAATAGAGTGGAAACAACATAAAATCAAAATGAAAAAAAAAAATCTTGAGATTATGAGAAAGAACAATTATTAATCCATTTGTTAATTGAAAAGTATTTCATACTCAAGCAACAAAGGAAAGTCATTTTGCAATTTTTTTTTTTTTTGGGTTTTTTATTTTCATGATAATATTTAATAGTTTTTTAAAAGTTTATTATTCTTTAAATAAATTAATCATGAGTTAATGAAAGTTAACTTAGTGTGAGGGGGCATAAAATATTAATTAAATATTTTTATTAAAAAAATTATGAGATGGCAAGATTTTATTGAACGCTTAACAATCCGTTTTAAAATGATCCTAATATAATTTAGTGTGTACAAGCTTTCCTATAATTCAATCTCTTTATAAATTTGTGTAGATAATTACCCTCCCTACCACTAATAGTCATGTGACTTGTGTTGCCATTAAATTAAATTAGTATGTACTCCCTCTGTTTCTCCTTTTTCCTTTTATATATCTTAGATGGATTGTAATTATTAATCGAGTGTATTTAGGGATATCAATTTTATTTATATATAATGAAAATTTGGATTGTTTTATCCAAATGAAATGAAATGGATATTTTATTATGGGTATAGAGATGATGATAAATATAATTTTAAATTTTTATGGATACGAGGATATAGACTCGTACGTAATATAATACATATTCTGTATTCATATCTTATATATATTTATATATATTTAGTAAATAAATTTTTTATTAAATAATATAAATTATTATTTTTGATTAATTATAATTAATATATTTTATTAAAAATATATATATTACTATATATTTATAAAAAAAAATTACTTAAATATACAAAATAAAATGAAAAAAGTTAAAAAATAAATTTTATTTTTTATTTTTTAAAAAGTTATAGGTGTGAGAATTACTCATATCCATTAAATAGTTATGGAAATGAAAATGAGAATGATTTGAAATATCCATTCGATATAAGTATGATGATGAGTATAATATAAAAATTCAATGATCGAGATGAAGAATGTTCTAATCGCCATACCTTACCCATTGATATTTTTACTTATATCTATATTTCTATTATATATCAAATAAATGTCAAACATGAAAATTATCATATTATAATTTGTATCGACACGTCAAATATAAAATATATATTTTTTATATTTATCAAACTTATATATGATTTTTGTTAATTTTAAACTATATTAATTTCATTTTTTATATTATTTTTATGTTATATCATTATACCGTACATGAAATTATTAGGTGTAATTGCAATAATTGTTGTAGGTACCTCTATTTTCAATAAATATGTAACTTTTCTCTCTCTTTAGATTAGGTTGGATTACAAAATATATTAGACAACAACTTTCACAATTTTTATTCAGCTCATGAACTCAACTTTGGGTAAAGTGCATTTGTAGTCTTAAAATTTTCATTTGAGTTCTATTTTATTACTAAAATTTAAATTATTTCATAATGGTCTTAAACTTTTTAAAATGGTGTCAAAATGCCCTATGACCAAATTTTGCAAAAGAATTACAATTTAAGGTTATAGATTATAATTATTACTCTTTACTAATATACTAAAATGTATTCATTAAAAAATAAATGAGACTTCAAAAGTTTTTAAAAAGAAAATAAAACTATTATTTTTTCCCTTAATTTTACACATTCAACTTAAAATCATGGTTAAAAATAGTAATTTATTGTCTTTCGTAATAATTATGAGAATTTTATTTTCTTTATGGTAAATATATTTTGGTATGATAGCAAAAAATAATAATTATGGGTCAATCAACTTGATTGTTTCATTTCTTTATTTTATTTTATTAAATTTTATTTCCCCAATATTTATAAATTTTGATAAAAATATAAAATTAAATCTTATTAAAAACTAAAAATTATTTTTAACAAAATAGAAAGAAATGAAATGTACCCAAATAATTTAAATATATTTATTAAAAAAATAAAATTTATAAAAATTTTAGAAGGAAACGGAAGTATCATTTTATCTTATTTTAAAAATTCAACTTAAAATCAAAGGCAAATTGTACTTTTTTTTTCTTTCGTAATAATTATAAAATTTTTTTCTTATAGATATATTTTTGTATGATAGCAAAGAATAATAATTCTAAATCTATTACCTTGATTTTATTTCCTTTATTTTATTTTATTAAAATTTATTTTCCCAATATTTATAAATTTGATAAAATATAAAATTATATCTTATTAAAAATAAAGTTAGAATTTATTTTTAACAGAAAAGAAAGAAATGAAACATATCCAAATTATTTCTACACTCGGGTGGTTGACATTTATTTTCTGAAAAAAGAAATTAAAAGGCTTGTATATGCTAAAGGACTTAATTAATAGAACTTACATTATAACCATAACTTTAAACTTAAAAGCAAGAGAATTACACTTATTTGTTAAGTGATCTTGAATGAATTATTTCTAATAAAATATTTTCTCAAGAGATTATAGTAGTAAATAAGTTATTTGTTTTAGGTTGGCATAATTTTAGTGAGTTTCAAATTATACTAGTAATAATTTACAAAAATTTTTCTAAGATTATTAATTATTGTTTAATTCTATTTAGTCAAGTGTTAAAACATCATTTTGGTATGTTTCATTTATTTTTTTAGTTCTAGCTTTATATTTAATAAGATTTAATCTTATATTCTTTGATCAAAATTTATAAATATAGAGAAAATAAATTTTGATAAAATAAGAATAAAAAAAGAAAATAAAATCATGGTGGATCTAGAATTAGTACTTTTTGTTATCATAACAAAATGTATTTATTAAAAAATAAATAAAATTTCTATAATTATTATGAAGGAAAATAAATTACTATTTTCCCAGAAGTTGAATTTTTTAAATTAAGGCAAAAACTATAGTTATGTTTCATTCCTAAAAAGTTTATTTATTTTTAATAAATACATTATAGTATGATAATAGACAGTAATAATTCTGAATCTATTAAACTAGGTTGTAATTCTCCTGCAAAATTTGATTAGGGACCATATTGATATCTTTTTAAAATGTTTGGGACTATCATAAAATAATTTAAAATTTATAAATCAAAATGAAATCCTACTAAATGGTTTGAAATTACAAAATGCGCTTTACCTCATTATCTCAAACTTTCTTAATAACATGTGAAAATGCAGTCAGGTTTTAATTAAGGTTAGAGAAATTTTATAAGCAGCAACAATTTTGTTAATTGTAGCAGAAAATTTAAATTTTTATTAAAAAAAATTACTTTATTATTCCTAAATAAATTTAGTTGGTAACTCTCACTTTCCAAACACCCTAAACCACCTAAATCAAACTTCATCTTTTCTCTTAAAATTAAGTAAATTAATTTAAACTATAATTTGTAAGCTGATTGCAATAAGTAAAATCATACATGTCTGTCAATAAATTATTTTTTTTTTATTATATCAAAATGACAAAGTCTTAGTATAAGTAAAGAGAAGGTTGGAGGTCTAATTCGAAACCAGGCCCTTGATTGATGTCTCCTCAAGCACCTTTAACCACTAGGATAAAGGTTTGGGTACAAATAAAATTTCTCTTAGGTAATTTGAAGCATTTTTCCTTTTAGTTCATTGCCAGAAAACAAAATCCTTGTCTTACCTAAAACGTTTAATTTACTTTGGTACCCACCTCAGAAAAAAAATGGCCTTAGTATACTCTTCAATGGAGTTGTGACTTCTATCCAGTTATTTGGATCTGCCAACATATATATGACATTTGTATCACATTATGCACTCTATGCAGAACAAGTCATACATTTTGTTGCATAGAAAAGGAATGATTGCTGGTGGCCATCCCCATCAATAAGCACCATCCCTCTACTCTTATAAGGCTTTATTTAACTTATTGGTCTCTGCAAAAAGTGAAACCGATCGTCCGAACTTGAACTGTAGAGACCAGGCCTTTTTATTTTTGTTCATTGAAGGAAAAGAATTATGGTATGCAGGCTAAATATTGCACTCATACAAACATTTTCACATGCACTAGATCTCTAGAATCTAGAATTCTAGACTAGAACAAGTTAATAACATTATATGAATGATTAGCTTCGATGCTTTGCTTGATTTCAAAAACAAACTATATACTAGAAGAATTTAGTTAGTACGGCTTGCTGCCAGCTGGAGCTTAGTTGGTGCTCGCAACAATGATAATGAGTACTGGCAATTTGGGTCTTGAAAGTTGAGGAACCCACGCTTCTACATTTCTCTTCAAACAGGTGAAATAGAGTGCAGCAAAATTATCAAAGGGTCTCTTCTGTTCTTACCATAAATTTGATTCAATAATTTTAAAAACGACTTAATGATATAATACGAAAATAATATAAAAAATATATAATCAAAATATTATGATTTAAAATTTTTTAAAAAATTATATATGTATTTTGACAAAAATTAAAAAAAAATTTATATTTATAATATCGATATGAATTTAATATAAATTTTTTATGTTTTACACGAATTTAATAAATTATAAATATGACACAATCATGCCCATTCCAAATCTACAGTAAACGAACCCAGGAATGGAAGATGACCAGAACTTCACATGGGAGTCACCCTCAGTTACGTCACAGGGTGTGGTTCACAGCCCTTAGCAGATACATTAACAAAAATTCTAATAATGTAAGAGAGAGAGAGAGAGAGAGAATGAGAAGGAGGGACGGCAAAAAGTTTCAAGTTTCAACCAAGGGTTGAGGATCCGAATAAAATACTAGAATAAAGGGCCCAGCCCCAAAATTTCACAAGGCAAACTATAGCATGGGAGGCCATCTAATTTTGATTTTGATAGCTTTTTCTGCTGCAGTGCATTGAATTCAATTTCATTTTCTGAGGGCAGCTAAGCACAATGTCTCATTCAAGACCATTGGTAGAATGCTAGTCACTTTCCAAAATACCCTCTATCATCACCCTTCACTTTTTCCCATACAAGAATAAATGGAGGGTTAATGGAATCTCAAAGTGAACATCAAGCATCCTTCTTTTGCGTTCCAACACCCTTTCTCTCCTATTCCTCTTCTACAACACAAATGTACTAAAGAAAATAGTGTTGGGTGATTGTTAAAGGGTCAATTTTCTGACTATAAATGCCCATCTGCCAAAGCAGCGTACTTCCATTTTTTGCAACTCAAAACTGTTGCTCTAATTAAACCATATTGATCAAAAGAAAGAGAAGAGTAGGACTTCAAGAACTTCTCCTTCCTTTGTTTTCCTAAGTCAATTCCTTGGTCTCCTTGCCAGGTTAGAGCACATAAACCAAAATCTAACGTGACCAATTAGTATAAGTAGGTGTTTTTGGTGTTGTCCGAATTCATCTAAGGGCTCTCAAAAGGGTAGTTTTCTTTGTAATTCAAGTTTATCAAAATTTGGGGTTTGATTGTTTTTCAGCTTTCAACCACGGAGTTTCCAAATCAAGAACCGGAAAGCTCTTCCCAGAAAAAAATGGGAAGAGGTAAAATTGAGATTAAGCGGATCGAGAACACGACTAATCGACAAGTCACCTTCTGCAAGCGCCGCAATGGACTGCTCAAAAAGGCCTATGAGTTGTCTGTGCTTTGTGATGCTGAGGTTGCTCTCATAATCTTCTCCAGCCGTGGTCGCCTCTATGAGTATGCTAACAACAGGTTTGCTTCTTTCTTTGCTTTTCTTTGCTTCAATTCCTTTCTTCTTCTAACTATGTTGGCCGTCTCTATTTTCATTTTCAGTTGATTCATCAATAAAATTTCTTCAGTTTTTCTTTTTTATTTTTCATGTTTGGAGTTACGTATGCTAATGCTTATAGGCTTCTATTCTATTAAAGACATCTTTTTAATGGACTTTTTCTTTTGCAGTAAAACATAGGATTTTTGCAGTTGAGAAATTTCTTTTCTTGGCTATTAAACTAAAAAGATTGAGTTCATCTAACAAAGATTTACCTGGTTTCTTATGTTCTGTTTGTTGTACTTTTCTAAGCCTCAATTAGATAGTTTTTCTTCATTTCTCTTTGTTTGAAAGATATGCTGCATATAGGTGATATATGCAGCATATGGGTGTAAAAGTAGTAGTTGTAAGAGCAACAACTAGGGTTTTAATGATATATGCAGCATATGTGTTAAAGCAGACCCTCTTTTCTTACTATCGCTCCACATGTCATCTTTGACATACAGGAAACGACTGCTACAAACACAAACTGTGTCACGCTCTCATTAGTCCATTCCTCATATCTTCCATCTCTTTTGTTTAAATAATTCTTAGGAAAATGTTAACCCAACTTCAGATTTCAAAACTCAGATTCATAGAGTAGTCTTTTGTTGTCCCTTTTGTTTGTCGTCACAAGTCAAATTTCAATCAGCTGACAGAGTTTAAGGTAATGGTCTAATGGATGTATGACAAAACCAGTCACTCAATCAGACCTTAGATTAGGGTTTTTTCCCAAATGGGTATTTCTCTCATCAAATCTAATCTTAGTCTGTCAAAAATATTTAAAAAAAAAGGAATTTATACACTAATGTTTGGTATCTGGCTTTTGTTTCTTTCTCAAACAATTAATCTTCTGAACTTCTTTTTGGTTAGAAGAAGTGTTAAACTTGAAGATTAGGGTTTCAAAACTGAGACGGATACCTATTGTTAAATTCCCAGAACAAATTTCTTACACAAATCAAAAAGGAATCCTGGTTTTACTCCATTTTTTCCTTACCATTTTGGATGGATAAAGCTAGGGTTTTGTCTTAGTTTTACAATATACGAATCTTTGGTCACGTCAGGCAAGATTTTTCAGTTCGTCACTACTGACAACATTGGTTTCAATGATTCCTTTTATTTGGTTTCTCTTTTTGCTATTCCTTTTTATTTTTTATTTTTTAAATCTCAAATGGTGAAATATTCTTTGATCACCTTTTTCATTATGTAACAAGATACTGCTTAAATTTTACAACGTTCTCATGTCACAACGATCATGAAAATGTAAGGTGAAAGCCTCAAAATCTCTTTTTTTTTTTTTTTTAAACAACAAAAACAGACTACTATTAGACCAACGAATTCTATAGATTGATAGTTTTGTTTGGGCCAAATCTAATGGAAAGGTTTTTATTTTTTATTAATTATTTACTTAGGGAAAGAGAGAAAAAGTTACATATTTTGGGAAACAAACTTCCCAAGTTTAATGGCTGGATATGCTTCACCATTTCTATGTCACAAACGCTAAAAAGAAAGATATGAAAAAGATCTCACCAAACTCATTTATGCAAATTTATAAACAATATCAACAAAAGTCAAGCATTTGTGTTATTATGTATAAATATTCAAGATAAATATAGAAAAATAGAAGACAAAATATATACTGGCAATATGAGAGAGATAAAAAGTTGAAGTGATGGAGAGATGGGGGATCAGAGAGGGGGAAAACAAAGGGTACGAACCAATGAGGTTCTCTGCACTTTCTTGGACGTGCAGCATTGGGCACAGCCTGAAACTGTTTCGATTATCATTATTACAAATCAGTCACGCAGTTCATGGTTCACTGCCACCCAAAGTTACAAAGTCTTTTCAAAAATCTTCATTTTGTATATCTTATTTTAATTTCTGCATCAAACCAAGGAAAGGATCTCTGGGTATTTTAGGATCTTTCTGGTCATTACATGTTGTGGAATGGCTTAGCCAGTGATACTTTTCATCTTACATAAAGTTAAGGGTTTCCAGCCAATCATGTTGGGGTATCTTGTCCCAGAGTGGCACAGGCAACCAATCAGT
The DNA here is from genome assembly GCF_002303985.1 of Durio zibethinus. The sequence goes on along the minus strand of NW_019167960.1, from coordinate 5,362,281 downwards.
AGCTCGAAAATATTAAGGAAACAGCTGCCTCCCTGGTTTTTTTGTTCTGCAGTGCTTGGCCTTGCCATTTGGCCAATATTTGTTCTAGCTCTCTTTCCTTCTTTTTTTTTTCTTCTTCTTTTCTCATGATCCCTTGATCCCATATAGTTCTAAGTATAGAAATGCATGTTAAAATCTGTTGATTGCATATAAGATTTAAGGATATGAAGCTAGATAACATCATAATCTCTCCACCCCACATATATATATTGTCCTAGCTAGATTTAATTTTTTAATCAATTTTTTATTTTCCAACTTGTTATTAATTACAATTCGATAAATAAATACTAAAATTTTTTGAATTGACTATTTTCCAATAATGTTGTTAAGATAATTTAAATAATTAAAGCTGAAATTTTTAAGTTTTATGAGAACATAAAAGTAATAGTTTTGAGCCAGAATCTTCTCCCCCCTTTCCTCTTATAAGGGCTATACCCTCTCCTGAAACAAAAAAAATAGCATATATTAGCTATATATAAAAGTCTGAGCTTTAAAAATATTAAAAGTTATTGACTAAAATAGTTTTAATAAAATTTTAATTCTATAAGTATTAAAAGTGATTAACTAAAACACTTATAATAAAATTTTTATAAATTTTAATTTAAATAATTTTTTTATTATTAGTAGACTCTTATTGAGACAGCAAATATTATTTACACATAAAATAAAAATAAATAATAAATAAAATGATGTAATGTTGTATGAAATCCAATAAGAAAAATAATAAGAATTTTGAGACAGAAAATCGAAAATACTTTGAATTGAATAATGTGATGCATACATGATATGTTTCACCTGTATGTTTGCATAACATAAATAGAACGAGAAAGATTAAGTACATAGAAAATATAATTTAATTATTTTTTCACTTATATTTTATATCATAATTCATCAACTCACTAATCAAATTAACTCAATAATTCATGTATATCCAACATGACACGTTCATTATTGGTATATTTTTAGTTTTTTTTTTTTTTTTAAAGAATACTATAAAGATGGAAAAAAAAAAAAAGATAGAAGACGATAAAAAGGATGAAACTGTGGACAATGAATCCTAAAAGAGTGAAATGTTTGCATATTGTAATCATGTATGTTTTCACATATTATAAGTGTATTAATGAATTTTATTTAGGCTAAAATATTAAAAAAGTAATTGAATTTTATTATTTTATTTAGATAAAATTTTATATTTCTATTATATAAAAATAAGCTCTTATTCTTTTATTTGTATCCAAATAAACCCTTATTTCAAATAAAAAAAATAATTTATGTTAAGAGCTTATTTAGATATAAATTAAAAGTTATGGCTTATTTGGATACAATTACAAGTTAAAAGTTTATTTAGGTGCAAATTAAAGATCGATAATTTATTTGGATGTAATAAAAATATAAGAATTTATCTAAATAAAAAAAAAAAGTTCAAGGGCTTTTTTAATATTAGTGTCACTATTTTTTTTTTGTAACAATAGCGTAATTAAATTATAAAAATTTCCTTAAATGACATTGTTGAATATACTAAAAAGGTTTTATCTACATTATATTTTTCAAATTTTTTTCATAAAAATATTCCATCAATTGCTTTCCTTAGATAAATTATCAAACACATCAAAGAAATTAAAGTGTTAAAAATTTTTAATTAATTTTCAATTTTACAACATTAACTTGAAGTAAAAATTTTGATAAGAAACAAAAAAATAAGATAAAACATTTATAAAAACAATCAATACAAATAAGTAACAATAATGAAAAAAATTGAAAAGATTGAAACAATAAAAAATAACCATCCCAATTTAATTTTAACAATATCAATCTGTTTATAACTATTAAAAAATTATAAATTGTGTGCATCGATGTATTTGCTTAAGTGACAATGATGGACTAGCACTAACAAGGTGAGGAGTTTTGGTATATATATATATATATATATATATATATATATATATATATTGATACATGTTAATGCTAATTTATACACATCCATACAAATAAAAATGCTAATTTTTTCATTTAGGGTTCATTCTAAAATCTCCTTATTTTTATACAAATGTTAGAGAACACATTTATCTAAATTGAATTGTAAACAATTGCAAAGAATCATAAATTAAAACATTATTGACATTAAAAATAATTAGTAATATTTTTTAGATTATTAAGAAGGATTGTGATTAGCTTATTTTCTTACAAAGTTTTTATAAGTAATGGGAAGAAAAAAAAATTGTATAAAGAAGAAGTTTAGTGAAAAGAGAAAAAAAATCAAATAAGAAATTTCAAAATGCACAAATATAAAGACTTGGTAGTGTTTGATAAACTAAAAAAATTTAACCGAGAAAATTTGAATTTTGAAAATAAATTTATATTAAATTATCATTTGGTATGTTCTTGAAAATTAAATATTGAATGAATATTTTCTTTGAATTATTTTGTAAGAGTAAGATGTGATTTTATTCAAATTTAATAATTACGTGTATTATATTAATTTTTAATTAAATTAAAATTTAAAATGTGTTAAATTTATTTATATTTAATTTGAGTTTGGATTAATGTCATGAATGACTTTTAATTATAGTGAAGTATTTAATATGATACCTAAATTTTATAAATTTTTTATGTGGTGCTTAAACTTTGAATCTGTTAATTAAAATAGTATTTACTCCTAACGTGATTAGTTTCAAATGATAATATATGACGAACAAATAACTTTCTAAGTGCCATGTTAATTGATAGATTCATAATTTGGATACATAGAGTTTTTAAAATTTAAGTATAATATTAAACATTTCATTATAATTTGGAGGATCATTTATAATATTAACTGTTAGAAATATTGACTTAATATATATTATATATATTCATTTAATTTTATTTTGATATTTGCATTAGCAGAATAAGTTATTATGATTTAAAACTTTATCTTATTATTATGTATTAAACTATAGATAACAAATTAAGAACATTTACTCATTGTTTTCAAGTAATCTACACTTAAACTTCTTCTTTCTTTCCTTTTCTACCTTATAAATTATATCATCTAACATACATTATGGCTATCATGTTCATAGCACGGGACTAAAAAGTAGTGTGTGTATATATATATATATAAAGAGAGAGAGACAAAAAAAAAACTCTATAGACAAATTAATCAAACAAACAAACCAAATAAAATAAACATAAAGTTTGACTAAAACCTATACATGATAAAACTTAAAAGTTTCAATATCTCCTCTTTATCATTGAGATAATATCTCATTGGCTTATTCTAGCTCAACATGATATAAATACAAACACAGTTTGATGTAAACAATGAAGGATTTGGTATAAAAATAAGAGCAACTCAAGGATATTTTTTGTTTCTAAGACATAGATATATATAGAGTGAAAAAATTAGATTAATTACTAATTTCAAGTAAAATTGGCATCAGCCATATGGACAATAGTGATGTTTATAACATAAAACAGGTATAGATCAATTTGAAGTTGTCTCTTGAAATTGGTCATTAGATATTTGTAGACCACTTGAAGAGATCTTTTTTTTTTTAGTAGAAATCATTTGTATGAAAAGAAAAGAAAAGAAAAGAGAAGATGATCCACTGCAAAAGGCTTTCATATTTATTTTTATTTTGATAAAAGGATTCCATATATTTTATAAATATAGATTATATATATGTATATATTTATACTTAGATTATAGATATTAATTGCATAGATTATTAGAGATTATGATTGAGATTAAGATTATAGAAAGACTCGTATCAACTTGAGGTAAGTCCAAGATGATGATTGTGGACAGAGAAAATAGCTACATTTAGTTTCAAAATGAATGGCAAAAAAGAAGGGTTTCAAAGATGAAAGTGAAACATATTCTGGTGCAAGCAACTCCTGATTGTTCAATAAACTATTTCTTTCTTATTCTCTGTCTACATTATGTATGACCTGGAGTATCTGGTTTTTTGAGATGTTGTACTACTAAAAATACTAAATATATTGCATCATTTGCATTTTGTTTTGTCCATATACACACAAAAAGTCTTCATATTACCCTCAGGAATGATTTCAACATCTCACTCTAAGGCATGAATTTCTAATAAGAAATGTATAAGACTTATCGTGAGGTTATCTGGAGTATTGATCTTGCAGTTGTCTCTTTCTGCCCTTTATGTTGGAGAGTGTCAAATTCTTTGGCCTTTTATCATGACAAGAAAGCCTGATAGATATTCAGTAGTCAATACAAAAATATTGTCCATTGTTTCGGTACTCTTATTCCATCTTTGCTATTATTGTATAAGAAGCCACTCGTCAAATGTTTACAATTTTAACATGACATTTATAATTGTAAAATGCTTGAGCAGTATGCAATAATTCTATGGTGTTATGTTCCTTGGAATCACTTTTGCTCTTTCTTAGATGATCTTGTAAAATAATTTTCTTTAATTTCCAAGTGAATTTGAAAATCTATTTGCTAGATCATAGAATTTTTTTCTTTTTTTTTACTTAAGACTATCAGAATTTGAACCCTTATCATTTGGAACCAAAAATTCAGCACTTTACTAACAGCGGCTGTTGGCTGGATCATAGAATTTTAACAAAATGATGTGGTTATCTTTCCTCCGCCAGCATTGAGTGAAATGGGTTTTTTTTTTTTCCTCATATAGTCCTCTAATTAGGAAATTGAACTCAGAATATTTGACTACTTTCTTCTGTTACGTATATGCAACAAAGAAACTCAAGTACTATAGTAAGGGTATAAACATATGATGAACGAAATGATGCTTTTGGGATCAGACGGTGTACAATCTCATTCAAATAACCTGAAGGACTGTTGATAATTTTGCAGTGTCAGAGCAACAATTGACAGATACAAGAAAGCATGTTCAGATGCATCAAACCCAGGATCTGTTGCTGAAGCTAACACTCAGGCAAGTTCACTATAGCTAATCAAGTAAATTTAATGGTCTTTCATTGAACAAATGGTTCACATTCTTTCATAAGAAAATCTTAAGATGCTTTCATTTCATCCTTTCAGGTAATGTCTTTTTTACAGCTCATATATTCCATGTCCTTTAGGACCCTTTTCTGCAAAATATTCTGCATTATATAGCTTACAAACCAAGAACTGCTCCAAAAAAAAATATATATTATTCATAAACAGAAAAAAAAAAGGGTAAATTAAGAAAAGTGAACGGAAAAAAGCATACAAGTCTATGCAGATAATAACTTTATCTATTTACTCAGCATACATGTACATCGGGCAGTATAGTCACCAAAGGCTCCTTGGAGACTCAGTCTTCTGTTTTCCTCTGTCTTAACTCCCATGATTCTTTCTTATCCTTGAACTTACATAACTACAATAAGGGAATAAGATCATCAGGATTTTACAAGGATGGGTTTTACCTGAATGTTGAAATGACACTGTTCAGTGCCTGTGTTAGTCATATACTCATACGTAGTTATGAGCTGGTTTTTGTTATTGTCTTGGCTTTTATCAATTCTTGGCATAAGCTTGTGAAAATTGTACATAAAGACCAAAAATTCAGTTCGTCTAAAATATTAACTCAAATCTCAAAAGATTTAATAAAAAATATTTTGAAATATTTGTGAGATTTGCTAAGATACCGCTTGATAAACAAGTTTACTTAGTAAACAAGTTAATTTGTCCATAAATATAGACTGCATTTTGATCTTTAGAGTTCTGATAGAGATATAGTCTATATGTAATCTTTGTGTAGGAGATGAATTGTAAGTATATGACCAAGTGTGTACGTCCATGCATATGCATGTGCATCTCTAATACTCCTTTAGATTTTGATCTCATTATTAAAAGTAAAAGGAAAAAAATGAGATTAATATATATTTTCAATTTATTAAAAGTAAGAAAATTATTACATTAGTTAATTTGCTCTATATAATGCTAGACAACATTGATGTGCTCGTAGGCGTTCAAGAAGAGAAAATATTCTAAAAAAAGTTATTTCATATCAATAAATATACTTTTCATTCTGACCATATAACATAATCACATGAAAAAAAATATTTAATATGCAATATTACATAATCACATTAAAATAGTAAAATATTTTTCTTGTTGTTTTATTTCATAAACTGCCTAAACTTCTTAATCCCACAAGCATTATAGCAGTAGTTTTATTGAAGATTTATAAGGATTGCTGTTGCACAATGACATTCATGTTCACGAGATTAAATGCAAGAAATCTGGACCAATTCACTTACTTTCACCTTAAATTAGAATCCATATTATACTTGAGCAATCAGTTTCAGGCAATCTGTTGCATGTTTGGCTGACAAAAATTTGCATATATAACCGGTTGAGTCTATTATGCCCCGTTTGGATTTAATCAGTGCTGCAATTCAGCAAAATTAAGCACGTTATGTACAAATTATTTTATCATCCTTAACTATCACATTTTACTTTGAATATTTTTATACTTATCAATTTTTTAGTATAATTTTATTCATATATTTAAATTTTTAAGATTAAAATAACCTTAATAAATTTAGAAACTAGCATTTCATGTTTATCGTGTTATTATTTTTTTATTCAATTTTACTTTTAAGTAATTAATGTTTGTCCTAAAATGTCCTTTAAAAACCTTAAACTCTAATACAAATAAACAATTTATAAATTTCTCAAAAAATAATAAATATATATTCATCCGGAATTAAATAAAGTGAATAACACTTAATATATAAAATTTATATATAAATTAAAAATTAAAAATATAATATAGTAAATAAAAAAGTTGAAAAGTCAATATATATTTAAATTTTTTTAAAAAATTTCATTTGATATATACCATTACCAATTAACAATAACAATGGAATCAAATTTCACCAACTAAACAAGAAAACCATCCCAACTTTGCTGCTTAAACTACAAACTGATTAGCTATGATAAATTTGATAATATGCACAACTAATTGAATTCCACCAAACTCATCTTGCGATGGCCCAAAACTTCCAAATGTTGTTTCATGCTTGTTTTTAATACTCTGAACAGTAAACCTTCACCAAAGATTTAATAAACAGCAATTTAAACCATACCAATCATCATTTAAAAATCAAAGCATACCCACATGTTAAAGCTCCAAACTGCCAATAATCGATCCCAAGAAAAGAAATCAATCACAACAGTGACATATCATTATTCTAAGGACCCCAAACAATAGAGAACCAGCCCTGAAAATCCAAGAAGCTTTGGCTTCCGTAGTAATCAATTCTTCATCAGCAATCCTGGTAGGCCACAACTCACGACCATCACCGTAATCAAATGGTATAGTAGCCATCTAAAAATATTGTTATGATATCCTCCAATAATCTAGCCCCATGTAATCGTACCCATAATGCCATCTCAATATACTAGACAACCTATTAGTATCCTTAAATTGCACTACTTAATGTCACTCCACATACCTCAGAAGATCCAAAATACTCATCCGCTTAGTGACAAGCCAAAAAACATAAGTTTCATGTACTAACATCATCACAATTTCATTAAAAATCACCAAAGTCTTTAAAACTCAACTTTCACATGACTACCCAAACCTCTAATCCCTGATAAAATCCTCAAATTCAAAACACAAAGAAATAACAACAACCCAAATCCGACAAAATTACAATAAAGTGTAGAAAATAAACCTGAGCCAATTAGGATTGCCTCATATCCCTAGCCTCCAATTCAATTAACCTATCAACTAGGCCTTCAAACCTAACTTTTCCCCTACCTCCCAAGTCGCTCAAGCCTCTTTACCAATAACATTCAATCGATTCCAAAATTTCCGTCAAAAGGGGATTCATTTGCGAAATTACTGCTGCCAGTTTTAGAATTAGAAGCTTTTATTTTACATCCTAGACCTTTTACCTATGTTCTTTGCCTTCAAGGAATTTTTTTTTTTTTTTTGTGCGGAGCCTCCTCAATATCCTCCAATGCTTGGGTCTTTCTCTCATGCCTTTTCTGAGTCAGACAACCCTGTCTTTTCAACTTGATATTTAGACTGTAATGAAGGAGACATGGGTTGGGTTTCACCCTCCAAACTTATTAGCCCAGACATACATCTTTTAAAATGACCACCCTTACTAGGTTCTTGGTCTCTTGAACCATTAATCCCAACTTCAGACCCTTTTTCCTCATCCCCATTAAACCCAATCGAAAGTGCTTGATCATTTGAGCTACTTTTCCTACCTAGCTTCTTCTTCTTTACAGTATGACCTTCATTTGGAACTCATCCATAATTACTATATCCAGGCCAATATCTCGTGTTCGATGCCTCACTTTTCGAGAAACATGCACCTATCCTTGGTCTCAATAACAACCTCGATCATTGAAATCTTGATTCCAGCATTCTTACCACTTTTACCTTTTTACAGATGACCTGTTCATCTTTCATGAATTCTTCAACACTGGAATTTACCAAACACTATGATCAAAGTATGAGTTACTTTCATTACCAGTGTTTTCAGCAATGGAAATTTTACAATGGCAATGAAATAATGAGACAAACTCCAAACCAATTTCAGTGACCGTAACTGGAAAGGAATTTCTACTATACTTTATAAATAACTTCATCAATTTTGTCCAATTGATTAGTCATAATCAGTATAGCTCCCCTACTAAAATCTTGGAACTTTAGTGTTGCACCATCAAAACTCAATAACTCACACCAGATATTAGCAATGTTCTTGACTGTTGAATAATTCCAGGTGTGAATAAGTACTCCAAAACAAGTCAGCCACGTAGTTCGATATTTTAATAGAAATTCTCTGACCATGGTTCAACTTCATCAAACCACTCTTTTAGCCATGACCTTCCAATCATTGTATTCGTTGTTTCTTCATCTTCAAATTGAATTAAGAATTGCCTACTTGAGATTCTTTTTAACAATGATATCAAACACCCCTTGAATTTTAAAATTCTCCATAAGCCTCCCTATTTTATAGTATCCACTAGTGACTCCAATCAAGCATATATCCAACTTGTGCAAAACTTCATCATCCACGACTCTAGGACACGATTTTATATTAACAGTCACATAACCATCCTCAATAACGGTACCAGCAACCTTATGGTCAATATCGTCGAGAACCCGTTCCACGTATTTGAAATGTCATTTTGCATAAAAGCTTGAAGATATGTTTTGCAATTGACAGCAACATCATCACCAGCAAAATGCCTTGAGACTGTCCCACCCTAATTTTGATTGCTTAATCCAAATCTCTGATTCCTCGAACCTTGTTTGCCGACAACTTCATGATTCACTATCGGTTGGGCTTTTCTCCAAAAAATTGATCTTGCGTTGAATCTAGCTAGATTGACACCAATACGGAAACCCAACAGGCAAGTTCCATTTAGACCATAAGCAGCTCTCCTGGCACCCTGTATTTAGAAAAAAAAATGAACAAAACTAAATTTCCTACTTCTACTACTCCATTTAATTATTTATTAATAAAACTGTGATTTGATACAAAAATAATTTTAGTAATTTTTAATTAATTATTAACTTCAAAAATATCAAATAATTTAAAATTTTTATTATATACTACCTTTAATCTAATGTTTTCTATAATTTTTTTCTACTAGATTTCACTGTACTATTATTACTATGTTTGTATCCAAACACATCTTACTACTAATTTAATTTTACTGGTACAATATTCAATCTCATCACAACTACTATTTTTAATCTTATAGGAGTCAATCTCACCGCCAAACTCTTAGTAAGGGTCATGTAAATAGTAAGCATATAAATCTAGATTAGAAAACGTGACCTAGAAGTGCCTTAAACATGGAAGGAAAAGAAAGGGATCGATAAGATTCCCTTCTACTTGTGAGGAGATATAAAGAAATGATATTGAGCAATTATAGCCCACTTGGACAGGAAATTCACCATTCAAGGGAGCCTTCTTGATAATTTTGTGTATATTATTCGGTCTCTTCATTTTGTTTTGAAGTATTTATATTTGACAGATATCTGATAAACATGAATACATATGTTCAATACTTAAAATATATAAAAAATAAGAACTTTTAAAAAAAATTAATGCACTTGTGTCAGATACAGATTAAGATCTAACACTTACCCCGAGTTCGAACAAGATAGCAAGCACGTATTTAATCAACAAATTCTATCATTTTTTTTCATGAAAGTACTGCTAACATGATTTTGCAACTCGCTCTGGATATATGGGATATTTCCTATCAACAATTGTTTCTTGAAAATGTGTTTCTTGTGTTTGGTAGAAAGCAAACAGAAAGGAAAGAGGTGGAAGGGAATTAGGGAATAAAAAACTATTTTCTTACATTTATGGGTTTAGGGTATAACTGATCTGCTGCTTATTAAAGAAGTACACAGATTCACACTGTAATGAAGTTCTAATATATATCTTTAAAAATATATTTGGTATATAAGATTATAGTAAGATAGGATAAGATGATATTATATATAAAATTAGATTCAATAATAATATCTTATTTTATGTTTGATGTGTACAAAGATCAAGATAAAATAATTTATTTATTGATCAAAATTATCTTTTCTCAAATTTATACAATTTAAATTATTGATATAATTTTTAAGGATATAATAAGATATGTAAATTCAATCTCATAAATTAAAAATAATTATCTTCATTTTAGAATGATTGAATCATCTTATATCAAAAAAATAATTAATCTACTTTATAATACTTATTATTTTTTTAGATAAAAAATAACATAATATAAAATAATTATCATTTTATCTTGTTCATCATTTTATGCACCAAATACGACTTAAATATTTTGTTTATAGCAGTTAATAACAAAAAAAAGCTTATCCACTATTGTAAACAAATTGATACAGTTATTCGTAAAAAGGATATACCTGTTCATCAAATATAAATAAGTCTATATCCATAATCATTTTTACTATTTCTGTTTCTAACTATATATATATATTTGGTCAACAGTCAAATAACTGATACTTAACTCTGATACTATCTCTATTTAAAAATCAACTCATCAGTTTTACCAGCAAGAAGCCACGAAACTCCGACGACAAATTCGTGATGCTCAGAACATGAACAGGTAACATCAATGCGTATATAATTTTTTATTTTCAAGCTCACTTAAAGATGTTATCAATGGTTGTTTTGTTTCCTTTTGTTCATTCTCTGCTGGAAAAGTTTCATCAAAGATGTTTCTTTTAGGCATATCGTTGGTGAGTCACTTAGCTCTTTGACCTTCAAGGAACTAAAGAACCTGGAGGGAAGACTCGAGAAAGGAATTAGTAGAATCAGATCCAAAAAGGTTTTGTCCTTCACCTTGGGGGTGGTAGAATATATATATATATATATATATTATATTATATTATCTATATTATATATATATATGTTATATTGATGATAATTTGCTGACACTCTTAAACTCTACCAGAACGAATTACTAGTTGCAGAAATTGAGTTCATGCAAAAGAGGGTAAATGTTCTTCCCTACTATTATATCTTTATTGTTAATAAGAGGAGGGTAAAAATCCTCTTCTTATTATTAACAAATTGTAAGTGCATGTTTTGTAGGAAGTTGAGCTGCAGAATGATAACATGTACCTGCGAGCAAAGGTATTCTCTCTCTGATTGCCTCTTTCAATCATATACATAGAGGAGTTAGATATTAATCATAAGTGAAAATAATGTTGGATGATTTATTTATGCAGATAGCAGAAAATGAAAGAGCGCAACAACAATCAAACCTGATACAAGGGTCTGTGTACCAGACTGCAACTTCACAACCCTATAATCGGAACTTTCTGCCTGTAAACCTCCAGCTGGAGCCAAACCAAGACCAAACTGCTCTCCAACTTGTATAAGGTTTTTCATCTACAATTAACCAAGATTAGATTTGGCCCATCAAAATAATATGCTTTTGCATAATCACTATGGAAGAGAACAATATTCTGACAACATGTGCATATAGTCATAATTAAGGAAATAAATGGTGAAAACTAAAAATGCAACACTCTTTAACTTAAGTCGGATCGGCTGTGTTTGGATCAATCAATACTGGTACATTGGGAAACAATCCTAAAATTGGAAAAGGTTATATGCTATTATCTAACTATTAACTTTGAAGCATTAAACAGTACTCAAATGTATGGGGCTATTCCCTCATCTCTTTCCATTTTTTCTTGTTCATACTTCATAATAGGTATTTGATTCTGCATGACTGCATCTCACGTGTATTGAAAACATAATTAATGCTACTTGATCATTTTTTTTATTCATATATGGATTTATATTTGATGTTCAATCAGTTTATAAAGTGAATTATATAATGATATCTCATAAAAAATTAATTTTAAATATATTGTTAGGATTGATTGCATTTTTTTTATAAAGTATTATTGTGTGATTCACCAACAGTTTATAACATCTATTCATTAATAGTACATCAAATATAAATTCATTCATAAATAATGTAGTACATAAAAATATGTTCATATTCTGATGCATATTTGTTTTTCATGCAGCTGAAATGCAAGCAGTCACAAATGTTCTACCAACTTTGTCTCTGGTTAAGCATATAAGCTTGGAAGTATATATAGTTTATAAATAGTTGAAAACTAGTTGTTCATCGCTTAAGCAAGGAACTTAGATTTTTAGTACTGGATTCTGTTCCCTTTTCAGTGCTGGATTATTCTTGTATTATATGTTTCCAAAACACTAGATAACATGTTTAATCTTTCATCCCTTCACTTCTGTTTCTAATATTTGTTCAACTCAAAAACTAGATTAAGCAGTTCTGGACATATAGTTATTTGATTTCGCATGGACTTCATCAACTTGGATATATGTAACAAATTATGCTTTTATAAAACAGGAAATATAAATCAATCACATTATTAGGTAAAATTGCCATGCTTGTAATATGACAGTTCAAGGGGAACCAGTATGTCATGTTTGTTTATGTCCAAATGTAAGCATATTTTTAACAGATGCAGTCTTACCATTTGTTGATATGTGTTTGATACTTATGATTTGTTAAGGGCTTCTTTGCTTTGAATCTCATTTCCTAGCGAAAATTTTCGACTATTTATAAAGTGGCTTATGGCTTTTTTTTCTTTCTTTTTTTTTAATTTACCAATTAAAATTTTCTAGTGCTGCTAAAGAAATTAATTCATGATTTATCATGACAAGTCAAGATGAAAACAAATGGTTTGGCCAATCAAATTTCAAAGACTTATCATAGTCCAACCAATCAGAATTCAGCTATAAATCATCTTTTTTTTTTTTCTAATTAAATAACAAATGATTCAGAGATATAACCAAATTCCAGCCCATCAAATTTCAAAGATTTATAGGTCATACAATTAAATTTCACCTATAAATTATCATTGTTATCTTTAATTAAATTAAAACAATTTAGAAATAAAATCAAAGACATTAAAATTTTATTTTTGTCCTTTCTTTATGCATTTTATCTTTCATTTCCTTTGTCTCATTGTGACAGTGTACTAACTATTTTCTCATTTAGCTTAATGAATTTATCTTGATTATGTATTATCACAACATGCAAACCAGAGTCCATCCGTTTCAAAGATTTTGAAGATAGAGTCGTCATTAATATTTTTTTTAAATGTCATTGATCGCATAAGAAAACTTAATTTTTTAATAAATCTCAATAATTTTTTTGAGTTATCAAAACTAAAATTGAGTTTGAAAATACTGTTATATGTGAAAAAAGTATTAACATCCTCCATTCAAAAAAAGATATGGGTTAATTATATGTTATCCTTTTAACTTATAAAAATGATCTTAATTTAATATTTAAATCTAATTCTTTTAATTTCTTTTGTCATCAACAAAATTTTGAAAAATGTTTGCATACTTGAGACTTTCTATAATAATCCTTAAAAGAATTCATTTTTATTAAAGAAAATTTTCATGTTTAAATTTCTTTAGAAAATCTCCTTTTTTAAATTTTGAAATAATCATCATTTTCAATGTTTTAATATATTATGATTAAAAGAAGACAAAAAACTTTTTGTTAAAAAAATTATTCACTTAAAGAATTTTTTAAAAATTGACCATTCATAAATTTCTCAAATTTCCATCGTAGAGGCTTCCATTAACCATGCATGACGATAAAGAGGTAAAGATGAAGAGAAGAGAGGCAGAGTTAGAAAGAAATTTGAAAATAAAAAGGAAATTACGGATTGAGCAGCCCTCAAAATTTATTGACTTAATTGAGAGTTTTATTCAAACTCTAAGGTATTATTTGGTATTTTTTGTAAGATTATCCTGATAATGTAATTATCGAGGTGATTTTATTATTAAGATGATTTTATCATTTGTGATTTGAAATCATTTTATTTAATTAATAATCATTAATTTTTAAAAATTAAATATCATTATATTTGTTATTATTAAAAATTAAACATTATTTTATTTAAAAGTACAAAAATAATCTGACATATTGTAATAGTTACACAAGCTAATGGTTTTAATATTGTTTAAAGATAATAATTTGTAAATATTAGTAATATTTTATTTATTTTATAATAAAATATTATTAAATTATTAAATTTCGTATATATATTGATACTATAATATAAATTATGTAAAAAAATTAATTAGAAAATAAAACTAATATATTCAAATCATAATAAAAGAAAAACAAAATGATTAATTATAATATATATAAAATATTAAAAAATAAAAAATATACAATTTATTTTTCAACTTTTTATAATAAATATTAGTTTGAAAATATAAAAATTTATAATATAAAATGAATATAATTTTAAGAAAAATAAATTTTTATTCACATATTAAATGAATAATATTAAATATTATTAATTTTATATATCATTTCATCTTTATAATAAAAATTTTTTACTCTTTTAAATGAGAATTAAATTATCTCCTAAAATAATAATTTGATTATTTTTAATGATTCAAAATTATCGTTACATAAAATCATCAATCATTTACTAAATATAATAATTTAATTATCATATATAAATTATTTTATTTTTTAAAATGATTATCTCGTAGCAAATGTCAACTAAAAAATGCTGATCGGATGGGCCGGTAAAAATGGCGAGTTTCCAATTGAAATACCTTTCTTTCTTCTTCTTTCCTTTTTTTTTTTTTTTGGCTCAAAGGAAAAAATATTTGACAACTAAAATTTACCCGGCAACAAAGCAGACGTGGCTAGAAGGCTGACTTTGCAGTAAATATGGCAGGAAATTTTATCAATTAATCAATATTTGACATGTGGCATGATAAAGACATGCCAGTCACTAAAATTTCGATGACAGAATGGTGAGATGACAATGGCACGCAGCAACCAAATCAGCCAAGTTGATGCTTAGTTGGACGAATGAGAGAACTCCATGTGGTAGTAAAATGGATATAGTGGTTAGTCAGAAAAATATTGGCAGCAGCTAAACTGCCAAGGAATCAGAAATGGATTTTGCGGAATAACTTTCTTCAGCCGCTGCTTTGAGCCAAAATTAGAGTTAAGTTAAGTTGCTAAAATGGAGGATGCAACCGTTGGAAGAGCCTCCATAGGAAACACCCAAAACTCATCATACTTTCGCTCTTTTTCCTACTCATTTGAATTAAAACTCACCTTATCGCCTGATCGATTTAATTTGGTAAAAAATTAATTCAACCCCTATTTTGTCAAGATTCATTCGACTAAGAGTTCTGAAGCAAGAGGGTTAAGTGTGACTCTGAACTGGAAAAAATACATATTTTAAAAAAAAAATTAAAATTGAGTTTCACCATTGAGATAAAGTAATGTCAATAAGCTGACTAAAGTAATTTACAATTTTGTTGAAGAGCTACAACGATATAATCACTATTATCCCTTGAAGGTTTAAGATTCTTACTCTATTGTATATCAGGAAGTACCTTCATCTATTTTCTATTATGGACATGAAAAGCTACCAATGTCGTGCTATGAAAGTATAAGCAGAGACTGAAGGCAAAACCTTCTTCCCTCTGGTTCCATACAGTTACTGCCGGTTTGGTTCCGAAACTGAGTATGTAAATGTGAGAGAACTTCATCCTCCTACCCCCAATATTCTACATTTCCGAATAAAGCTGTTTGAGAAATTTACATGTCTATTCCACAGGCTTCGTGCTTCTGGAGACCCAATCTCGAGCCATGGCTTTGCAGGGCCAGTGAAATGCAAAACAGCAGCAGCCTCCAATATCTCTCCATGAGCAGACGAGGATCGATAGCCTAACCCAGCGACATGCCATAACGGATCAATAGGATGCACATGACCCTCAAAAGCAAGCAAGGTTGGTGGCAGTACTCCCGGTTGCCATAGCGTCAATCCAGAATTGAGATTCTGTAAAAAGATTATTTATTGGATTACGGTAACTAACAAAAAGGGAATTAATTCATTTTACAATTAAGATAAAAATGTTCCATTTTTCCCATTGATAACAACACAAATACACCAATTGCCAGGTCTAAGATTTCAATCAGTACCATGCTACGCGGTACGAAAATGCAATGCCAAGCAGTAGAGGTGTCAATAGGGATAAGCAAAATGCTTTGTGCAACTTGAAGTCTATAAACAAATACAGTTTCCTTAATTTTGATTTATCCACTGAATTTAGGTGATGATTTGCAATAAAATGGACATTAAAGCAATATTAGCCAAATAGCTGATCAGCCGACCGACAATTTACTTACAAGTTTCAACCATTTATGATAAGATGTTGTGATGTTGGTCCTCCTCCAAGCCTCAAGATCGAAGACATTCATACCAGAAAGCCATGCACAATGATCTTGATCAAGGTTGGATGAAATTATTGGGTGTGAAAAATTCAAGTAGTCCTCGTATTTCCTTCCTGGACAACAGTTGTCGCCACACCATGAGTCAACAACTGCACCAACAACTTTCCCATTGAGATCCAATTTCCACAATGATGCTATGTCATGTTGTACTACAACATCATCGTCCAAGAATACTATCTTGTCGAGATCTGGAAACAGCTGTGCAACCCATGAAAGTTAAGAAAATATCAATGCCCGCTGAAATTTAAGGTTGAGAATAAATTGCTTATCAGAAAATTCAAAGCAAATTTTAGAGTAATTACTTCAGGGATATAAATGCGAAGATGATTCATAAGGGAAAGGCAGCTAGGGCTCAAAGCCTCCAAACAATTTTTATTCTCTCCTTCATAGTCAAAGTCTTCTTCTTTCAGATTATTGTAGGAATGACTCCAGATCAAGCGATGAATTTCCAACATCTGCTTAACTCCAACATTCACCTCCTCAGACCAATCATATTGATGTAATCCCTTAACTTCCACGGCTGCTGATTTGAGAGAATTTATTGCAAACCATGCATGCATTGGGGTGTAAGTTTTCTTGTCTGTTACTATGTGAAACACCATATTTTCGGGATTTGCTGCATTTTCAACTGTAGATGATATGACAACAGAGGCGGCCAGGACATTGTCAGTCAGAAGCACAACATGGTGAAAGGATGTGTCAGCAAGACGAGAAACGTGTTCAGGTGGAGGTAAATGAGAACGGGCCATTGCGTTTACAGTATACTCTTCTGCCAATTTCAGGCATAGGCAATGTAGGCTCTTTGGGACACCCCGTGAAGCTAAATACCAGTACATTAACTCACGCTTCTTTGCTGAGTGCACCTTTTGCTCCATACCTAATAGCTGGAAATAAAAAAAGAAAGTACTTTGTTTTATTACAGGATGTTGAAGCGGATACACGTATTGCAAGTTACATTTGAACAAATGACTTAAAATATATAATTATCAATGACACCTCATTTCAGTTGTTTCCATTCATTAGACAGAACAGTTTCTTATACTCATTGTAATCAAAAGCATTAATTCCATGTACAAGCAAAAGAACATACAAGCAAATACAAACCACAAGAAAATATGTAAACACACCCAAAAACATTGTTTAGTGAGTAGCATCGAACCAGAAAACAATATATATGATAAAATAATTGTTTATTCCTAACACTTGGGCATCCTCATGATTCAGAAGAATCAAAGGCTTGAAACAAAAATATATCAAATTGCATGACATTGTAATGCAGGTGTTTCGTCCAAGTTCCTAAGAGAAAGTAGAACACAATTGATGTTATTCCACTAGGTAACAATTGATCATTTATACAAATTTTAAGATCTTTCTCTGGTGATGGGACTCTGACCAATGACAAGAATAGCAAGGACCTTTTTTATTATTATTTCTTTCCTAATTACTTGTTAGACACTGATAATCAAATTTCCCTGGTAATTCATGAGTAAACACAAACAATTAATGGATGTGTCAGAAACAGGAAAGAAATGGGCATGATAGTGAGCATTAACTCAAGTCCTGAAAAATAGTAGCCTATGAAGGAAGGTAAAATATGCCACAATTCTCAACCTAATAAAAAGTTCAAGATCAATTACACACAATCATATTTGATGGATTGCCAGCAACAAATAGGATCAAGTAAGTTTGCAGCTATTTCAGAACATGAGGACACGAGCACATGAGCGTAATAATTAAATGCAGTCTCTGTAAGCTTATCCATTTTGAGGTCAAACACCTTACAACATGTGGTGAAACAACCTTTTTCATACTGACATAAGTCAACAGAGGCAACTGGACTGCCGCAACATATAAGAACTAGTTAGAACAAAAATTCTGATGCCACACAATTGAGTAATGCTAAACGTAAAGTCTCATCATCAGTGCTCTCTAGAACACTTTTAAATCCAACATTAACTCAACCATTTGACAGAATGGGAAAGTCCATGTTGCTGGTTAAGTTAGCTATTTCTAACTTGGAATAGAATAGGCTTTCCTTCACAAAGAAATCTAATCTTCATTATTACTTGATTAGTTGACTTTATCTATTTTAATTAAGTCTCTTATTTTTAAAATAAGAAGTTATTTGGGTAATTACACCAAATCCATTAGATATTTTCTTATTATGTGTAGAGAGTAAATTATTTCTTTGATTAGTTATTTTAATACATGAAAATCTTGGATTTTAAGACTGAGAATATTCAATTTTTAGCCTATATATTTTCATACAATTCTAGCATTGTAATAAGAAAAATATAAAAGAATAAAATAGTTTTATTTTAGAGATTTCTTCATGATATCAAAGCTCGATCTGAACCGTTGAAAATTTTCACTCAGAGTCCAATATGGCCAACGGAAAGAAGAGTCCGGTGTCGAAGGTTACCTCTAACCTTGGAGCTAGTGTTTCTCAATCATTACAGAACATTACCACTTCTATTCGAACAGGTTCTCTACCACAAAAAGATAATTTTCTAAGTGCCTTGAGTGTAAAACTATAAAAATCAAATTTATAAATTGTAGATTCAGAAGTTTCAAACCATATAACTAGGAATGCATCTGTATTTAGTAAATACAATCCATGTTATGAAAACTTCACAGTTTGAATTGCCGGTGAGTCACTTTCAAAAGTAACCGATACATGTTCTGTTATTATTTCTAAAGAGATAACACTTGATTTTGTTTTGTTTATCCCAAATCTAAGTTGCAATCTACTATCTATAAGTAAACTTACAAGAACCCTTAAGTTTGTTACTAAATTTCTTTCAAATATGTGTGAATTTTAGGATTTGGATTCAGGAAGATGATTGACAATGCTAAGATGGGTGCAAGACTCAATATCCTAAGAGCTAATGATTCTGAAAGACAATATCAAAAGATCTCTTGTATGGTTTCATCCTCCACTAATAATAAAGATAGTACTATTATGTTGTGGCACTATCAGTTAGCTCATCCAAATTTTTTGTACCTTAAAAGTTGTTTCCCTCATTATTCAATCAAAATCCTAACAACCTTCAATGTAAAGTTTGCCAACTATCCAAACATACTTGTACCACATATCCTAATCTGCCTTACAAACCATTCCATCCTTTTTCAAGATACACATGACATTTGGGGTCCCTCAAGAGTAAATAACATTACTGGCTCCAGATGGTTTGTCACATTAATTGATAATCACACCAAGGTTACTTAGGTATTCCTTACGACGTAAAATCAGAAGTCGGCTAGCTATTCCAAAACTTCAACAATATGATCCAAACTCAATTCAAAATCAAAATCCAAGTGTTGAGAACCGACAATGGGAGAGAATACTACAATTCAATTCTTGGATCATATCTAATGAAGCATGATATAATTCATCAAAACTCATGTGTCGACACTCCTCAACAAAATGGCGTTGCTGAAAGAAAGAATCGACATTTGTTAGAAGTTGCAAGATCCCTCATGATGGCTGCCCATGTACCTAAGCATTTTTAGGATAAGGCTGTTCTTACTACTACAAATCTAATAAACAGAATGCCTTATCGAGTTATGAAATTTCAAAGCCCTTGCCTTATCAACTATTGGTTATTGTACCTATGTGTGGGGAAATTTGGTTACTTGGCAAAGCATGAATCAATCTGTGGTGGCTAGAAATAGCACGGAAGCTGAGCTTAGAGCTGTCTCATGATATATACGAGGCAATTTGGCTGAAAAGGTTACTAAGGAGTTAAAAACCTTTGTAGAAGAATCCATGAAGATATTCTACGACAACAAAGCTGCCATAAGTATGGCAAAAATCTTGTTCATCAGGATAGGACTAAACATGTGGAGATTGATCATCATTTCATTAAAGAGGAGATAGAGGAAGGAATTGTTAGATAAGTTTATACTCCCATATGCCTTCAAACTACAAACATACTCACTAAGGCTCTCTCTCAGAACAACTTTGAGAATCTGAAGTCCAAGCTAGGCATGATTGACATCTGCCACCCAGCTTGAAAGGGAGTGTGGAAATCTAATCTTCATTAGTACTTGATTAGTTGACTTTATCTATTTTAGTTAAGTTTCTTATTTTTAAAATAAGAAGTGATTTAAGTAATTACACAAAATCCACTATATTTTTTTATTATGTGTAAAGAGTAAATTACTCATTTAATTAGCTGTTTTAATGCATAAAATCTTGAGTTTTAAGATTGAGAATATTCAATCTTTAGCCTATATATTTTCATGCAATTCTAGCATTGTAATAAAAAAAATATAAAAGAATAAAATAGTTTTATTCTAAAGATTTCCTCACTTCAAATAATACAAACTTACTAGTTATAAAATATACTTATTGATTTCAATAAAAGAAACACCATTGATACAAATATGAACTTTTACCCCATATGAATTATTTATCTAGTTCACATGTAGAAGTCTGTCAAAATGCCGGTGTTAAAGAGAAAAAGAACGATATGGTAGTACCACTTGTACTAGGAATAAGAGGCAATAATTATCTATATCAAAACAATTAGGTATTGCTTACAAACAATTTATAAAAAAGGTATTTTGAGGTCATTATTAATCTAAATCTATCTTTTTGTCACACTGAGTTCTTGTCTCGATCTTTGCCCAACACTCATTTCTTGAAACAAATCCACAGGAACTAGAAATAGCTCTCCCAAAGAAAAACAAAAATAAAAATAAACAAGGACAAATATAAAACAAAAATAGCTAAAAACCAAAAGCAATTTGCTTAAATAGTTGCATTGGCTAATTGTGGACAAAATGCATCATCATCAATTAGCTTAATCAAATTTTGTATGTTTTACGATTCAAGAGAGATGGTCCTCACATGGCAGCCCTAATTAAATAATATTTAGGGTAAATTCATGGGAAAGATGCCTTGGCAACTTTCATACTTTCTCAACATTCAATGATGAAATTCTAATGCATGTTGGAGGAATGCTTTTGCCACACATCAGCAAAACTTCTCTCATTGAATGAGAAATAATATCTGGTAGAACCCCAAAAGGTTACGTGACCTTTAATGACAATATACATCTTAATGTTTTGACAAACAACCAATAAAGACATAGGTCAAGATAAAATGGCCTAGAACATCCAAAAGTCCGAAACCAAGAGCAACCCACCATCTTTGTCCACATGCATGCATATACCATATGTAATTTTCAGACTGTAAAGGCATCCAAATTTAATTAGTCTGGAGTTATAAGAATCCCTAGGAATCCTTTTGAAAGTTCATGACCCAATTTTCCTTTTTTATGAAGAATGCAACTGTAATCTTCTTGGTAATTAAAAAACTACTGCTGGCTTCTGAGTTCATAAAACTTTTAGTTGATCAAACAAGCTTTTGGCTCTAAGAAAATTCATTAAGTTACTCTAAAACTGTGCTTCCAACAAGCCAATCTAACAATTTACATCCATTGAAAATGATCGGGCATATGATGTCCTCATGTCCTACAGTAAAGTATGGGTAATGCATATGTTTTTATCTCTTAATTTTTTGCCCTATTTTTCCCTGTGTCTCAATTGCTTAGTCCCAGTACCCTGTGTCAAGTTTTATCCATTTTAAGTCAAAAAGTGCACATTCCATATATACCTATTAACAACATAATATCTGAGACCCTGATTTGGGTCTCACATTACACTGGCAGTTTCTTTCAAACTTTTTTAAACGAGTAGAATTCGTAACTCTGATTGCCTACATTGCCATTTGTCCTTCCCCTCTTTCTAGAAGAAATCCAACACTTCAGTCTTTTGAACATTTTTCATTTTTCCTCTTTCATTCTTCCGCTTTCATTCCCTATTTTAATTAAAACTGTGAAATTACTACTAAAGTCAAAGAAGACATTCATGTAGCGAGTGATTAAAGTCTAGATTCTATAATTTAAGAATCTTAAAAATTCCTCATATATATTTTGTTAGTAAGGTAGAGGGTGAAATAAGCATAGCTTTGATTCACATCAATTAAAATGAAATAAAGAGCATAATGCTAATATAAATTCAAATCACTACTTAGGATGTTTTGGCAGAATTAAGCCAGTTTCTTCAGAGGAAAAAAAAAAAAATTAACCCATTATCAATAACGGAGATAAATTGATCTATAAAGACAAGAACAAAATGAGTAAGAGTAAATTACCATAGCCTTTGTCTTGAAAGCAAAGGCCTTGATGTCTCGTTGTTTTGACGTCATCTCCTTCACAAGCTCATTGAATGACTCCAAGGAACCCTTTATTCCCCCTTCAACACTGTTGCCATCATTCACCTCCATTAGTGCCCTTGTCAGTTCTTCTTTGAGTTTCTTTATGGTACATGCATGATCATGATAAAACCATACAACTAAATCAGATATGATCAACTATACTGCACATGCCTTTCAAACCGTTGATTTCACTAAACCATGTTGACATATATGATGACTAAAGGTAATGATGATGGACCATCATTGACAGGATTCCTTTTTGACTTGTTCCAAACCTAAAAAAAGCTCTACACTTTTTCTAGCTTTCATTGAGAACATAGCGGAAACATGTAAAAAGTATTGACAGCAGAAAATTCGTGCAAGTGGACGAGCATAATAATATGACGATGGCATGACAACTGGCCATGTGTCTAAGAAAGCAACTTAATGGAAGTGAAATAACGACATTTCCTTCCAGATATGTTTTTTCATGATCCATTTATTATTATCAGCATTTTGTTGTTTCCAAAATGTTTTGGGTTTTTGACCGAAATGCCATTCCCCTTGTAGATTTTTCTAAATATATCTCAAACTCTATGAGAGGTCCTAGATATATAAAATTAAAAAAAGCTACAAAATAGAAATATATCTTTTTTTCAATCATCAAAATCATTTTTAATAGTATATCTTTTGGTTTGAGTGCCCACTATAGAAATAAGTTGAAACAGCGACAAAACAAATGTAAAAAAGAAAAAGTATACCCCACCATTACACATTTTGTTTTCTTTATCAATTTTTTTTTTCTTTTAATGTATTTTCGTTTTGGATGATAATAGATGTCCCGTTTGCCAAAATGTCCCCACTGTTTCATCCTTTACTATGTACAAATATGTGGGCATAGAAAATGTCAAAGTGTACAGAGGAAAAAGCATTAAAATAATGAAAAGATAAAACTGATTTTTCTTAGACTTGCAAGTTGAAAATTTTGGACAATAGTACCATAATTCAATCAAAATTTCTTTTCTTTTTTCTACTATTTTACTAATGTAAACTCCAACCTTCAAGTTTCAAGTCATAGGAGTCCTAAATTCCAGTATTATAGAAACAATTATTATATTTCCCATTGTACCCAAAGAAAGAAACAATATTTAAGAGATGGAAACTTGAGTTGAGATCTTACATCAAAGTTATCAAGCCATAATATTCTTTTTATTTTAACAATCATAATATTCTCTTTTATACAAAAACAAAATACTATTGTATCCACCCTCCATTATAAGAATAGATGGATGATTCGATACTCCTCTTAAGAGAAAAAAATATATTTATAATTATTATAATATAATTAATCAATAAAAATTTAAAATTATATAAAAATCTATCAAAAATTTATGTGAAACCACACATTTATAAATAATAAATTTTTAAATAAATTTTAATGTAACTAAATAATTATAAAATTATAATAAAAAAATGATAGGAAATATGTTCAAAAAAAAAATTGAATTCCATTTCTTTTAAAATGAAAAATAGGCACTTTTTAAAATCAGGAATTGAGGTATAGAGCAACTTGCGCCCGCCAAAAGAAGGTAACGCGTCAGGATAAAATATTGACAGATATCTGGCATGATTTTGCAAATTAATTACCAAGACATCGTTATCATTTTGGATTTTATCCCAAAATTGATCATAATCAAAATTTGGGTCTTGTTCGAGAAAAATAGATAAATTAAGTTGGGAAAAGGTGACAGAAATTAAAAAAAAAATTAAAAGGCATAAAAGATCCATGAATTATAATTAAAACTTTATCTAAACTCTTATTTTTTTTTATTACAATTAATCAACTTATCCAATATTTATTTACACGCAATTAAGTTTTTATTTGAATAAAACAGTTGCCATCATTAATTTTTTTTACCTACTAAAATAAAATTTTATATAATATTAATAAAATAAATAAAAATTTGCTAAATGACATAATTAATATATATTATATAAAATAAAATAAAATATCCTCTTTTTTCTTTTTTATTTTCTTTATCCCTCTCCCTCCAAATCCCTCTAAAAATTCAATTATTTGTAATTTGAAATTTTATTTATTAAATTTTATCACATAATTAAATTTTATTTATTTAAAGATTTAATTGAATTAAAATAAAAACTTAAGAGTTTGATTGCTTGAAATAAAATATTAAAAATTAATGATTATTGAATTATAACACAAAAGATTTTTTTCTTTTTAGCAAAAAAAAAAAAAATTAGGGAATTCTAATCTTTAATCAAAATCCAAGTGGCAGCAATGACCCCTGACACTCCTTTTTATTTCAAAAAATTCAACTTTTTTTTTTTTTCATTTTCACCTCATTGTCATAATTATTTTAAGTTTCGTATTTTTTTTAATATTTTATGGATAAATATTTTCTCCTAAAAAACCATAAAGTTCACAAATTCCAATCCTGCCCACCTCCCCTTGATACACGTGGCAATCTAATACTACAAGTTGCTCGTACATTCTAGCATGACTTGTTCAGATTATGTCCTTTTTTTTCTTAATTTTTGTAATTACTATTTTCTCATAACTTAAAATGAAGGAAATGAAGAAAAATCCCCTTCACAATATAAAGGGCAAATCGGTTACTATAAAAGTTTTTATACCGTCTACGACGTTCGAGGAGACATAAAAAAATCTGATTTCGAGTTTTTTTTTTTCCTTTTATTTATATTAAAATTTTACTCTCCTCATATAATAAAAAAAAAAGTTTTATACCACTAAAATGACACTAACCTGAGATGTGTCACGTCCACTAAAAAGCCTCCATCCTATGCAATCTGCAAAATGCCATTAAAATGAACAGTTAATTACTACTTTCAACAAAAGTTTGAGAGTTTTTAAACGCACTTTTTTTCTCCACGTTTAAACTTTTTTTTTTCAAAATTTTTAGATAAAACTATTTATTTAGTTTTTTTTCATCTTAATTTTAAAATTTTTAAATATAAAATTTCATTAAATTATATAATTTATCAAATTTTTATATCCTCATAAATTAAAAACAAAATTACATTTAACTTGAGGAAAAGAATTTTAATAATATCTTATAAAAATTTTTAAATTTTTTAATATATAAATTCAAAAACTTTTAAATCTTTCAAATATACAAATTTTAATATTTTTAAAAATTGAAAATTCTTAAAAATAGTAGAATTTGCAAATAAAAAACTTAAAAATGAAAAAAAATATATGAAGAAAAGAATTATTTAATAAATTTCATTTTAAAATAATTTTAAAAAATGTAAAAAAAAAAGATATAATTAGAATCATCCATTAGAACTTTAAAATAAAATGAAATATAATAAAATTTTCAACATTTAAAGTAAATAAAAACATAGGCCAGGTGCTTAAACGAACGGCAGAGTGATTAAATATAAGCAACTCATTGGTCAATTCTCCAAAAAAGTAATAATAATTTATTGAATTTAAAAGTAAAAAAAATACAGTAAAATTGATACAAACCAAAGGTACAACACCGTTAAAGCAGTGCATCCCTAAAAAATTATTTTCCAAAACAAAAAAAAAAGCAAAAATAGTAAGATTCGGTTAAAACGAATTGGAGTGAACAAAGGATATAGGAAATTACCGATAGGGGAAGAACAAGAAGACGAAGAAGCAGATTCAAGAACCAAGAAGGCAATTCTAACGAAAAGGAAAGGCAAAACGATCCCCAAAACTAACACCACCGGCAACAGAGTCCGGCTCGATAGCCGTCCACGCGCCGCCGCAGCCCCCGTTATTGCCACCGTCGCTCCCTTGCTCCCCCCTCCTCCTCCTCCTCCACCTCCTCCACTCGAGTTCGATATCGTAACCCTCCCTATCCCTGTTGTTGATATGTAGAACTTCATTATTTTCCCTCACTTTCCTCCACTTTCTCCTCACTTCCATTTAATCCAAACAAGATCCACTCGATCATTGCTGAAGACTAGCATTGAAATCTTGAGAAGATTGAAGATTTTTAATTAAATTTTACAAAAGGGAAAACAAATTTTTAAAAATCGATGAACAAAAAAAAGAAGGATTGGCCGCATCATTTATACAAACCTGGCACAGGTAGTTTTAACTAGTGAAAAAGTCACAACGATTCCTGCAACATTGGGCTCCGAAAACAAAACTAAAAAAATAAATAAAAATTAAATAATATTAAATTTTATTTTCTTTTTGGATTTTCAGAATGCGAAGAGGAGACAATTAAAAATAACAATAAAAAAAAGAAAAAGAAAAAAGCCAAAATTGAAGGCGCGTTCAAAGCCGCGGGAAATAACACGGAGTAACTGATAGATCGCAATTATAAATAGTGGTACAAAGGAGTGAGAGTGCGTGAGAGTTTTCCAGAATGGGGCTACGTTTTATGGTGGAATTATACATTTGCCCTTTACATTTTAACTATTCTCACCGACAGGCTGAAAATCAGGAACCGGTAAAGCTCGCTGTCCCCCTTGGCAATTTAACTTGGTGATGAGGAAGGTTATTGTGAGGGCGGTCTCATAATTTTTTTATGCACCTCATTATTACTATATTTTTTTCAAGCTTCACAAATTTTATTTGAAGCCCAGCCTCAACAAATTGAAACCCGCGAGCTTAATGGACGGTCCGACCTATTGATAGAACCAGTGGCATAGCCACATTCGAGAATTCTAAAAAAATTTAAATTAATATGTGTTTTAATAAATTTTTGTGTAATTTATTTATCTTGATTTATTAAAATTAATACAAATATAAAAAATGTAAATTTTTCTTAAAAAATATTTTATATATATTATATTATATGATTATAAATTTGTTAGTTGATAGAATTTAGCCATTAATAAATTATTTCTATTAAAATGTGAAATAAGACATATTTTTAAATAAATTATCCCATAAATTAATTTTTTACTTTTACTTATTTAAAGAATATTATTTACTTTCTAATGAAATTTTGTCTCGATAATATGAGCTTTCAAATATTTGTCTTTAGGATCAAATTCCACCAAATGTGAGTTTTGTTCAAATTATATTTTGATTGATTAGTTGTCAATTTGGTTTACTTATTGGTTTTCCTTATTAATGTATATTAAAAATTATTTAATTATAATTATAATTTCTTCTAATAATATAATTTCATAAAAAAATTGTTTACTTTTTATACCTAAAAACATAATTTCTCTTTTTTTAGGAGAAAAAAATAAATAATAATAAAGTAAGAAAGAAATGAAACCTACATTTTGATTCCTAAATTTTAAATTGTCTCATGATATTCCTAAACCTTTTAAAATGATGTCAATATGGCTCTATCAATTTTGCATAAAATAAGAGAAAATTACAATTTAGGATAATAAATCTAGAATTATTAGTCTTTGTTATCATATTAAATATATTTATTAAAAAATCAAATATTTTAAAATTTTTAAAATGAAACAGAACTATTATTTTTGTCTTTGATATTAAAAATTCAACTTAAAATCAATGACAAAAATGATAATTTATTTTCATTCATAATAATTATAAAAATTTTATTTTCTTCTAATAAATACATTTTGATGCGTTAACAAAGAATAAAAATTCTTGGTCAATTATTCTAATTTTATTTCTTTCCTTTTTTATTTTATTAATTTTTATTTTTCTAATATTTACAAACGTAGATAAAAAATATATATATAATTAAATCACATTAAAAACAAAGCTAGAAATTACTTTTAACAAAAAATGAAATGAAACTTACCAAAATAATTTTGACTTTTGATTGATTGATATTTATTTTCTAAAACAAATAATATGAAAAGCTTGTGTATACTAAAGAATTTAATTAATAAAATTTACATTTTAGCTATAATATTAAATTTAAATAGTAAGAGAATTATACTTTTTGTGAAGTGATTTTGAATGATTTAATTCTAATAAAATATTTCCTCAAACAATTATAGCAATTATGTTAGATTGTTTTCACTCTCATTGGAAAGCCTAAAACCACTAGGAAAATACTTTGTTTCTTTCGTCCTTTTCGCGATCTAGATGCACGAAAATAAAAGCTAAATCATCTAAACCCAGAACCCCTAAAAAACACAGCCACAAAAATTTCTTTCACGAACCTTTTTTTTTTTATGGCTCTGGATGCTATAGTGCATTGTTGTGTATTTGCTTTTGATTATTGTTTTAATTGGCTTCCCTAATTATTATATGTTATCTGACTATAAAGGGATATTTTGTTAAAGATCATGGATTTTCATTGAATGAACGAGATCTAATCTGATTTTTTTTTCCTTTTATTTTGTTTTAGAGGCCCAAGTATTTAAAAAAAAATTTCAATGATTTCTATTTTCCTTTATTCTCAAATTCAAGCTTTTCAAAAACATTTGAATCAGAATCTTACCTCTCTTTAGATTTTCTATTTTTTTTTTTTGTTTTACTTATTTTTTATTTTTTAAATCTTCAAAATTTATTGAAAATAAAATAAAAGAAATAGGGAAAAAAAGAAAAAGGCGAAAGTTTGAAGAAAGGAAAAAAAAATAATTTTGGACAATTCGGTGTTCTTATTGGGTCCAAAGCCCATATGAAATTAAAAATCTAGTTAGACTAATTTAAAAGCCCCAATTACAAAGCAAAGGTCCAATTTATAATTTTCAAAATCCGAAAATAAAAAAACTAAAAAAATCTCATAAAAATCTGGAGGCTTAATTAAATATTTAAAGACCTAAAAGCCCAATTGATTTCAAATTGAATTCGGCAGTTTCAAAAACCAACTTTAATTTAATATTGAATTATCCCAAATTCAAAACCCATAAAAGCAATGGGAAAAAATTAAACTCAGTTGGGTTGAAATTGTCTAAAAAAATTATGAAAATTTTAGACAAAATATAATATTTATAGTTGCCCATTTTTTTTTTTTGCCTTTTTTTATAAAATAAGAATTGTACAAATACATGAGCAACCTTTACATCCAAGTTCAGCTCGACCAAAGAAATTGAAAATATAAGACATTAATCTCATTAGAAGCTCAATAATCTTAAACAATTGATGAAATTCTTTTGTGTCTTTGCTCTACATTTTAAGGATTCTCTCTCTTGAGTTTTTCCTTATGCATGCTTCACATTTTATAAGAAATAAAATACATTTAGATATTTAGAAAAAAAATATAAATCATAAAAAAATTACATAATAACTAACTATAAAGGTTAGATCACTTAACAAATTCTTTGATCTCTTCACAAATTTCTAGAAAATACATTCTAGCTTAAGCCCATTCACTAATACAATAGTTACAGAGTTATTTGTAATAACAAGTGACGACTTTAAAATTGGTCACTATAAATTTGAGTGGCTAAATTTTACACTTTTAGTGACAATGTTTATTCCACTAAAAATACTATTTCTTATAGTGACTTTTGTATCTTCTACAAATCAAACTGTTGATTTTTTTTACTAAAAAATATTTTCTTGGTTATTTTGAAGAATTAATTAACAAACTCAAGCTGGCATATATAATACCACATTGAGTTTGAAGGAGTGTTAATGTAATGATCAATAATATTATGTAATTATTTAGTTAAACATAGTGTTAGGGATTATAATCTTATAATTAGAATAATATCTAGGATTATAATACGATTATGATTATCATATGGTATTTTTTTCCTTGTATAGTGAAAATCTTTTGTATACGAATAGAACACCTTTGTATAGTATTTTCTCAAGCTGTTGATTAGTGATGTCTAATAGATAAAGCAGATAATACTTTATAGGTTGGTATGAACCTTTGCATTAGGTATCAAAGCCAGCTTTGAAGATATTAACGATATGTCATTCAAGATAACAAAGCCTTGTTGTAGTGGAACATGATGCCACAATCCCAAGAAGGGAGCCATGAATCTCACATTGAATATGTGCCAGAGTTTGACCTACCGTATAAATGTTCACATCATTTTTAGCTTATGAGACGTTTTTTAGAAGATAAAATCGTAAGATGTTAAGACTTCGTTTGGTAACCTAAACATAACTTCCAGAAGTAAAATATTTTCCATGAAAATTCTTTTTTTAGAAAACAATATTTTTTATTGTTTGAAGAATTTTATTTTAACTATCTTCCGCTATTTGGATGAAAATAACCAAAAATATATTCCATTAGCATTCATGAAATTTTTTTTTATGATTTTAACATTTTTCATAAATATTCCATAGTTTGATTATAATATTTCATAAAAGCTTTTCATGATTTTAACAAGAACAATTCATCAACTCAAAAGTCAACCACATCCATATTCATAAAAATTTTAGAAACTCATAAAAATTCATAAATACCCATTTCAAATAGATAAAAACCATCAAAATCATTGGATTTGAAGGTTTTTTTCTTGTGGGTAATAGACTTTGGCTAAAGACTTTTGTGGTTTTTTGGTTTTCAAAGTACAAGAATTATTTGTGGATAATTAAAGAAAGATTATAAAACAAAAGAAAATGATGATAAATTATGGGAGATCTTTGGGGTGGTGGTTGTGAAAAAAAAAAAAAAAAAGATACGAAAGAATTCAAAGGAAAGAGATAAGAATTTGGATATGCTTGTGGGTTTTTCGGAGGAGATGAAACAAAAGTGAAAATTTGAAGCTGAGACAAAGCTTTGGCAAAAGAAAAAAAGCTAACACAATTAATAATTCTTCAGTGCTTACCTAAGTCCCATGAAAAAAAAAAAGAAAGATAGTTGCTAAAGCAAATGAAATAGAAGAATTAAAAAAAGTGAAAAATATGATGACTTGTGATTATGAAAGAGTTAAAAGTTTGATGGAGATTAGTGGGCTTGTTAGGAGAAAACTTGTGGAAGTTGTCTTCCATTGGAGACAAATGAAAGCCAATTTTCACATGTTTTGCTTTAATTTTTTGTTGACTTGAAAATATTTTCTATTTACCATAATATTTTTGCCACTCTAAACATAGGAAAACATGGAAAATGACTTCTAGAAAACATTTTCATGGCTACCAAATGGATCCTAAGTCTTACGTTTTAAGGATTCCAAGTACATCATTTGAATGTAACTACAAACATTACTAAATATTGTACATCCCAAGTACGTTAAGTGCTTGAACTCTTATGATTAGGGAGAAAGGTTAAGTTAATGCTTTCAATGAACCCATAACATGTAAATAAATTTATTGAATTGTTATATACAAGAGCATTTATGATTGAATTCACCTATATAGTGAAAGTGGTGCCACTTCTATAACAAAGGGATTTGCTCTTACAACACTAATGAAAAGATAAATGACATATGGCCACTTATAGTATCAAGTATTGCTAAATGCCTTTAATAAAAACTAATCACAAATGAAAAGGCTATGTATTAATTAGTACAATGCCATATAAACATAAAAAAATCACTACAAAATTTTTTTATATATTGATGCTTAGTTATACCGATGGTCAAATTGTGTCAATAAAAGAGATTTTTACTGATAGTTTTTTAATATTGTCAAAAGATACCACACCTTTACTAACATTTTATATAATTGTCGATATAGATAAACTTTTTTTAATGGTATATAACTATCTGTCAGTATAAGTATGTTATATATTGACACTTATATATACTTATGATCAAATTATGTAAGTAAAAAGTATTTATACTAACGAATTTTTAGTTACTGTCAGTATAGGTAATGCCTACACTAACACTTTAGAAATCCGTCAATATAGGTAAACTTCTTCTGACGGTATATAAATATCTGTCAATATAAACATGTTACATACTGACAGTTATAATAATAGTAAGTATAAGCTCAAAAATATTTATTCATA